>JAJOZX010003494.1:0-422500 GCA_023014485.1 Bathynomus jamesi
GTATGGTTCGGATAACCTTTACATCATATATGAGGTTGAGTGCTCAATAGGCGCCATAACACGCGTAGTTCGCGTAATGGCTGAGCAGAAGCCATGTTACCATTCTGTTTAAGTTTTATATGGTCTCGGTGCTTATTGCATTTGAAGAGATTAGAATTGAAGTTACTAAGGAAGATTGCTTTATGCTGTTTTACATTATTATTATTATTTGAGATAACGTCAATAGTCTCCAGGAAATGGATAAAACCTCCATTTGGAGGCCGGTAGATACCAGTTATATTTAAATCAATATTTTCCAGCGTTATCTTTATAGCGGATGTTTCAGTATAGTCGGGCATTAATGTATGATCCGTGATTTGTATTAGGGGTCCGCACGAGTAGATCGTAAGCCCGTGCTCGGTAAGGCCGGGTATGGGTGGGATTGTTGAAAGCATGGCGGACACGAGCGGAGTATGGGCTGAAAATAGTTTTTAACTCCGGGCCTGGGCGGGTACGGCTTCAACTCTGACAACTACCCATGAAATATTTGTGTGTACCCGCATCAAGCGGAATTAGCGGAAGAAATGATCACCTACCTCACCGTCAAAGAGAAGCGGAATGCTTTCTATACTCTTGGATTTGTACTTTACATCGGAACTGATTGCTCTTTATATTAAGAAAACTTCGACTTTTAATCAAATTAAGAAAAATGTTAATTTTGATGGCTTGGCTTTCCAAGAAGGCTCGGACCTAATGGGGGGGTCATTGAGACCTCCCGGGACCTATTAATTTGGGAGATTTGGGAATTCTTACTAATTAAAAAAAATACCTACCAAACATTTGTGGCTTTAACCACACCATCTCGCCCTGCTTGTAACAGAGACCCTTCACCCAAAATATTTTCCTAATATGGTAACTAGTCCAGAAACCTGAAAATTCGGAACAATTTTATTGGTCTGGGAGAATTTCTCCATGAATAGGGTGGAAAAGCGGGTAATATCGGTTTAGAGGACGCCAAAATGATCGTTTTTTTCTGCGGCAAACACACGTGAAAAATTTTCTGCAGTGCTGTAACAACTCCTATCCAATTCTAAGATCGTCATTTTAATCAATTAATTAAAAATACCCATAAAACTAATATAGACGAAGGGCACTTTTCAGTATTTAAGGATTTGAACTGCAACACCTTGTTTCTATCAGAGAGTAATCTGAGGAGTAAAGTTAGCCACAGGAACGCGCTTCACGTGATCCTGTTTAGACACTTCCTGCTTCTGGATTAAAATTTAATTACATTATGGTTGTCGGGCAAAGCTGGTTGTTGAAAACGATCTGATGAAAGGGAAGCGTCCTCCGTTATAACACTTTCTGCTGGCTGTAATAGATGCACAATTGATGTTGTTTGGACGGTTGTCGTAACAGATATGATGGTAACTCATTTTGTCGATAGGTGTCGGGCGGCAATATAAGAGTGAGCATCGGAGAAGATAGAATGGTCGTAGAGAGTGAAGACTGTTTCTTGGATGAATTTTTGCCTTACACGTTAAATGGTCTTCTAAGCAAAGCATTTTTTATAAAGCCAACAAGGGTGAGTTTTAAGCCGTGCTTTAGAAATTTCGTTTATTGATCAGGCGTCGAAGTGAACTCTTTTGTGTAACATTTTAGTCCTTGTAAATTTTAAAGAAAAGTCAGAACTGGAATGGTACCATTTTTTATTAGAGTATTTAAGAAATTTCCAAAATTTTTATTATCGTTCTTTTTGGGATCTTATTGTTTATTACAGGGCATCCCGTGGCTCGGTCAGTTAGGGCGCCGCTCGAGAGTGCTGAGACCCCCCCTGAGTCGTGGGTTCGAACCACAGAGCTGGGTGGTTTCTTTTCTGTATTTTACGTGGGCGAGCCGCCCACCCTTCTTTGACTGTGGTTAAGGTAGCCCTGTCTCGGGCCCCCTAACCCCAACTTACTAGGGATATGGGACATTGAAGATTACTTTACCTGAAAGTTGAGTTTTGTGCAGGGCTGTGGAGTCGGAAGTGCAGTTGGATGGAGTCGGAGTCGGTGCAAATCCTTCAATTATAACCATAGCAGCCTAGGTCTAGCTCAATTTTATGAATAAAATAGATTTAACTTAATGTTTTAATATATAAATAATATATAAATATAGTTGCTTATAATTAATAAGGATTATAATTAATTAATTAATTAACATAATTAATAATAAGGAAATTTAAAAATTTTGTACTAGCAACCCTAAATATCTCTGATTTTTAGATTTCAATTTGATAATTTCGATAAGCATCACTGAAAGATTTAATGGAAGCGATCCTTTTTTAAGAACAAATTGTTTAAGTTAGTACATTTTGTTACGGATGTTTATAATAATACAAAAACATCTTATTAATTTGCTAAACCAATAATAACCTTATTTTGTTTGTTTCAATCAGTTTGTATTTTGGGATTTATTGTAATTTTGAATAAAGAGAAAAAAAGCCATTAAGGCATAGTTACAGCCACTAAGTAACCTGATGAGTCATGTGGTGGTGACGAAATGCCTTGTTTATGAATCTCCATTGGCCTAATAAAGCTAATCGTAATCAATTTGGCCTTAACATTCCATCGGAGTCGTAATTATACAAATCAGATTTCTGGAGTCGGAGTCGGAATGTTAAAATTTTTGGAGTCGGAGTCGGCAAATTTTATCACCGACTCCACAGCCCTGGTTTTGTGGTGGTGTGTGTGAGAGAAGATTGTTGTTGGTTAGCCGATCAGTCCACCCTGATCGAGCAAGCCGGCGGAACGCAGGTAACCGATCGCCCTCTCCGGAGTGGACCAGAGGTTCAGCGCACTAGTGATGTGTTGTGTTCGTTGTTGTGCTAAAGCGGTACAGTCTGTCATAATGTGTTCAATTGTTTGTGGTGTGTCCTGGCACAGGTGTCTGTGGAGTTGTTTAGTCTATGTTTATATATATCTGTAAGTTGGGGATGTCCACATCTGAATCGTGCTAAGTTAACTTGATCCGATCAGCTCAGGCTGATCACTGACCTGTCAATGGGTGGCGGCTTCGCACCTAGGACCGCATTCGGACCGAGTCGTGTCAGTGCTTTGTGGGTTAGGTGTGTGTGCATGTTTTTTCTGTACTGTGGGGCGTGGTATGGAATGGAGTATTTGGTTATAATGTCACTCTGGTGTTACCTTAATGGTGCGAGGTGTTGGTGCATGATTGTACATGTAGTGGCAAGGGTGTTGTGGGTTAGTTGTCGCTGCTGCGATGAATTTGTTCCCTAACTTTCAGTATTTTTGTTTGTGTGTGCAGGTGTTCTATTGGTGTTGTTTGAGTACATCCTGTAATAATACGAAGTGCGTTGTTTTGTATTGTCTGTAAGGTGTTTGTGTGTTTGAGATAATGGGTGCCCGCATGGGCTAGCATAGTCCATAACTGAGCGAATATATTGTTTCTATGAGTGTTGTTGTTTCCTGCTGGTGTCCAAAGTTTGTGCCTGTTAGTATCCTAAACGTTTGTCTTGACGTACATTTGTTTTTAATTTCCTGAATGTGGTTTGCAAAAGATGTGTTGTATGTGACCCCAAGAATTTTGGTCCTGTGAGTGTGTGGAATGTTAGTGTTGTTTAGTGTAATCCGTGGAGTTATCTGGTGTTCTTTTGTGTTGCTTGTTAACAAGGTGATGGTTGATTTTGTGGGCGCTACTTTGTCTGTTGTGTGTGAGCGTCTTGTATACTGTTTATGTATGTTTGTAGGTTATTTGTAGCGGTGTCGATGTTAGTGATGTCATCTGCATATGATGATAAGGTAAGCTTGTTATCTATTGGTGTTGGAATGTCATGCATGTATAAGTTGAACAGTGTTGGTGAGAGAACAGAGCCTTGAGGGACCACGTTCGGAAAAAGCTTGTTTTTGATGACTTGCCATTAAATGTGACATGTGAGTATCTTCCTGAAAGGTAGTTGCTCAGCCATCTTTTAGTGTTATTGTGCATGTTTGTGTTGAGTATTTTGTTTACGAGAGGGAAGCGTGGGATAGCATCAAATGCTTTACTAATGTCTACTGTTGCTAATAGTGTACGTTGAGCTGGTCGTCTGGAGTTGATGCCATCCATGATGTGCTGCGTGAGGTTAGTGAGTAATGTCGTGGTTGAGTGGCGAGGTCTGAATCTATGAGTAGACGATAGTGGTATGTGTGGGTTGGTGATTTGTAAGATTAGCAAAGTAATGGGTCTATAGGAAGCTTGTTGAAAATTAATGCGAATAACAGCAAGTTGTTAATTGTGAAGAGAGGTGTATATTCAGACTGTAGTTGAATGGTGAAACGCAGGAAGTGGCAGAGTCCTTTAAGTACCTCGGGTGTGTATTGAACGAAAGAGGTACGAGTGCGGACGAAGTTAAACAGTGGAGTGATTCAAGGAAGAAAGGTAGGGGGTGCGCTGAAAGCGGTTGTGAGAAAGCACAAACTGGATAGAGATGCTGCGACATTTATATGGTGTTATTATCGAACTTTTGTATGGGTGCGAAACATTGGCACAGCATGAAAAGGAGAAATCAAGAGTAGAGCTGTTGAGATGATAGATCATCTGAGAAGTGTGTGTGTGTGACGCGCTTCGGATTGATATTGCAAGCAATTGTGCGTCTCTGGAAAGATGTGATGTTTGGAAGTCAGTGGAAGTGAATATTGAGGGAAGTGTTTTAAGATGGTTTGAACATGTTTAAAGAATGGAAGATGACTGTTGTAGAAGAGGGTTTGCGAAGGTGGGAAGAGAAAATGGATGGACGTAGCGAATGATTGTGTGAGGAAGCGTCGACTTGATTTGGGTGGTACCCGGGAATTGGCTGAGGTTTGTTTGAAGTAAGTTTGGGACTCTGCGCTTCTAGACCTTATCAAAAATAAGAGAGACACGTGGCGTAAAGCGCCGCAGGTGCGGAAGTTTGCCATGTTGAGGGACGCCTATGTGAATGGGTGTGTACGCTTTAGTGTCTACATTTTTTCCTTCACCACGACCACCTCTGTTTCACATCTGGGTTGTTTCTTCCGTCTCACTTCAATTCGTTGGGAGAAGAGATGGATGCATGCATGCCGAACGCTTTATTACAAAAGTATAACGGTTTGTGAACCCGTTTTGACGGCTTCTGGTTTTGGTATTTTAACCCTTTAATGACGAATGGTACATTAAGGTCCACCAGAAATGATAATATAGATTGTACTATGCCTCGTTTATATATATATATATATATATATATATATATAATTTCAGTATCCCAAAAACTGAAACTGATATGCGATAGAAACGCGTTCTTTGAAGAAGAACCACAAGGGGAAAGTATAACGGATTTCGACTTTACGACGGAGGATATTGCACAAGTCAGGGAAACTAAAAACACAGCGGCAGGACCGGATAAATGGAATGCCACACTGATCAAAGCAATGCAATCGCTGAGCCCCTATACTGGATATGGAGACGATCATTAAACACGGGAGAAATACCGGGCATCCTGAAGAGCGCGAACATAGTCCCAATATATAAAGGAGGAGATCGATCCGAGGCCAAAAACTATAGGCCAGTGTCGCTTACATCTCATCTCACCAAAATATTTGAAAGAATTGTTAGACAGAAAAAATTCAATGATAACCAACACGGGTTTCGGTCAGGCAGATCATGCCTGTCACAACTAATGGAACACTACAACATTATTGATTCACTTGAAAGTAATGAAAACTATGATGTACTATACACAGACTTTGCTAAAGCGTTCGACAAGTGACCATGGAATCATAATACATAAACTGAAATATATGGGAATAACAGGAAAGTAGGGAAATGGATATATAATTTCCTTAGTGAGCGGAGGCAAGTCGTTACAGTACAAGGAGTATCTTCATCAGAATCAGGGTCCTCAGCTCAGTACCACAAGGAACGTATTAGCTCCACTACTCTTCATAATCATGCTAACTGACATAGATGAGGACGTTACCAGAGACAGCACAGTAACATCCTTTGCAGATGACAAAAGATCAGTAGAAAAATACGAAAACCAGAAGACATAGGATCTCTACAAACCGACATAAACAAAATTTACAAGTGGACGGAAGACAACAATATGAAGTTTAACACCGAGAAATTTCAGCTATTACGGTACGGAAAAAGAGAGGACAAAGTCCATGGAATATTATACCCCAAATGGACAGGAAATCCAGAGAAATTCCAGAGCAAAAGATTTAGGGGTTGTAATGACAGATGATGCGAAATTTGAAACACAAAATAAGATAGCAGTAAACATAGCAAAGAGAATAACGGGTCAGATATTGAGAACTTTTAAACGAAGGGATAGGAATGTAATGATCCCTCTACTGAAAACCCTGATAATACCCAAACTGGAATACTGCTCGGTCCTAACATCCCCATATAAAAAAGAAGACATTAGACAGCTGGAGGGGATTCAAAGAAGTTTCACAGCCAAGATCAATGGGTGCAAAGAACTAAATTACTGGGAAAGGTTACGAGAACTAGACCTATATTCACTGGAAAGGAGAGAGAGATACACCATTATTTACACTTGGAAAATAATGGAGAAACTAGTCCCTAATCTTACTCTGAATCCCATAACTCCCCAAACAACGGTGGAAAGTAGAAGCGGTAGACTGTGTCGTATTCCCAAATTGAAGGCGAGACAGGGAACATCCTTAACCCTGAAAGAAAATAGTTTTGTAGTGAGAGGACCAAAACTATTTAATCAGTTGCCCAAAGACCTAAGAAACACGAAGGTAGTTGCAGTGGAAATCTTCAAAAGAAGACTTGACGCCTGGCTCAGAACAATTCCCGATGAGCCGGGCGTACCTGGCTATGTGAGGTGGAGAGCGCAAGAATCCAACTCACTACTTCACCAGGCCAACTCGAGAGGAGGGGCGACACACTTGACCTTCGCGAAATGAGAAATCATCACGTGGAACCTTTGTAAGGTAAGGTAAGGTGTGTATATATATATATATATATATATATATATATATATATATATATATATATAGAAAGAAAGAAAAAAAGAAACCCAAAATGTGTATCATTTCAGGTGACTAGTTACTAAAATATTTAGTTTTGAGTAACAATAAAACCTATACGTTCTGCTAACAAGAGTGGCCGCATATGTTGCGGACTAGTCCGCAGCATATGCAGTCACTCTTGTTACCAGAACGTATAGGTTTTATTGTTATTCAAAACTAAATATTTTAGTAACTAGTAACTTGTCACTGAAATGATATCTATATAAACATGTAGAAACATTTATAGAAACGAGGCATTATAGTACAATTTATATTGTTATTTCTGGTGGACCTTAAGGTACCCTCCGTCGTTAAAGGGTTAAGCGAAACTTAAATAATATTAATGTAGAAGGCCCTTAAAAGTTTTCAATAGTAGTTCAGTTTTTGATTAGCTCCCAGTTTTTGAGAAGCTCCGTTATCATTAATAGGAATGTAGTAGCAGCAGCAGCAACAACTTATTTTCAAGGGGTAACTGGTGCCGTCTTTGGGGAGTGAAGGACCTAAGTCAAATTGTTTCACAACCTAACCTCTGCCCAATTCCTCCGCAGCTTTTAACAATTATCACCAAAGTGAGCAAATTACATCTTACAGGAATGATCATTACTAGTCAGATTTTATCCTATTAGCCATTATCGTCCTTCCTTTTACTGAAGAAAAAATGTTTGTATTTCAGGTCCTGTTGCTGAGAATATCGTTAACGCGTGACGGACAAAAGAAACGGTAAAACGCCGTTGAAGATATATTGCTAGTAAAACTTTCTATTTGATTCCAGTGTTTACTTTTATTAATAAAGTACAATTCCTTCATTTATGTTACATAGAATACTAAAATATAATTGGCAGTTTTAAGAAAAAACTCGCGCAAGTTCCCATATTTATTTCTGAATAATCTCCCCTGCATACGTGACCACTTATTATACCTACCAAGGTAACTCATCAAATTTGTATGATTAAACTTACGATAATTCCAAATTCTTTATAACGAAAGTAATTTAATGTTTCAGTGGTACTTGAACGATAGCTCGGCCGGCCAAACTTAAAACGTTAGGCCATTAGAGGAATGAGATTAGCGACGATCGTAAGTGACACTGGTGAGCGGAGAACCAGTTTTGAATCATTAGCACCACATGTTCAGTGGAAACTTTTCTGCCAGTGTACTCGGTGTTCACCTATAGACACTGTTTTCAAATTCTTACTTCGTAACATTCGCACAAACCGACAAATACGAGGCCCTTGTAGGAAGAAGTAGCTAAGCGACAAAAGAATAAAACGCTTTATAAAGTGGTACCAATTTAAGTGTCAACTTTTGAAGATTACTTGAAAAGTTAGTGCACTTTCAAATTGGTACATCGTAATGCGTTCTTTTACTTTTGTCGCTTAGCCACTTCCTGGGAGGGACCCATATATTGTTACATTCCGAATAAATAAAATGATCATAATTAATCAAATTCAATAACCTTACAACTAATTTTACAAGTTTACTTCCAAATACGTAGTGTTCACGGCGCCCGTTTCAAGGAAGACTTCTTTCTGCACACAAATACTAACTCAAAATATAGAAATCGCTTCACCCTCAACCATAAAGACTATTCCTCCTCCAACTCATCAGATGTAACTACCATTAAAGTTGACGATTTAAATCACTGGAAACACGAGAGGAAGTTTCCTTAAAAGTAACCTAAGTTGAGGTAATAAATCGAAGGCACAGATACAGCGAACGAAACGAACTGTAAAACTCTCCAAACTGTAGAAATCACCCCTTTACAGTTTACTCCCAAGACGTTTTAGCCATTTATTCGGTTACAGTTTATTCTCGGTCAATTCTTTCCATTTCCTCTTCTGTGCGAAGTCGTTCGCGCAGTGTCCATCCCGCGTGAACGCGATGTTCCAAACTCCTTTTCCGAAGCTAGGCGAAAACGAGAGCACATTCCTTGAAGTTCTTGACCCCCTCCTACTTCGGGTCGAGGTCATCGTCCTCGTCCTTTTCTTCGGCGACCTCCATATTTTCGTTCTCTTTAGCTCGATTAAACACGACGTAATCGGGTGTGGAGGCCGACGCTCCTCCACGGAGGTCCTCTCTCAAGGAGGAGGGCGGAGAGTCGGAGTCGATCATCGGCTCGACCTCTTCCCCCGCCGACATCGGGGACGGGTTCGATGAAGAAGTTTCTGGAGCGGTGGGTGGCGACTGATCGGAAGCGGAAAGATAGACGAAGCTTTCTTGGTTCAGGATTGGAGTAAGATGCGTTGTCGACGTCCGAGCGTTGGCCGCCGATTCACTTTCCTCCATTTTGGCGTCACCTTTCAACCGGTGCTTCTCCGCTTGATAAATTCGCAACACCTGACTCACCACAGGGTGAGTCTCAGGGTCGCTCAACCACACATTTACGTTGTTCGGAGTTTCGCACAATACCATCAAAGCTGCGGGGGGAGATTGGTAAATGTAATGATGGGATTGTTTAACCTTCTTCGCAACATCTATTAAAGTCATATAATGGAGGGGGACCTACTAAAGCTTTACGCGAGACCCGAACCACCTAAGGGTCGCTACAGTCTGAACGCGCAGGACTGTCTCCCATCCAACTACTAACCAGAACCAACGTTTTAACGAAATTATAATTTAATTTTCATAGTATTCGTAATGTCATATAACGAAGGGACCTACGGCTTTATTATTTGTGGTTTGAATTCCACGTAAAGTCCCAGAGTGACATTAATTGCTGAAATCTGAAGTTCGCGCCGAGAGAGAAACTCAGCAACCTCAGATTAACAGCTGTAACAGCCCTCTGACACCGAGATACTTTGGCGGTTGTTTTAATATTTCTGTCTATGGATCAACGCCTCTCTCTCTCTCTCTCTCCCCCCACAAAGATTAGGAGGAAAGCGTCTCCGCTTCTAACCTCAATGTTATGAGCAAATGAAAAGATAACGTAAGTTCTAATGTTAATTTCAATGAAATTCGTTCAACCAAAGTTATTAATTTGATATTTCAATGAAATTAAAAAAAAAATTCATTCAACCAAGGTTACACCACACTACGAGATAAAGGTACGCAAACCGCAGCTACAAACCAAATAATGTCTTCGGTTTGGACAAGGCCACCTGCACAATCGGAGAATCTAGAATAGCCGACATGATCGGAGAATCTCTGTCGAAACCTTTGTACAAATATTCGCCCAAACTCGAATTTCCCTCGAGAAGTTCCATCTGAAATGATGAAACCTTTGACCCATCTAAATTTACATCACAATTATAGCATTATATTAGTCTAAAGAAGGAAGTATTCTAAGTACTTCATTAGCGCAACCCATTAAACGTGCCATAATGCTCTATCATAGGGGCTTTAAACCGAGAGTATACGAAAATGTACATGGGTACATGTTAGATTTTTCAGGGGCACAGAATGAGATGAGAAAATGAATTTTTCTCATCTTTAATTCGGTATATCTCTGAATATATGAAAGGCCTTGGAATCATTTCTCTCTTTCCTTGTGGGTTTGCATCATTATATACAGGATGTACATAAAGTCAGGATCTATTTTTGTGAAGCACTTGGAAATTATATGGAATTCAATCATAAAATGATAAAGTGGTAACATTTATTAAATAATTAAGAGTAGGATTCGACGTGACGCCCATCAGTATCCCTGCACAGCTTAAATCGTTCCGCAGCATTTCTAAACACATTCTGGAGCATTTGCGGGGTTGTTATCTGCAGCAGTTCGTATACGTAAGTTTTCAAGACTCGTAATCTTCGTCTGATAGACGTGCGATTTGATAAAGCCCCATGCAAATTAATCTAAAGGGGTTAAATCTGGTGATCTCGCTGGCCAAGGTCTGTTGCTTCCGCGTCCGATCCAGCGATTTGGAAAACATCCATTTAGATAATCCTGAACAATTTTGGCATAGTGACAAGGAGCACCATCATAGGATTGTTAGTACCGTCGTCTATCAACATGATGGTGCTCCTTGTCACTATGCCAAAATTGTTCAGGATTATCTAAATGGATGTTTTCCAAATCGCTGGATCGGACGCGGAAGCAACAGACCTTGGCCAGCGAGATCACCAGATTTAACCCCTTTAGATTAATTTGCATGGGGCTTTATCAAATCGCACGTCTATCAGACGAAGATTACGAGTCTTGAAAACTTACGTATACGAACTGCTGCAGATAACAACCCCGCAAATGCTCCAGAATGTGTTTAGAAATGCTGCGGAACGATTTAGCTGTGCAGGGATACTGATGGGCGTCACGTCGAATCCTACTCTTAATTATTTAATAAATGTTACCACTTTATCATTTTATGATTGAATTCCATATAATTTCCAAGTGCTTCACAAAAATAGATCCTGACTTTATGTACACCCTGTGTATATATATATATATATATATATATATATATATATATATATTATATATTTTATGGGAAAACATGATAACACCGACTTTACAAAAGGCCACGCGATTGAAATAATGAAAACCCCTTCTCCATCAGAAGGTGCCAGGATTGATCCCTGAGCACCTGAATGCACCCTCGCAACATAGCCACAGGAATCACCTGAACATGATTTACCGAGGTCAGACATGGATCCCTGAGCACCTGAATGCACCCTCGCAACAGCCACAGGAATCACCTGAACATGATTTACCGAGGTCAGACATGGATGAAGTTCAATTCATGACAAGTTTCACCATAAGAAGTTTTTGTTCATTAAAACAATAAGGCATGGTGGAAATGGTTGCGCTAATAAAAGACCTTGGATGTGCGTATTGGGAAATACACTTCCCTCCGTCAACATCCTCTTAAAACAGATGTGAACAACGTCAAGAAGAAAGAACTATTCATACTTACAGCCAACTTTTCGTTGTTGCAAGATCTTCGCAAAGCTTCTTTCGACAAATCTTCTCCATAACCAAAACTGGTCAAATTTTGAAGTGCTCTCGAGTCAGGCTGTGGAACAACAATTGAAAATGAAGTAACTTCGTTTCATTTTTTTTATATGAAGTTGGGAACAAGGGCGAGCGCCCCCAAAAACGGCCCCACCCGAAAGAAGGAAAAGGAAAGAACCGAAATCAAGATCCAGAGTTTCAGAGATGCCTAGACATTGCGTGCGTTTGAAAGATTGGAGGTCATAGACAGGGGAAAAGATGGATTGAGGAAGGTTGTTCCAGAGCTGACTGGTTGAGTAGATGAAAGATTGAGAATACCGATTAACCCTCGCGTCAGAGAGTTGGACAGAAAAGGAATGAAGCGGAATTATGCAGTAATAATGTCTGATGGGGGTTAACTTTCTTAACAGCAAACATTATATACCCCTCTAAGGGTCACCACATCTGAAAGCAGAGGACGATCACCCATCTAATTAAGCAAACCCAACGTCGCTTAACTTCGCTGATCTAACCGGAAACGTTGCTGCCATGTGGCCACGTCGTAGCCCTAAAACAAATTTAAACTACTGCTCATAAGAAATGGGGCAGGGACTGAGATATTATGCCTGGTTGTAATTTACATCTTCATTCTGGAGCCGAGCACTGCGCTCACCCACCAGGCGGAAAAATGAATAAAGGAAATTACGGGTAATGAATGAATGGTGAACTACGCTCACTGAATCTAAACTATTTCACTCTCTCACCACAAACCACTTCTCGACGTATTTATTGAACTCCTGCATCACTTTTTCTGCCGGGTCCTTCCCCGACATAAAGAAAGACCTCCTCCTCTCTGGTGAAAGAAGCAGAACGTCATTCTCCGTCTCTTCGCCATTCCGTTGCTTGTTCGTTTCGTCGAGGAGCCATTCCGTGGCTTCAACAACGGTCCTTGAAAAATTTAAAAAAAAAAAAAAATTAATGTTTTTTTATCATGGAAAATGAAGCAACGATCCTGCAAGCCATTTCCATGGTTACACACAAGAAAACGACTCTCGGAATTTTCCAAGTTTTGCATGGATGGGATTCAGATTTCAGGAATTGTGCCGAAAGTGGCGATGAATCCATCACAATTCTCTGTCAATTAAACATTGTTATCAGTTATGAAACGAAGTTGAAGAAACGAATCCCCCAAATTCAATTTAAAAAAAAAAATAAATAAAAAAAAAAAAAATATAGTGATAAGGTTGTTTAACCTCCTTTGCAACATCTAAGGTCATATGAGACACTCGTAGGAAGAAGTAGCTAAGCAACAAAAGTAATAAACGCCAAAAGACGCAGTTAAAGTTATACCAAATTTGAAAGTGACAACTTCTGAGGATATTTCGTCAAAACACCTTCAAAAATTCAAAAGTTATTCCACTTACAAATTTGGTACAACTTCAACTGCGTTTTCAACTTTTGTCGTTTAGCCATTTCTTCCTAGGAGCGCCTCCTATGACGGAGGGAACCTACTAAAACTTTATGCAAGATTCTAATCATCCAAGGGTCACTGCATAATCTGGATGCGGAGGACGGTCTCCTATCCAACCACTACCCAGACCCAACGTCGCTTAACTTCGCTGATTGACGAGAAGCAGTGTTACGACATTGGCTACGACATAACCCTACAACAAAATCCTATTCCAAGTTTCGAAACCTAACAACTTCAAACAATCTCCGGCCGTATCGTACTTTCAAGGAACCCTTTCATTTACCTCTTTAGCTGCAATGCCGTGATGGCTCTCATTTCAGAGAAGCCCATCTCCGTGAGCTGTTTAAGAGAGCTTTTGTCAATCCTAGGTTTGTGCCTCTTCTCTAAATGTTCAAAAACGAGGACAAACAGATCTGCGGCATTATCCTCGGGTGCTATCAAGTGAATGGACGCTTCTATCATCGGGATTAAGATTTGTCTCAAAGCAATTTTAAACTACGGGAGAATATATATAACATTAACATCTATTAATTTCAATGAACTAAAGACTAAAGCTTTAGTTATCAAATCAGTTGATGTGGACAAGGAACAAAGCTTTTAAAAATAGCTGCATTGGCGTCTTTTCAATATTAAGTTAATGAGTTTGTTATTCTTACGTCTCAGTTTACTTTTTAATATATGTAAGCTTCCTAAGTCCTTTTTAAGCTTTATGGAAAACATAGACACATTATAAAATATCATTTCCCAACGAATTAGGATGAGAAGGCGGAAACAACCCCAATATAAAATTCAGAAGGTAGTGAAGAGTAGAGAAGATGAGTAAAGAGCGCGCACACCTATTCATATAGGTGACCTGAACTTACATACCACTAACAAATACCTTCTTTTCCAACCTACTTGCAGCCACCTCTCGTGCATCATCCAATTTAGATGAAGTCCACGCTTACTCACGCAATCACTCACCATGTCCATCCACCTTCTTCACCTTTCTTTCCTTCTCCCTTCACAAACACACTCATATATTCTTATCATAACTGTCATTTTCCATTCTTTCAACATGTTCAAACCACCTTAAAACACTTTCCTCGGTTTTCACTACATTTTTCCAGAACTAAACAACTGCTTACAATATTAATCCAGCATGCATCACACACATTTCTCAGATTGTCCATCTCAACAGCTCTTACTCTTGACTTCTTCCTTTCATGCTATGCGGATGTTTCACACCCATACAAAAGTTTGGTACTAACACCTTCATGAACTTCAATCCCAATATGAAACTTCCAAGCAGTACTACTATTAAATATTTTGAAAAATTGAAGTAGGCCCTAGTGTAGTGCGAACTGATTTTTCATTAAGAATTACAATGTTAGAAAATAATAATAAAAAATTCAATGAATATAACCTGATAATGAAACAAATTTTAAGTTAGTGTCAATTCAAACAAAATTAAGCCAAGATTTTTTTTTTTTCTTGTTTCTATTTCATTGTCACTGACCAATCATAGTCTACCATAACTAAAATGAAGCTAAATTTAACCTAATTTCACCCACATCACAAATGGTAAACATCTGACAATGGTAATCCTTCAACACAACTTTTTTTCCCATTTTAAGAAACTTACATCCAAGGTAGAGTTAGTAGGCTCAGCCTGCCGGTCCCAATTTTGAGGACGCACACTGGCTGTCTCTCTTTTAAGCTGCTCCAGTGTTGGGACCGAGTCTTCTAAACTGAAGTTTACATATCGTGAATAACCTATTAGCAGTGGTTCGCAATCTGGTTTCCGACATTTTATAAGCAGAATTTCATCTGCAATTAAATCAAATAGGCCCCATATTTATAATAGAGTATATTTATTTTCAATTATCACACGCATTTATAGATCAGATATGTCAATAGGGAAAAGAAGTTACTATGAATGTATAATTATTACTAGTATTCCTCCAAATATTAATTTACACTTCAGACCCAAATGCCAAAAGGGAATAAAATATGTGGGTGTTTAACTTCCTTTGCAACATCTAAGTTCATATGATGGAAGGGAACTAATAAAGCTTTACGTGAGACCCGAACCACGGGTCACTGCATCTTCTAGATGCAGACATTTTGCTGACCAATGGCACAATTTAGAGCAAAAGGGAGCAAAAATCAAATCAAATCCAAGTCATTAGTTCAGTTTGTATTTATTCAGAATAAAGTGTCTTACTGTTAAGACTATTTTAAGGCACAAACTTACTAAAGAAAGAGGGTTTGGAGGACAGACATGGGGGTTGGTCCAAAAATGGCATTCTGGGTTAGAAACCATAATAAGCATGTGATAAATAAATCACTTTACCATTATCTAATAACTCTTCAGCTGCCACAGACTTCTCTTCTGGAAGAGTCCTGTAATCTCGAGCGAGAATGAGTCGATACCTAGTATTGGAGTTAGAACTTTTGGAGCCTTCTCCTCCAAGTATTGGACTGGATGTACCACCAACAGCCTCTAAAGGGTTATAGAAGTGTCCAATAGCCATGAGCTTTACTCTATCCAAGGTCGTTTCCAGAGGAACATCCAATATGTATTCCTCTCCATCCATATTCAATACTAATAACTGCAATTACATTTAATGTCTGGTATTAGAAATATGAGACACTCTGTCTAACAATAATTACAGGCCTATTGCTGTCGCTTCCTACTTCTCAAAACTACTGGAAAAACTCTTGTTACTCCAATTAAATGATTACCTATGGACATCTCCCAATCAGTTTGGTTTTAAAAAGGTCCCACTCAACTGACGTGTGTATCAATGTACTTAGACAAAATCTAAATACATTGACAGTAATTCAACTATTTATAGCTGTTTCCTAGATATAAGTAAGGCATATGATAGGGTGAACCACAATATTTTATTTAAAAAACTAGAAGACAGGAAGGTTCCCATGTACATATTACATTTATTGAAATTTTGGTATTCCCACTAATCTTTTACTGTTAGGTGGGGCAATGTACTATCTGAATGTTTTGGCTCCTCTTGTGGGGTGAGACAAGGCTCCTTGCTCTCTCCTATGCTGTTTAATGTGTATATTGATGGATTAATTGCTTCACTTAATGAGGCAACAGTGGGATGTTGTATAGATAATACAAGGATAAATAATTTAGTTTATGCTGATGATATGGCGTTAATAAGTCCCTCTGTTAAAGGTCTGGATTGGCTACTAAAAGTCTGCAAAGTGTATTCGCAAAAACATGATATTCTTTTTAATGTTACAAAAACTAAGGTTATGCAATTTCATCCTAAAAGCTGTAATCAGCCAGCTGATATTAGTTTTAAAATGAGAGATGAAGTAATTGAGGAAGTACAAAAGTTTAAGTATTTGGGTCAAACTATCACCAAGCTCCTTGAGTGATGACTCAGATAAGAAAATCTCAAAGCCTTTGTGCTAAAGCGAATATGACTGTGAGGAACTTCCAGTTCTGTACAAGTGAAGCTGAATACACTCTCTTTCATACTTTCTGCAGTAATATATACACAGACAACAACTCTGAGTGAATTATAAAAAAGGTTCTGGCAGAACCCTAAATTTGCTGCACAACAGGTCTTTTAGACTTCCATAAATTACATAAATCCTTCTAGTTAAGCTATAAATACACTTAATATATACAGGGTGGCACAAAAGTCACACATCATAGGAATTTTCAGTGTTGATTATATATTTTTTTTTCTTTTAGGTAGGGGATGGATGCAAAATTAACAACAGCTGAGAGGGTGAGCCTGGTTTTAATGTATGAAATACCAGGTACAACAAATTAATGAATCTGTACAGAATTTAAATTCTGTACTGATTCATCAATTTGTAGTGCCTGGTACAGGGGGTCCTTGTTATCCAAGTATTCATTATCCGAGTCCTCACATCTATGCAGCCAAATAATTGTAGAATCATACAGATAAATTCCCTGCACTTAAGAGGTTTCTGTAGATAATGTATGTGGAACGCGGAAGTGCAACAGAAAACCATTCAAATTTCCCTCAGACTCACTGTCTTGTTCACTTTCCCCTACCTCCAACACTCCACCACCACCATGCTCCATCCCCAAAGCCACACACACTCAGTCCCAATTAAACCTTATTCTCATTATTTCTTATGGGTTTTAGATCGCCGTTTTAAGTGGATTCACTTAAAGTGGTGATTTCTTGGTCCCCATTATCCTCGGATAACAAGGACCCCATATATATATATATATATAATATTATATATATATATATATATATATATATATATATGGGAATTTTTTTTTAATATTCCCTAACTCCCACCCACTGAAGTTGTGAGGTTCTGAGAGAAAATGTTGCAAGTTTTTTCTCAAAATCGGCACTACTCCCACATTGGCTCTCATTTCTTCATTTCTTATCCTATCTCTTCACGTCTTTCTCAGAACAGTCCTCAGCAGTCTCATTTCTGCCACCTGAATTCTACTTCGATCCACCATCGCATTTTCCAGTGTTCTGACTCATAAATCATTATTGGTGTTAAAACTGTTTTGAAAATTATTTTCTTAGTCCCAAGGGTCATATATTCATCTCTCAGTAGCAGGAATTTGATGAAAATTGACATATGGGGTTCTTCCGGGTGCTGATTTCACTTGTCAAAATAAAAAAGTTCTATGAACCATAGTTTTTGAGATATGGGCCCCCAAAATCTTGGGAGCCCCACTTTACCACTTAATTTTAATGGGCTTTAACTCCCAAACATCTTACCATAGATGTATAAAACTATACATTTTTAGAATCAGCATGAAGAGATCTATTAAATGATACCACATTCAAATGTGTAGAACAATAATGAAAATGACGTGCTTTTTCTATTGTTTGAATAGCGTTTGCTTCTTTTCTTGAGGAACCCAAACCATCTGAAATTTTTTAATAAATAAATATTTGACTCCATTTGATATATATGGACAATAATAATTAATATGTCAACATATTAATTTCATAAGTTTAATAAGTTTAATATGTCAACATATTAATTTCATAAGTTTAATAAGTTTAATATGTCAACATATTAATTTCATTAAGTTTTTCAGCAACTGCTGAAAAACTGTCTTGAAAGTAAATGCAGCATTATAAATAAATAATAAATAAAAAAATTATGAATATAAAAAGTACCTATCATTAAATACTTACGCTTCTTCACTGGAGTCACAGCAAGACTTTCTAGAACTTGAGAAACATTTTCTTTGGCATTACTTGATATACTTGGATCATATTCATCACTTTCTGAAATAACATTCTCAGAAGACTGATTGTGATCAGACTCTTCACTTTGTGATGTTGATAGCAACTCTGGTCTCTGGGTCAATAATTTTCTACAGTTGCCAGGGCCGGATTTAGGAGTGGGCAAAGTGGGCAGCTGCCCATGAGCCTCCACATCTTGGGGGCCTCCACATATTGACAAACCATTATCAAAATAGAAAAAACCCGAAACCAGAAAAACCCGATAGATGATTCAACAAAAAAACACACACGCATCCAATACCACTGTAGTACATAAACTTTTACCAATTACTATTTGTTGTGTACTGATTATTATTTTGTTTTTATTACTCTTTTAGGCCTACTCTCACTATAATGGAATACCCGAGTAACCTGAGGCTTTCATTTTTTGCAGAAATGAGTGGAATGGACAGACACAAGAGTGCACGATGTTTTGAAAGTGTATGTATGTTAATTATATTATGAATCTTATGGATGACTTCAATTATGTCTTCCCCTAAGGTAGGGGGGCCTCCACATGGAGGCTGCCCAGGGCCTCCACACGTCTAAATCCAGCTCTGACAGTTGCTACATAGTACAGTATTCCTTTGTAGTTTCCATTTACATCGATCATAAAGTGATTGGCTGATGGTTCTTATATCCTTGTGTATCTTTTTCTTGTTTTTGTAAAGGATCATCACAGTATTTAACCATTTTTCATTACTAAAAATACACAATTGTAAATCTCAAAAATAAGATATTTGACTCAAAATAAGCACATCTGTAATAAAAATAAGCATAATTAACAAACATTTGAGAGAGAGACTGCATGAATATGAGTTATACATAGGATGTAAATATATCATTTATAGTTCTCTATTTTAGTCTGTGTAAAAATGTCAAAATTTCAATGTACAACGTACAAATGTCAATGTACATATTTTTTCAATAATTTTTAAAATATCTTGCAACTTATACCCACGTTTTTTATTGTTTGTATCTTTTAACAATTAATGGAAGTTTAATAAATGAAAATTTTTTGGGGGGATTTCACTGTCTAGGGGTGGTGGGGGTCAAAAATAAAAATAAAAATAAAAAAAGGGGGAAAATTTTCATTATTGTTCTACACATTTGAATGTGGTATCATTTAATAGATCTCTTCATGCTGATTCTAAAAATGTATAGTTTTACAGGTCTACAACAAGATGTTTGGGAGTTATTGCCCATTAAAATTAGGTGGTAAAGTGGGGCCCATATCTCAAAAACTATGGGTCATAAAACTTTTTTCTTTGAACCAGAGAAATCAGCACCCAGAAGAACCCCATATGTCAATTTTCATTAAAATCTGAGTCGGAGTGGTGACAAATTTTTTAATTTTTTGGTGATTTGTCCTGGAATGCCCCTAAAACTTTGCAATTCTTTCAGTTATTTCTTGCATATTACCACTTTCTTTAGTAAACATACTCCCTAAATATTTAAATTTTTCAACATTTCTTATTTCCTTATCTCCTATTTGAACTCCAAATTCTCCTTCTCTTCGACATACATTTAATATTTCTGTCTTTTCTACATTCATTTCCATACCCCCCTCCTTCAAACATTCATTCCAGTCAATTAAAGCTTGTTCTATATCTTCTCTCTCTATCATCTAGAATGCTATGTCATCCGCATATGCCATTATTCCATTATTATTATTCATTTCATGACATTGCTCGAAACTTGCAATGACTGTGTCCGTGTAGGCTATAAACAGGAGTGGTGATATAACAATGCCCTGCTTCACCCCTGTTCTAACTTCAAACCACTCATCATTTTTGTGTCCAGTCCTTACTTTGCATTCGCTAACTTGATACAAACTTTTCAAAGCCCTAAGAAGTGTCCCCTTTACCCCATAAATCTCCTCCAAACATCTCCACATTCTTCCTCTGGGCACTGTATCAAATGCTTTTTTTAAGATCTTTGAATATTACATAGATATTAGTATTAAATTCCCATGCCTTTTCTACAGTGCCCGCGAAAAGTATCCGATCACCCTTGAAATTTGTATTTTTTACATAAAAAACAATGTTTAAATGTATACTAACCTTATATTAGTATTTTGTCATCTGTCCTTTGGTTTGGATGACTTGTTCTAGACGTTTTGGCATGGATTTAATCAAGTTTTGACAAACTTCCACTGATATTTCCTTGCACCATACCTTTTTGATGGCCTCTTGTAATTTTTCGACTGAGCCAGTGTCGTGGCATTCAACCTTATTTTTTATTATTAGCCACAGATTTTCTATCGGATTGAGATCTGGACTATTACCAGGCCAATCCAAAATATCAAATTTATTGTCAGTAATCCATTTTGTCACTATTTTGGCCCTGTGACATGGTGCACCATCATGCATGTATGTTTTTGTCCTTTGGATTGCCATTGCCATTGGAAGTTTATCCTGTAGCATTGCTAAATACCGTGCACCATTCATAGTTGTGTTCTTCGATAGAAAATATAAGTTTCCACGCCCATAGTAACCGAAACAACCCCAAACCATCACACTTGGAGGGTGTTTCATTGTCTTTAGGGTGTATTTAGGGTCCATCCTATTTGAGCCAATAGGCCGGCGAACCTTTTTTGGACAACTTCTGAATGTCAAAAATGTCGACTCATCGCTAAATAAAACCTTCTTCCAGTCATCAACAGTCCAATGAATGTATTTTTTACAAAATGCGACACGTTTTTTACGCATTTTTTCATTAATGAACGGTTTCTTAGCAGCATGGCGAGATGGTAATCCGAGTTCTTTTGGAGCCGCTCCTGGATAGTTCGTTCAGAAACACCAGATAACAAATTATTCATATTAAATTTTATTTCTTTCGCAGTTATTGTTGGGTTTTTCAATACTAAACGTTTCATAAGTTTGTCTGTTCGCGAATTTGTTTTTCTCGGTCTGCCAGATCGTTTTTTAGGGACTGGCGTGGTTAGGCCACCATTGTTCTTAGCCCGTGAAACCCATAAATTAACGGTACTTTGGGATATGTTTAATTCCTTAGCTATCTGTCTCTGTGATTTCCCACATGCATGCAAAGCAACAATAGCACCTCGACAATCACTCTTAAGTTGTTTTTTAGCACACATTATATATAAATTTTATTTACACCACTTTCTGTAAAAAAAAAAAAATATCAAGAAATTTATACAAACAGTGAAATCTAACAAATTTGAGACACAGCCACCCGCAACGAAGGCTACCAGAACACTAATTTGAGAATGCGTTGGATAGCTCTCATATCAGCGAGCAACCTCAAAGTTACCAGATGTCGCTAGAACAAATAGAAAGTGAATTACGTGTCTCTGAATATCAAGGGAAAATATTGTATTTTCTTGAGTGATCGGATACTTTTCGCGGGCACTGTATAACAGAACCGAGGCCAAAAATAAGATCTACCGTACTTCTATCTTTTCAATAACCATGCTGTTCCTCTCCCAACCTTGCTTCAATTATTTGCCTTGCTCTTTTTTATTATTCTTTCATAAAGTTTTGTTATACGATTAATAAGCGATATTCCCCTACAATTCTCACATCTACCCGAGTCACTCTTTCCTTTATATATTGGAACAATGATTGTTTTTCCCAATCACTGGGGACTTGACCTTCTCTCCAATATTTATTCAATAGGTTTCAAATTTTTTCTTTCATAGCTTCGCCTCCCTCCTTTATAAGTTCAATTGGAAACTCATCCACTCTCATTGACTTTCCAATCTTCATTTTATTAACCACCTCTTCCATTTCTTCTCTAGTAATAATTACCTGTTCCGCTAATTCCTGGTATATTCCATCCGCTTCCTCCACTTCTTCTGGATCTCTATTCAATAGATCTTTAAAATAATCTGACCATCTTTTAATTGCTCCAGGTTCCACTATCACAGTTCCCACTTCATACTTTTCCTTCCTATAAGATTTTGCAAGGCTATCAATCAGTTTTTTGTTTCCTTTCTCATCTTCTCTCAACTTTTCTCCCAATTCCCTCATTGCCATTTGTTTTGCCCTTTTCTTCTCCCTCTCAGCTTCATTTCTTGCTTGCACATATTCCCATCTTGATTCCTGTGTATGTTGCCTCAACCACTTCCTATGTTTTATAGTTTTCTGTTTTACTAGTCTCTCATGGTCTCCCATTTATTGTTTTCCTCTGTCTCAACTATATTTCTTTCAAATTCCTCTGAATCTGACTCTAATGTTCTCATCTTGCAGTTTCTTTGTCTTAATTACCTTCCTCTTCTCCTCTTTTGTTAGTACTATTTTCTGCATTTTCAAATCTGCTATCAGTAATCTGTGGTCAGAGTCTAGCGTAGCCCTTGGTATCACCTTGACATTTCCAACATTTCTCTTATCGGAGCATATAAAGTAATAAAGTAATCTATGATGGATTTTTGGTCAAAGTTTCTTGTCACTTGGTTCCACCTGTATCTCGTAAACTTATGAGTCTCCTGGTGTTTGAAAAAAAAACCATTCATGATCTTTAGTTCGTTCCTTACGCAGAAATCTATTAGTTTCTCTCCCTCTACATTTCAGTTCTGTTCTCCAAAAGGTCCAATTACCTGCTCCACTCCCTCCCTCTCCATTCCCACTCTACCATTGAAATCTCCCATAAGCAGTCCCACCTCCTCTCCTCCCACTTCATAATTGTCATTTAATAGTTCCATGAAGTTGGTCTTCTCTTCACTATGCCCCTGTTGTGGCGCATAAACCTGGTAGAGAATATAGGTTTTATTCCTGATTCTCAACTTATATTTCATTAGTTTTTGCTTATTAATTCTACAGTCTGTATGTTTGGGGACAATCTTGGTCCAATAATCATTGCCACTCAATGCATCCTCCTCCACTCCTCTATACATGAGCACAAATCTATCCCCCAAGTCCCTTCCCAGTTCTCCACACATATGCCTTGTTTCTGCTAGTCCCAAGATGTCAATTTTCCTTTCTCTCATAATGTCCAAAATTTCACCTTCTTTCCCCCTATAAGTTGCTATGTTAATCATTCCGCATCTAATCCTGAGTGTGTCCATTTTTCATGTCCAGTTTCATTTCCTTGTCCGTGATCTGTTTATCAATCCTGGTTCCGAGGCTGGTTCTTGAGTTTCTCGAGCAATAAGGTTTTTACACCACCAACTTGCTAGGCCTGTCGTGGCAACCCTCCTCTTTTATCGAGGCTTGGGACCAGCATGGGATTCCAGATATCAAAATCAAATTACTATTATTTCAGGCTACCTTAGGATTTTATACACCCACTTTTTTGTTTTATTTTAGTTTGTTAGGTTAAGTTAACCTAACCTAACTTAAACCCAAGAAAACTTCAACACAGAAGTAGCTATTTTGTGTGTAGGAGGAAAGTGATATAAAAGATACCACTGAATGGGAGCAATCATAACTCCCAAAGCTGAATCCTATCTGCTTGGCAGATAACTGGTGAGGGAAGCTATATTTTGGGACCTCTGCATGTGACCCATTGCCCAAATCAGGCTAACATCACGAAAGAGAGAAAACTCTAGCAAGTTAATTATCAGGGATTAGCTGACTGAACCTTCCCATCCTCTGAGAAGAGGATAGTTAAACGACCCCTCCAACCCAGCTTTGACCAGACAGGTTCAATCAGCTAATCCCTGATAATAACTTGCAGGTGTATATAAACTCTCTTCTCTGTTTATATGGTCATTAATTACCAATTGAGAAGGGCTCACGAGGAGCCAAAACTGTATTAGTTAAGAAATAAAAATTTACACTCTTCCTGAAGAGTGGTTTCCTTCTCCATACTTTGTCATGACAGTGCGTTATTTTATTTATATATATATATATATATATATATATATATATATAGGATAAAAACGAAGACGTAGAGCAAAAAAGTCATTATATTTGGCTGCAGCCAACGTTTCGGGCAACTCTACCCATTTTCAAGGCCTAATAAATAAAAAGCTAAAATTAATGCATGACAAAGATATACGAGTGTCAAAAACTAAAACTAATTTATAGTACAGAATAAAACCACTTCAAGAATAAAAATTAAAAAGCATAAAACAAGCATAAGCCAAAAACAAAAAGTAAAAATTATATACATGACAAATATACGCATGATAAAAATAAAACTTAAAAACTAAAAGCATTCAAACATAAATTAGTTAAAAACTTTACTAATAAAAAGTTAAATGAAAAAACGCAAAAGTGCACCAAACATACCATGCTCACTTGACAGCCACAAACAACTGAGGCGAAAAGGAGACAGGGTCAAGGGGGAAAAAGAAAAACAAAAATTTTTTTAGTTGGTAGGTATTCTAATTAATATAAAGGGGGTAACAGCTAGAATCAATATTTAAACTGGAGTTCAGAAATTTAATGCACAAAGATTCGTAAATACGGAGAGAGGACGGGCATTTTAATGATTTAAGAATTTTAAAGTTATTAATGGAAATATCAACCTTACGCTTAACAGAATGATTTCTAATGGCAGTCTGTTCCTTTTTTGATAAAACTTTCCCTGTCCTATGGCTAATACCCATATGGGAGCAAAATCTCGCCTGCAACGAACGAACTGTGCTGCCAACGTAGTTCCCCTGGGAACACCCAGGGCAGGTAAACAAATAAACAACAGAACAGTTCATCGCAGGGAGGGTTTTGTCCTTACAATGGAAAAAACATTCAAGGGCATTATTATTTACAAAAGCAACCTTAAAATCAGTGAAAATAAAATTTCCTCACCACACTCAACAATTGCTTGTTCACAAGTGTTAAAATGGTAGAGATCAGGTAAAACAAGATATTTACAATTCTTAGGAACATCATACATTGGGATAAGGTTGGGGGAATATACATTATTAAGAAATTTACCAATAATACCTTGTACAAGATCCCGTGGAAAACCATTTTAAAGAAAAAATCAGTAAGGAATTCAAACTCATTATGAAGCAGAGCAAAGTTTGAGCAAATATTATAAGCTCTATCCACTAAAGTGCGAATGGAACTTAGTTTGTAATTAAAATCGCAAAAACTATAAAAATTAAAACCTAAACCCGTAAAAGTAGGCTTCCGGTATGTAGAAGTTAAAACAGTCGAGCCTGATTTGGAAACCAAAACATCAAGGAAAGGAATAGAACCTTGAACTTCCTTTTCCTGCGTAAATATAATGTTCTTATGCAGTGTGTTCAGAAAACTTAGAAACTGAACTGATTGATTATCCATTTGGAATGGGGCACTCACAGAAGGCCCTTTCCTCAAGATGAGACATGAAAATATTCGCAAAAACGGGACCCCAAGGGGCTCCCCATCCCCACTCCATCCAACTGACGGTAAACTACCCCTTGAAAACTAAAAAAGTTATCCTTGACTGCCAAATTCAGAAGCTGCTCAAACTGTGCTCTGCCAAAGCCATGAAAAAGTGAGTCCAGCTGTGGAAAAGCTTTATTTAAAATAATTGTAATGGTCTCATCCAAGGGGACATTTGTAAAGAGGGAAGATAAGTTTTGATGTATCTTCCCTCTTTACAAATGTCCCCTTGGATGAGACCATTACAATTATTTTAAATAAAGCTTTTTCACAGCCGGACTCACTTTTTCACGGCTTTGGCAGAGCACAGTTTGAGCAGCTTCTGAATTTGGCAGTCAAGGATAACTTTTTTAGTTTTCAAGGGGTAGTTTACCGTCAGTTGGATGGAGTGGGGATGGGGAGCCCCTTGGGTCCCGTTTTTGCGAATATTTTCATGTCTCATCTTGAGGAAAGGGCCTTCTGTGAGTGCCCCCATCACCTTAAGCCGAAATTGTACAGACGTTATGTTGATGATACGTTTGCTTTATTCCAAACGGATAATCAATCAGTTCAGTTTCTAAGTTTTCTGAACACACTGCATAAGAACATTATATTTACGCAGGAAAAGGAAGTTCAAGGTTCTATTCCTTTCCTTGATGTTTTGGTTTCCAAATCAGGCTCAACTGTTAACTTCTACATACTGGAAGCCTACTTTTACGGGTTTAGGTTTTAATTTTTATAGTTTTTGCGATTTTAATTACAAACTAAGTTCCATTCGCACTTTAGTGCATAGAGCTTATAATATTTGCTCAAACTTTGCTCTGCTTCATAATGAGTTTGAATTCCTTACTGATTTTTTCTTTAAAAATGGTTTTCCACGGGATCTTGTACAAGGTATTATTGGTAAATTTCTTAATAATGTATATTCCCCCAACCTTATCCCAACGTATGATGTTCCTAAGAATTGTAAATATCTTGTTTTACCTGATCTCTACCATTTTAACACTTTTGTGAACAAGCAATTGTTGAGTGTGGTGAGGAAATTTTATTTTCACACTGATTTTAAGGTTGCTTTTGTAAATAATAATGCCCTTGAATGTTTTTTCCGTTGTAAGGACAAAATCCCCCCTGCGATGAACTGTTCTGTCGTTTATTTGTTTACCTGCCCTGGGTGTTCCCAGGGGAACTACGTTGGCAGCACAGTTCGTTCGTTGCAGGCGAGATTTTGCCCCCATATGGGTATTAGCCATAGGACAGGGAAAGTTTTATCGAAAAAGGAACAGTCTGCCATTAGAAATCATTCTGTTAAGCGTAAGGTTGATATTTCCGTTAATAACTTTAAAATTCTTAAATCATTAAAATGCCCATCCTCTCTCCGTATTTATGAATCTTTGTGCATTAAATTTCTGAACTCCAGTTTAAATATTGATTCTAGCTGTTACCCCCTTTATATTAATTAGAATACCTACCAACTAAAAATTTTTTTGTTTTTCTTTTTCCCCCTTGACCCTGTCTCCTTTTCGCCTCAGTTGTTTGTGGCTGTCAAGTGAGCATGGTATGTTTGGTGCACTTTTGCATTTAACTTTTTATTAGTAAAGTTTTTAACTAATTTATGTTTGAATGTTTTTAGTTTTTAAGTTTTATTTTTATCATGCGTATATTTGTCATGTATATAATTTTTACTTTTTGTTTTTGGCTTATGCTTGTTTTATGCTTTTTAATTTTTATTCTTGAAGGGGTTTTATTCTGTACTATAAATTAGTTTTAGTTTTTGACATTCGTATATCTTTGTCATGCATTAATTTTAGCTTTTTATTTATTAGGTCTTGAAAATGGGTAGAGTTGCCCGAAACGTCGGCTGCAGCCAAATATAATGACTTTTTTGCTCTACGTCTTCGTTTTTATCCTAAATGTAAAACTACGTCTCCTTAGGAGGGATCCTATTTCATATATATATATATATATATATATATATATATATATATACACACACACACACAACTCGGAATGATCCCCTGAGAAACTTTTGTTAGAGACTATATGCATGGAACAAGGAACTCTCAGAAAATTAAATCCACTATAGTTCAAATAAGTAATGGTAAATAACAAACACTATAGCTTTTTCTCTTTCACGATGTTAGCCCAATGTGGGCAATGGGTCACATGCAGAGGCCCCAAAATATAGCTTCCCTCACCAGCTATCTGCCAAACAGATAGCATTCAGCTTTGGGAAAGGATGTAGGGTTTAAAGCAGCCTAGCCCCGCTACATTCAGAACCTCAATGTAAACAAACTTGTTGCATTCATGTTGGATTGAATACATCAAAGAAAAAGGGGTAACTATTATATTTTTTAACCAAAAAACCAAAACTTAAACCTGAACTAGGAAATTGAGCATCCACTTTTCAAGGCACTTAACACATCTATTTAATGTGATACAACTCAGAATGGTCCCTAGATCCTGTCCCAAAGCTGGATCCTATCTGCATGGCAGATAGCTGGTGAGGGAAGCTATATTTTGGGGCCTCTTTGTGCGTGACCCAATTTAGGGCGGGTCATACTATGCATTTTTTTAAATTAATGGAGAGGGGTGTTCAAATGACATATTTTGGTGTATAGAACACAATTCTGAAGAAAATATTTAATTCTGATAACCCTAACCTACATCATTTTGCAGTTGATTATTATTAAATTGTTGATTATTTTACTATTGTAGTTACCCCAGAATATGTCTTCTCACGTTTTCTATCATGGCTGCTCACGTTATCTCTCATAGAGCATTGTTCTAACTAATTCATATAAACACATATAATGTAATTGATATAATAATAACATTTAAATACTCAAATAAAAAGGTGTGCCATTCCACTTAATTGTAATTATCATACAGTTTGGTATATGAAATATTTTGACAGTTTTCTGGCACGCATAAGGCCATTTTCTGAGCCACCTTTCTCAGAGGCTAGAATGGAACGTTTCAGAACATTCTAAAACGTTTTGTGAAATATTTGAAGTGACTCATGATTTATGAAGCTATTTTACCACCTCGGCTTGCAGTGAGGGGATAGATTTAGTGATTATCTACTGATATTTTTTTTTTTACTGTTCACATGTGAGTATTATTCTGTTATATTTTAGAAAAAGCTATTTCTACGCATATTATAGTGATACATTGAGCAAAATTTAATTAACTTTGATTTGAGCTAAAATTAGATGGTTCATTTTTAGTACAACTGAGCAGTATGAGGCCTATTTCAATGTTCTAAAGAATATTTTTAGGATGTTTCTTTAGTTTTTTTGGAGTACATGAACAAATTATTTGCATTACAGACAACAGATAAATTAGCATTTTATAACATTTTGAAACCAAAAAAGCATAATGTGTTTAGCATTTGCAGATAAATTTGTTCTTGCCCATTTCAGCTCTTTTTTTAACCAAGAATTTTGCGCTGAAAAGAGTTAATACCTGTCTGTAGTGGATACTTAACTGTTGTAGGTATTATTGTTTTTATTTCAGTGTGAACTCATTAAGAAAATGGCTCAAGTCAGAACAAGGACGAAATCAAGTTCTCATCTGAATAATCTTGTTGGCACTGGCCGGGAGCTGTTGGTGTCTGAACTGCCAACTGTGAGGGATATCCTGAGGTATGGCATCTACTTGAGGAAGCAAAGTGAAGATGACAGGAGGAACTACCCAGTGGACAAGCTGGTGAGTGACATCTACCCTGGTCTGATTTGTCAGTGGAGCAAAGCTAATGCTCTTTTCAAGCCACCTGTTATCAATGAAAAAGTGACCATCATGTCCAAGCTCAAGGAGGTCTGGAATCAGGCAGTGAAGTTTTCTCTTGGGAAGGGCAAACTTGATGCCAAAGAGAGGTTCATTGTCAAGTTAGACAAGTTCTTTGATATTTTGACTTGCAAGTGTCAGATTACCAGTTGTGAGGGGGGAGGCTGTGAGGGCTGTGTTATCCAAGCCACATTAACTGTTCCTGCAGCAGAGAGAAAAAGATTCCTGTGAAAGATCTTGCCTACATCAAGGGACAGAAAGAGAAGGTTGGAAGTAAGGGACCCCACCAAACAGGGGGTCCTGATCTACCAGAGCACAAGAGACAGGTGAGGACATTGAAAAGGCAGTGGATGGAAAGGAAGGCAGAGAAAAGGAGGAGCAAGGAGGAAAGTGCTGCAGTAGCAGAGAAGGCAGCCAGGAAGGATGTTAAGAGATTTTTGGCAGATGGTGATGAGGATCTGGAATTGGAGAGAAGTGGTGATGAAGATGAGTTTGTTCCTGAAGTTGAGCTCTTCCCTCAAACTGACCCTGAGCCAGCAGCTTCGGCAAAGGTACAGAAAAACTATGATGAGATTCAAAACATTGCCCTTGCTAGTGTAAGGTATGGCATAGGGCTGAGGCCAACTGCAGCGATAGCAACAGCAGCTCTGATTGACGCAGGAATCATCACAGAAGACAATACAAGTAAAGTGATTGATAAGAGCAAGATCAAGAGAGCACAGGAGAAGTTGATGAGAGAGCTGGGGGAACAGTTCGAGAAGAAGTGCAGGGAGGAGGGGGGGATCTCTTGCATCCTCTTTGATGGGCGGATTGACCTGACCAATGTGATGATGGAAGCTGAGGGCAGTGACCAATCTTTTCCCGCAAAGATCAAGGAAGAACACTATAGTGTTGTTAGTGAGCCTGGCAGCTACTATCTGTTCCACTTTACCCCAGAGAAAGCAACTAAAGAGGAGTCACATGCGGAGAAGATTGCTAAGGTCCTGTTTGCCTGGCTGAAAGAGAGGGGTTATGATAAGACCTTGTTGGCCATTGGAGGAGACTCAACAAATGTCAACACTGGTGTGAAAGCTGGAGTAATGCGGAAGCTGGAGCTGCACCTGGGGAGAAAGCTGGTCTGGTTGGTGTGCAACCTGCACACTGTTGAACTTCCCCTGCGCCATCTCATTGTTGACCTTGATGGCCCTACTCTGTCAGACAAAAAATTATCCGGGCCAATAGGAAAGCTCCTTGATTCTGCTACAGACTTTGATATCAATCCAAACTTCACCCAAATTTCTGTTGGCCCTCCACTGATCAAGCTTCCTGACAAGGTCATTCAAGATCTCTCAACTGATCAATACTATGGCTATAAAATTGTCTGTGCAGTCAGGGATGGAGTACTTCCTGCAGGGCTGGCTCTGTTAGAGATAGGACCAGTAGACCACAGCCGCTGGCTCACCACAGCGAACAGACTTCTCAGGCTCTGGGTGTCAAAGCACGGACTTAAAGGAAAGAACCTGAAGATTCTGCAATTCATTGTGGAATTCATCATTGGAGTGTATTACCCATGTTGGTCAACGTGAAGGTCAAGCACTCCTGGATCGAAGGGCCTAGGCACATCCTCTTTCAGCTGGACTGCCTCAAGTCCCAGAGAAAGGAGGTGCTGGATATTGTGATGCCAACTGTGAGAAGATCTGCTTGGTATGCTCACAGTGAAGTCATCCTCCAAACACTACTCTGCTCTGAGGATCAGAAGGAGAGGATTGAAGGGGTGGAGAGAATCCTGGCCATCAGGGGAGAGGGGGACCCGGACACTCAGCTGGGGGACTCCTCTGTTAGGAGCAAAAGGACACCTGACATCAATTGTGATGCTTCCAGCATCGGTGACTTGATCAGCTGGTCAGAAGGTGTGTCAGCTGTCAGAGCCACCTCTCACCTGCTCTCTAAGCACCTCAGAGGTGAAAAAATTCATCAACACCCCCATGGAGGTGCACAACTGGCCTTGCCACACACAAAGCATTGAGAGGGTTGTTAAAATGGTGACTGAGGCTTCTGCTAAGTACTTCTCACAGGAAAAGAGGGATGGAGGGATCAGGGCTCAGGAGACCAGCAGGAAGCTGATGTCCAAGTCTGAGTCAAAGCAGGATTTGTGCAACCTGGCAAAGTTCAAGATGTCAGGAGAATGATCTTTGTAATTATATCCAGTGATATACATGCAGTTCACCTATTAATAAATATATGTAAAGTTGATTTGGCCTTGTCAATATAAATGATTTACCTTATATCTTTTAATATATTATAAAGGGGTTCAAAAGGGTAAAATTGGCAATTTAGAAATACAAAATGATGTAGGTTAGAGTTATCCTATCCAAAAAATAAGCTCATATTTGAATTCCCCATGTAAAAACACACAATTTAGACACCCCTGATGGTAGGATTTCCTTCAGATTCATGTTGTCACCTGAGTACGACCCGCCCTAGTGACCCATTGCCACATCAGGCTAATATCATGAAAAAGAGACCTATAGTAGTGTTTGCCATTTACCATTACTTATTCAGGCTATAGTGAATTTAATTTTCCCAGAAAAGTTCCTTGTTCCATGCACAGTCTGTGTAACATACATATACATACACCATCATCTGGGGCTACTTGGGGTTTTAGTACAGGTTGGACCTCACTAATCAGGAATATGATGGTTCAGCATGACAATTTGCAGTGTTGTAAGTAGCAAAAGATATGCAAGAAGAGGACCTAGAAGAGTGGATGGATGTTGACTTAAATGCCCCAGTTGTCAATCAACTGACCAACGAAGAAATTGTAAGTATGATACAGAATAACAATGCTGAACATGAGGACTATGCAGATGATGATGATGATGATGATGCACAAGATGAGGAAAGGTTTTCAATTGACAGGTGTATTCAGTTGGCAACTGACTTAATTACAGGGCTTGAGCAAAGAAATTTTATATTTGAGCAACAAGTGATGGGTCTGTATATGATAAGAGATGATCTTATAAAAGAAAGTGGTTTAAGAAAATTACCAACAGGAGTACACAGTACAGTACAGTAAACTTATGCCATAGCACTAACACTGTCATAAAGAGGTCTAGTAAGCCTGGAATAGGTTTATGCAAGTTGTATCAGTATCAGTAATAATACAGTATATGCATTATTTTGCCTTTTTTAATCTCAGCTTCAATGGTTTGGAATTTTCACTAATCCAGAACCAGTCTGGTCCCAAGCTTTCTGGATTAGTGAGGTCCAACCTGTATAAAGGTATGTATAAATTGAATCTACACCCAAAAAAATAATTAGATTTAAACTTTTTGTCTTGATGAATAGAGAAGTGTTCAAAGTGTCTTACGTGTGAAAATTAGCATTTTAGCTTACTTCTTTTGTTTGGAAAAAATTTAAGTTTGAACCAAGTAAAATTACAGAAAATGCAATTGGGGAACTTGACCTTCTTAAACAAAAACTATACGGAAGGTTAAACCGCAATCTTGCCATAATGGAGCCATGATTGTCCTAACAATGCAGCACAAGTGATTTAGCTATATCTCTGTAGGTATTAGCACCAGTGATTTTTTTAGTAGGGTGGGGGAGCCTCATTGAGTGGGTATATGTGTGTGTTTAGCAGGGTTAGCAGAAAAACCCAACCCAATGGGTTTTTGGTTTTTTGATGGGTTGAAATTTTTTTTAGAAAGGTTCGATAATTATGTAGTGCCTAATATATCTATTATTTTATTAATTTATTTAACTAATCTACAATATATATTAAAAAGACATCTTTATTTTACAGAAAGTTCAGATATGAGAGATAATAATGACATATTAGAATTTTCTCCATTTTAATTTTAGATCTTTCCTTTATTTCTTAACAGCAGATTTCAGCTTTATTTAGACCTAACTCAAATTTAAATTTTTAAGATGCCAAACTCAAAGAGTTATAGAGGTGGAAGATCTAAAGCTAGCGAATGGGATGAGGTGACTTTATTAAGTGATCAGCCTACTAGAGTACTATGCAATTATTGCAAAGAAAGTATCACTTGAAAAATTGAGAGAGTGAATCATCATCTAGAGAAATGCAGTAAAAGAAAAGTGGAATGTTTTGAAAATGAGGCAAGAGGTATGCCGAGACTCGAATTTGGAGCATCAGTTGAAACTGATTCACTTCCTCCAACTTTGGCTTCTGGCAAAGATGATCCAAAGATTATAAGTGAAAATGTGCCTGAAATGAGTCACACCAGTGCAGGTTCTTCATCATCCACATTCTGTCATTCAACACCAATAAAGCATAAAAGACAAAGATCAATTACACCATTTGTGGTAAGAACGACTGTGGACCAAAAGGAAGAATTAGATTTACGAGTTGCAAGGTTCTTTTTTCCAGCTAACATACCCTTCAACATTTTAGAAAATAAAGAATTTATAAAATTAATTAAAGGTCTAAGATCAGGATATGAACCACTAAACATGAAAAGGTTGGCATCTGATCTGTTAATAAAAGTTAATGATGAAGTAATCCATGAAATGAAGAATGACCTTAATCTTGATGATTGTACCATTACCATTATACAAGATGGCTGGAGTTCAGTAGGTAATGATCCTATTATTGCGCACAGTATTCATAATGGAAAAAAGCCATATCTGATTTCAGCAGTAGATGCTGGAAGTACAAAAAAGACAGCAGAATATTGTGCACAGTTAGCTGGAGAAGCATTAACAAAAACTAAAGAAATATATGGCATTGATGTAAGTAGCCTATAACTTTTGTAGGTACATTTTATTTTAGTTATAAACTGAATGTAATTCTCCACCTTGGTATACTCAAATGCTCAGTTCCTTATGAGTTATGATATTTTATTTTCAGGTATTTGCTATATGCACTGATAACGAAAACAAAATAAGAATGAGAGAAATTCTTGAGGAGGACAACTACAGTCTTATTACTTATGGCTGTTCAACACACCATCTAAACTTGGTAGAAAAAGATGTCTCCCCAAAATCAGCTCTCAAGCATGTTGTAGAAATTAAGAAATATTTCTGAAACCATCACCAACCTCATGTAAACTAAAAACAAATCCAATAAATTAGCTACTGTCAACTTTACTTTTATGCATTAGCACTGTCACCAGTGTGAATCCTAATTCACGACTCATTAATAAGTTGCATAGGCTAAATATGAAAATAAAAACCCTATCCTTGAACATTATCTAGAATGTGGAACTACAGTAACAAGTGCATCGTATTTTGACATGCTTCAGAATGAGTTAAAGCAAGCAATTCACACAAAACAGAGAGGGAGATTGTCGGAAGGTGTTATTCTGTTACACAACAATGCACGCCCTCATACCACTGCACAGAGAAGAAAATGCCTTCAAGAACTTCAATTTGAAGTTCTCAACTATCCAGCCTACAGTCCAGACCTAGCACCTTCGGATTTTTACTTGTTTGGATCACTAAAAGACACTTTGAGAGGTTGGCAATTCGAAGGCAATGATGACCTGAAGGAGGCAGTGCATGACTGGCTACACACACAGCCAAACAAATTCTTTTGTGATGGCATTAGGAAGCTTGTAGATCACTGGACTAAGTGTATTGAGAAACAGGGAGACTATGTTGAGAAGTGATGCGTTTATAATCTATCATATATGAAAAAGTTGTGAAAATAAAGTGCGGATACTTATTGAATTACCCTCGTAGATCAGCATAAATTTTTTAAAATTGTGGTAAATAATAAAAATTACTTATTAACACTTTTTCGCATATGCAGTATGATACATACAACACTTACACATAGGATATATGCATACAAAATGACACACATACAAAACTTACGCAGTACATACGTATGAGTGATACTTTAGCATTTGCAGCAACATGCCCAGTAGCGCATCTCTTGTATGACTGACAAGTTTATAATGAGTAAGGCCCGGATGTTTAGGCACTAATAAACTACAAAATAGGCAGGCAAAAAGGCAAAATAAAATACAGGAAAAGGCACAAAAAAGGCATTTATTTTCTTACAATTCAAACAACACATGAAATACAAAGAAAGAAAAATTGCATGAAAAAAAATGTTTTTATTGATTGCAATAAATGACAAGCATTTTTTTCAAATTTTACGTTTAATTTTACACTTTTCGATGCACTGACTTTAGGCATTGTGACACGTGTGTACAGCAGAAAACGAATGACCATGTGTCACGCAGGGTTCTACGATGAAACTACGTTTGCCAGTTAGGAAATAAATTCACAAATGTAAAACAATTAACCCTTAAACTAGTCGCATTAAGAGTTATCGTAATTTCAATCGTATTTAGGCTAATGATAACATCATATTTTAAAATCCTTTTTTAATTAATGAAAAATATGACAAAAATGGCATTTTACCATGATATAGGCAGTTACCTTATAAATAGGCGGAAAAGGTATTTTATGGCATTTTGCCTGAACATCCGGGCTCTAATAATGAGTCATCTTTCTCGTGCTCCTCTGGATTATTACATTATTTTTATAGCAATGCTTTTGAAATTCGTTTTTTTTTTGTAAGTAGAATACATTTTAATTCTGAGTAAATAAACTTGTGTGTACTGTACATTATTAGTAGTATTATTATCATCATTAGTTCAGACATTGTTCCCATAAAAAATATCCTTAAAAACATCTTTAGTGTCATTTTATTGTTTTGGGGTAAAAATTTTCTCCTTGGGAACATATCTCCCATTATATAATGGTAGTCAATGGGAAAATCTACTTTGATTTAAAATTTTTTTTATTTACAAATAGTTTTTCAGGAACACAACCCTTTCGTAAATAGGGGTACACCTATAAAAGAAAATTTTAATATAAAATGAACATAAATAACTAGGTTTTAACGATATAGTTACCTTTATACTTTCTGCGTGGGTTTGCTGTTGGTTTAGCATGCTTTGTTCCGTAAGAAACATTTCTGGACTGTTTGAACGTCGTAAAATATTTGTATAGCGATTATTAAAGGATACTTTAGCCCTTCTTTTGAGCCAATTAAGCATGAATTTCTAGTAAGATCACACCTCTCATTCCTCAGTATATTTGCATATACAATGTAACAGCTACAACACGCTTGCCCAAGTAACTGAAATTAAAATATATCTTATGAATATATGGTTAATTATCTAAACATGCGCGTAATATAAACATTCCTGAATTCATATTAAAGGTAAAACAATTCTACTCTTTGCAGGCAATGAGGTATTTTAAAGAGCAGAATTAAGATTAATGACTATGAAATTAGTAGCTACGTAGTCAAATTTTCATTAATATCTCCAATATTGACCCACATTGCCCTTTCTTGCACTTCTTTAAATACCCATAAATAACACTATGCTCCATTTCCTAGAGCATGGGTTGGGGAACTTTTTGGGTATTACCCAAAAAACTATTTGAGTAAAATGAAATTACCCCCAGACTTCAATGTAAACAAAAACAAGCCAATTGCTCTTAAAATTGTTGCATATGGTATACAAAAAATTCAAATTAAAAAATGTTTATTGGATCCATTATTATGGAGAAATAAAAAAAAGCCATACATGCTGGCATAAGAATAGCACACAAAATTAGTAAAAAGGATTGAAGAACTGAAGAATTTCATTCAAAACATCTCCACTTCAGGTTTTGGAAAAATGATGCCGTTTCATTTTTTATACATCAAAATCAGGACGTAAATTCGTAATATTCTAAAATTTAGAATAACGCCACATTTATGTAACAAAATAAAATAAAAATATCCGAAAAAAATATCAGCACAAAGTGTCAAGCACTAAAAGCACCTCTTCGTTTCATGATACCATACACACGACTGAGGCTCTGAGGGAAGTCTCTCTCATACCGCACGCATTACCCCCAAAATTTTTAAATTTACCCCCGTTCCCTGACCACTGTCCTAGAGAGACCTATTTTCATTCTCGTAACTTAGGCCTATCTAAGCCATTTCCTACATTAAGAAATTGTCAAACCAATAAAAAGTTGAAAAGTGAAATACATTTTTCTTCTGGAAATGCCTTGCTAATGAAGCCAGCCCATTCTTAAGAAAGCTATAGGCCTACACAAGCAAAAGTCTGTAGCTATAAAAACTAAAAGCATTAGGATCAGCTATATGTCCTATGTTATGTGAAGGATTAAAGCTTCTGTCCTGAGAAGGGTACCTAAATATTTGCGACTGTGAAGCCACTAGAACAGAGAGTATTTTGTATTTAATTTTGACAAATGACAATGAGATAAGTAAAAAAGTAATGCGCACAAATTTCTCTGACCGTAACCTAATTGATATACAATTGAAGTTACCACCCAGGTCTGAAAATGCATCCTAGAGAATCAGAAGGAATATTTGAAGGCTTAAACATAAATTCAAAGAAAGTAAATTGGGGAAAGTGTAAATAAAGAAAGTCAACTGGGAATTGCTACTTCACGAGAAGACTTAGGAACAAATACAATGTATAATGGAGACTGAAACCAAACCCATAGTAAAGGTGGGGGAATCTAACATTTTTTTTTTTGGTGACTAGTGGTTTCTATCGCCATTTTGGCTGCTGAATATGAATCTGGGTAGTTCTTGGACTTAAAATGAATTTTTGACCTGGTTCAGCGAGTTTATTTCAAAATGGCAGCAAAAAAAATGACTGTTTTAATGATAAAAAAAAAAAATACCCTTCACATGTAATATGTCTCTTTTATGTTTTCATGGTTGCTGAACTCGAAAATGAACAAATGAGACACATTAGGAGTGTGGTTAAGCAGATAGATGATGAAAAATTTGAAAAAATGCCTAATCCATATCCAACATAAAGGATGAATGAGGCCTCCCACCTCCAAACCTTTAATAACTGTAGAAAAAAATTAGTTTATAAATGCTTGCTATATTTTTAACCATAGTTATGTTCATTCTTCAATGTTGTTAAGTATCTAAGTGTGTCATAATAGGGTCATTCCATGTCAGTTCAACAGAATTTTGGGTCGAAAAAATGTGACTATCACTGATTTTTTTGAAAATTGGCACACTTATAGATCTCTGAGAAAAACAGAATGATGCTTGTTTCAACACTCTAGGTCATATGGTTCTGGAGATATGGCCCTTTGAATTTTGTAAAAAAAGGTCAATTTCTAAGGTCATACCATATTTCAACATGAAATATCTCAGCTCCTATTGCACTGGGAGTCATTCCATTATAATTCAGTCAGGGGTGTAAACCACCCCATTTTGGATTTTGTTGAGCTGGAGGGAGCCAATAAGCCTTGAAAAATGATGAAAATAGCAATTCAAATTTTTGTAACTGGACCTATGGTTCTCGAGTTATAGCACTTGAAAGTTTGACACCTTTGCCACTGGGTGGCACTAAGAGTGCCATTTTATTTTTTTTTAATTTCTTTAAAATTATCATTTTTTGTTCAATTTTAACAGTGTCTAATCCTACATTTTTGAGAGCAAGGAATCCAAAAATGATATAAAAATGTGGAAAAAATTCACCCTTCCAAGTCATATCTTCCATATTTTATCTTCTCAAGCCAAAAAAATGGGTCAGCTTTGAGGGCCTGTATCTCGGGTCTGCATAGGTTTTTTTCAAGGGAAATACAGCATTATTTAGGATAGACATATGAGAAATCATGTTTAAAAAAATCAAAGATATATTATCTTTCTGTATGATTTTACAGGAATGAGAGCATACCACATTTTCTTCTTGTACGAAAATGGGATTGTGCTCTCGCACCCCATTGCTATTTGCAAGAAATGCTCTAAAATTAAAATTTTTATCAACAATACAAAGCAAGATGTCAAATTCCTACAATTCAGAGGGCAAGGAATCCAAAAACTACATAAAAATGGAAAAACTACAGTAAAAGAGGCCATAATATCTTTCATTTATCGGTAAGCATAACGGACAATTCCACTGGAATCTAACATTTAAATGCCATAAATAGATTATTTTTTAAAATGTTTTATTTCTGGTACCAAAATTTGTAGAGGGAAACATTTCTGCCATTAAACCTAGTTTAGACCCATTAACATCACTTGTTAAGTTTTGAGGAACTTCCCTATGGCTGTAACACCCATCACCATTTTCTCAACTAGACTTTGGACTAGCTATGGTAGATTTAGTGTTTTATTATTTTTTTTCTAAATATTTTATTTTCAAAAAGTTGAATACAAATCTTTACATGAATACATATTTGGCTACACAAACAGTATATTGTTCATTGTGCTCACAAAAGTGGATCTAAGAGAAGCACCTATTACAATAAGTTTAGTGTGTTTGGTTTGTAACTAAAATTCAATGAGAGCAGTGAAAGCCTCATCTGATATTTTGTACACACGTCCTGATGTAGTAACTGGTGCAGTGAGTATTCTCAATATATTTGACTTTGGAATCCAGCAGATATCATCCCGAGTTGGCCAAGAGAATGTCTGTCTTGGGCCATGAGGTGTCATGAATTTAAACTCAAAGTCATCAGATTCCTTATCAACATCAGTAATCACTCCAATCCACCAATGACTGTCATACATGGCAGCAACATAATCATGTAGTTTAGGTATCAGTGTTGTTGATACAGTGGATAGTGAACTGAAAAAAGAAAACGTTCCTGAAAGTTCCTCATCCTCTGCAGTTCTTTTGTAGGAGATGCAGCCAATCTTTTCTGGAATGAAGACATGAAAGCTTCTTGTTCCAGGAACAGTTGTTCCAATTTTGAACCTTTCTTCTAAAGTGGCTCTTACTGGTATAAGTTCATCTTTTGCAATATAAAAACTATATTGAAGGCATACTGCTCTTACAAAAAATTAAAGCTTGAACAGCAGAAATAAGCTGATCTTTCTCTGTTATAGAGTTAAACTTTCATGAAGCAGTTTTCTTTTAATACTTCCACCAAGACCATCATATGGAGATTTTCCATGACTGGTGGCAAAGAAGTTCCATGTTGCATCAAGTTTGAAATCTTGTTTGTGAAAGGTTAAATTTAAGAAAATTTTTGAAGTTTTTGTACTGACCGGCACATCCATCAGAGAAATATTCAATTTTTGAGATATGGGGCAAATACGAATGAATGAAAGAACAGAGAACAGTTTGAAGATGATAAACAAATCCAGTGTCATGTTCAAGGTCATCAGAGAAAAAAGCAAATGATTTTGTCTGAAGTTTACCAGAGGAATCCACATGATATAACAATAGGATGGATAGTACATTGTTACTTAGTCCAGTGCCACCCTTGAACTGCATCCTGAATGGCCATTGAACAATTTTCAGCAAAAGCAGCAAAAATGATGTAGGTTGAAGGATTCACAAAGTTCTTGTTTTAGTTTGTTGAGGTAGCGTGCTTGACATTTGGAAATGTAGGAATGAGATGTTATATTGTCAATTTTAGAAGCCAAAAACTCAAGGAATTCAAAAGGATCCATAACCACTGACACTATTGTTGTACGATCGGTAGATTGCCACTGCTGGAATGTAATTTGGTCATGTTCATCAAAATCTGGAAAGGATTCTTTAAGAAAGTTGATCAGTCTTTCTTTACCAGTGCAATTTGAACAACGATGTACCATACATAGCTCACTCGACAAATCACATACAACCATCTGCATTAAATGTTTGTAATCCAGGTTTAATGCATGGGCAGCAAAGACAGCTTTCTGATGTATGGAGCAGGGGTGGCTTGTCGGTAGGCACTGCGGAACTGCAGCACCCCCATGATCTTATGATCTTTATATTTAAATATTTAAAATAGCCTCTCTGTTTTTTTTTTCAATGAACTTTGAGTTTTTAAATCAGATTATATCCTTTTTTCCTTAAACTATTTCAATGCCGAATGAATGAATCACGAAAGTAGCTTCAGCCTTCCCGTGGAACTGCGTACTTAACAGTTCCAGATTTTGTTTGAAACGCTTGAAACCTCAGTGGTGGATGTACGAAGAGCGAGTCAGAATTGCGAGTTTAAGAGGATCCAAAGCACTGTGGACAGAGCAGTGCCGATTTGTTTGTTTGACGTGGTAGTTGTGTTACTGTATCGTTTGCTAATTCAAAATTTAATTTCCGAATTGCATTTATCAATGATTCGTTATCATTTATTTTTTGTCGTGAGATTGAAGTTAATTATATAATAATTGGATTATTTACAATATATAGCTTTCATTTCTTAGAATATTTTTTCACTCAGAATAAAAACAGAAGAATGGAATTTGTTTATAAATAAAATTTTTGGCAAATTTGAAATTACCGTTAAGCGTAAGTACCCTATAATTGATTTTATGATACTATTTTACTTATTTTTATGACTGAGTAGTGAGTAGTTATCTATTTATCTATTCGACTTTCTCTCCTCTCACATATACAATTGTTCGCAATTTCTGAGACAGCACCCCCATAACTGAAAGTCACGAGCCACCACTGGTATGGAGCAAACACAGACAGAATGCCCACCAGCAGAGCCAACAACCTTACACCACTTTGGATGAAGTGAGCAGAATTTTGAAAAACCTATTTTCATGTCTGGATGTCTATCTTTAAAAAACAGTACAGTTCTTTCACATTGCAAAGAAGCAGTCTTTTTTGTTTATGGACTTTGTACGATATGCTAATGTAGTCATTTGCACTAGGCATTTCTCTTGAATACTCGTCATCTGATAAAAGTTAATAATGGTATTGATTGTGGATTCTTCAAGTCCTTTTCTTGCAGCTCTAGTGGGTTTGGCCAAAACACCATATTGTTTTTAAGTTGATGGCTGATTAAATTAAGTATTTGCTGGCACCAGAAAATTCCATTGTTTCAGCTATGGTCCAAGATTTAGGTTTTAACATAAGGATTTGAACTTTTTCAGCTTTATTTTCTGTTAGACAATATTTGGTTTTTAAATCATCCATTAATTCGTTAAGGTCCTCTGCATCTGAATTATGGGGAAGTTGAGTTTTGGAGCAAGATGGCAAGTCTAAACTTGTGGACATGAATGCAGTCTCCATATATTTTGCTGCTTTTTCTATCTTTTGTTGGACATGTGAAATTTTTTGTCATTTTGACTTGCCATGTGATTTTAATGGAGATACTCCACAAGCTGTAAGCAAAGTCTCCAACAATTCAGAGGTGAGTTCAGGAGTTGAAAAATCAGGATAATTTCTTTGAGAATCATCAGACACACTTTCGTCAGATGAACTGTTCTGAACAATGGATTTTGCATGTTTCCAACATTCTAAGCAGAGTTTTTGACCAGGGATTACCTGAATAGATGCTGAAAGTTAACAGGCCAAGTCAACAGTAATCACATGTGAACCATTCTGCATCTTCTGCTTGTGCCTACGTACATAACCATGCAGAGTAAAAGGGTTGCAGCATTTTTTCTGGTGATTTTCATATCGTTTGATGTACACATCTTAGTGATGAAAACAAACTTTACTTTCATCATTCAAAGAGACATTTCCATTTTCTAGTTGTGGCTTTATGCCAGACTGCCAAGTAAGCAGTTCAACCTCCTCATCTGCCAGTTCTGCAAAATGTCTGTAGCCTGTATTCTTGTTGTACCATCTTTTATGACATGAGTCTTCTGAACCTTTAAACCATTCCAATTAAACAAAGGGAAAATTCTGTTTCCATGTCCATTTCTGAAGCATACTATAGCACTGTTAATGAATTAACACAATCACAATCAGTTCACAATCACAATCAATTCACAAATCAATTTTGAAATTATTTTAGAGTAGTCTATGGTAGTGTGCAGTCAGTCTGAAAAGAAAACAGGTATATTAGGGACCTATTTAAGATATAGTGTGGTAAAAATATAAGATGTTTGATTCAATTAAAAAATATATATAAGCAAGACCATCCTTGAAAGCTGCCTATCTTTCAACTCCAAAATATTATGTACAGTGGGGTTCCAAAGTTCGAGAGACTCAAACTTCGTGATCACCCTTTTTTATACCAAAAATTTCAAAGTTCATGATTTTTCACCGAAAATCCACATATTCATGATTTTGATTTTCTGTATTATTATTATTGTTTATTAGCAACATATTTAGTTTGATTTAATCTGCTTTAATTTTATCCTGTATTTTTCAGATATCATTTTGAAAAAATAACCGTGTGTTTTGGTCTAGAGCAGTGATGCACAAACCCTGGCCCGTGGGCCAAATGTGTCCCCCACGGGTCTTTTCAGTGGCCCCACGGGTCTTTTCAATTCAATGAAAAAGTTAGAATATAAAAGTGACCCAATTTATGACTTAGATGGAAAGTAAGTAGGCTAATACATTTAGTTATTTTCTTCACTTGGCCCTCACATCAAAAAAGTTTGTGCACCACTGGTCTAGAGTGTTTAGTCAAAATGGCTCCAAAACGTAAAGTAGATAGTGTTAGTCAATCTAGTAATAAAATAACCAAAAATGTCACTGATTTGGAGACTAAACTAAAGATTATTTCTGAATGTGAGAAAGGTTTAAAAACTAGTGAAATATCAAAAATGTTTAGTTTATCATGGTCGACTGTGGACTCAATTTTGAAAAGCAAAGAAAAATATAAACAAGCAACTGTTAAATTTAGTAATACTGTACATAATTGTAATATTTTTGTTTTTTCTTAGATTGGTATCAATTTTTCTAAGCTCTGGAACACATTAGCAAAAATTAATGGAAAATGGATTCTGATGTTCGTGATTTCGAAGTTTGAGACAATTTTGGCAGTCCCAATTAATCACAAACTTTGGAACTCCACTGTATTAATAATTGTATAAAAAATATTATGTAGTGTACTACTAAGCTATCAATAAAGTTTTAACATAGAAAATACAATTTAGGTAAAGTTATTGTGGCTGTTCTTATAATTAAATTAAGGGCCACACAGCTCAGAATTAAGTCAAGGAAATTTTATAGAGCATTTAAAATTTTAGTTAAACAATATGAAGACAGAATTGAAATTAATGATAGAAAGTTACAATGCTACCATTATTAAATTGTTAAAATAAATAGTTAATCCCATTTTCATCCAAGAAGAAAATGTGGTATGCTCTCATGCCTGTAAAATCATACAGAAAAATAATATATATGAGATTTTTTAAACATGATTTCTCCTATGTCTATCCTAAATAATGCTGCATTTCCCTTGAAAAAAACCTATGCAGACCCGAGATACAGGCCTTCAAAGCCAACCCATTTTTTTGGTATGAAGATAAAATATGGAAGATATGACTTGGAAGGGTGAATTTTTTCCACATTTTGATGTCATTTTTGGATTCCTTGACCTCAAAAATGTAGGATTTGACATTTTGTTTGTTAAAATTGAACATACAATGATGATTTTAAGGAAATTTTTAAAATATAAAATGGCGCTCTCGGCACCACCCAGTGGCAAAAGTGTCAAACTTTGAAGTGCTATAACTCGAGAACTGTAGGTCCAATTACAAAAATTTAAATTGCTATTTTCATCATTTTTCAAGGCCTATTGGCTCCCTGCAGCTCAACAAAATCTAAAATGGTGTGGTGTAAATTTTTTTTCTAAAATGACTGAATTATAATGGAATGACTCATAACTTATGAACCCTTCCCACATATACATATATATAGGCCTATAGTTTATTTTTTACTTGAGTAAATCTCATTACCCACACAGACTGATGGGATGTAGGGAGGCAGCATCTTAGGTTATAAGAACATAAGAAATTTTTATAGTGGGCATACTAGGGGCCACTTTGGCCCATCAAGGTGGCTCCACTATGTAAAAACTGCCTGTACATTGGCAACAACCAATTTTTACAAAACTAATTAATTATAAATTTAAAACTAAAGATAGAATCTCTGGATCCAGAGGATAAGTCATAATAGGCTACTATCCACAAAAATGTTACACTCTATACTAGTGATGGATTGAATAACCGCAACCGCACTACAACCGCACAAAAATTCACAACCGCAACTGTAACCGCCGTTCCATAAGTGCGGTTGCGGTTGTAAAAGCTTAGTTAATTTTAATTTTAGGTTAATTAGAAATATTTCTTTTTTTAAAAAGAAAATGATGGGTCTCCTTATGCGTGCTTAAACGTGATGTCATACGGCTGCCGTAGTAAAATTGGTTTAAACTGCGCTCTAAGTTATTACTCTGTGAGCTCCATGAAGTAACATTTATTTTTATTTAATTTTCTTCAAACTAAAATTGCCTTTAGTACAATAGTCAATAAAGCAAGAACATATCTTGCTTGCCCTTCAAGTAGCATTCCAAGCGAGCAGCTCTTCAGTGGAGCGGGAATGTTGTACGATGAGAGGCGTTGCCGCTTGAAAGGTGAAAATGCAGCAAAAATATTATTCTTGAAATTCACACTGCCTGTCATTAAGTTTGACATCAGTTTTTCAAATGAATAATAATCCATAACTTTCCAATGGGTGGAGGCTGGGGAAAGTGGTAGGTGGGATGAACAGTGCGATGGGTCCTCGTCCCTCATCCTGGTAACATACTTAGTGCAAAATATGGTTTTAATTAATTTGACGTATTCTTTCATAATAGCTATATAAGTTTAGAATATACTTCATTTAAATAGTATTTATTTAGTAAATACCTTATGTTGAACACAAGTTTTGCAACACACAAATAGCGGTAGCGGTGTATTGCAAAACTTGTGTTCAACATAAGGTATTTACTAAATAAATACTATTTAGTATATATTATGTACCAAGTGTGGCTAAATCGCACTATAGTGGCTAAATCCAGTTAATAATTACACATTTTTCCTAGTATATGATAACCGCAACCGCAACCGCGGTTGGAAAAAATTTGACAACTGCAAACACAACCGCAACTGCGGTTGTGAAAAACCGACCACTCGATCCATCACTACTCTATACTATTTATAACTGACATGCAAATATATCAGATCCAAAGAATCCAGTCAATTTCATTATGGTACCCATCAATACCAATACCTTGCCAACCAAAAATAAATCACAGTCCATATCAATTGCGGACAAAGTCACAATTTACAGCCATATACAGTACATTACAATATATATACTTAGGAGGAAAAGTGTAGGTGTGGTTGTAAAGACTGTACAGTAATGTAGAAATGTGTGTGCACCCATTCTGGGTCTCACATTTAAAGGTGTTTGTGGGGCACGTGAAGATCCTGAGTTTTTCAATACCTCACAGTACTATGGGGGCACCACCTGGCAGAGGAATATCTTTAAATGGGGTGTGTAAGGACAGAGAGTATCCCCTAACCCAAGATGCTGCCTCCCTATATCCCACAACACTTGTGTTGAGCTGTGGGATCTATTGCCTAAATGAACATAATATATATGAAATAAACCAGTAACATTCATGCAATAAAAATGGGCTTAAACACTATCACCAGATGTCCCTTGCAGACATCAAACTATCCAACCTTCTTTTGAAAGAATCAAGTGTATCTGAAGTCACTACTACTTCTGTCAGACTGTTCCAAAACTTAATTACTCTATTTGTAAAACTATGTTTTCTTAAATTTGTTCTACATCTTGGCTTAAATAATTTCATACTATGACCTCTAGTCTGGTTGTGATCTTTAATGAAGAGAGAATCAAAATCTATATTATCCAACCCTTTTATCATTTTATACACCTCTATATATCACCCCTTAACCTCCTCCTTTTTAATGAGAACATGTTTAGATACACCAGTCTTTCCTTATATATCAATTGTCTTAGAGAGGGATCATTCTTGTTGCTCATTTCTGTACTTTTTCCAGTTTTTCAATATCTTGTATCAAATAGGGACTATTAAATTGAATACAGTATTCGAGGAGGGGTCTCACATATGAAATGTATAGTTGCTTTATAATATTGGGTGATTTGTATTCAATGTGTATCTGCATGAGATTGAGTCTAGCATTTGCTTTATTCCTGATTTCCACACAGTGATTTGAGGGTTTAAGTTCATTAGTCACAGTGACACCCAAGTCTTTCTCTTTATCATCATTTTTAATCAAAATTCCATTCATATTGTATTCAAATTCTGGATGTTTTGGCCCAATATGCATAACCTTGCACTTATCAACATTAAATTTCATCTCCCACTTATCTGCCCAGGCTGTTACTCTGTCTGTCTTTTTGTATTGTCATTGCTCCTACTACTGACTTAACATTATGGCCTAATTTTGTATCATCAGCAAATTTTGAGGTTTTACACGATAGGCCTTTCTCTAAATCAGTGGTTCCCAACCGGTTTTGGCTTATGGCCCCCTTAGGAACCTTATTTTTTCCTGTGGCCCCCATAAGCATTATTTTCAGTAGGTAATATGCAGATTTAACTCTATTTTACAAAATAACATTTTCCTGTGGCCCCCTTCAAATGTGCCATGGCCCCCGGTTGGGAAACACTGCTCTAAATCATTTATATAGACAACAAAAAGCAGAGGTCCCAACAAGGACCCCTGTGGGACTCTGCTCAATACGGGTCTCCAAGTAGACTTATTTCCATTTAGATGAACTCTGTTTTCCGTTTCTCAGCCAATACGGGTCTCCAAGTAGACTTATTTCCATTTAGATGAACTCTGTTTTCCCGTTTCTCAGCCATTCTTCTATCCAGTCAGCTATATGACCTCTTATACCATGGGCTCTAACTTTTACCAACAATCTTGCATGAGGAACAGTATCAAATGCCTTTGCAAAATCTAAGTATACTATATCTACTGGCTCTTTATTGTCCAAATGCAATAGGACTCCATCATAAAATTCAATCAAGTTGGTTAGACAGGACCTTCCATTTCAAAAGCCATGCTGGCTATCATTTATAAGGTTGCACTCTTCAAGGAACTTGGTAGCTTTACCTCTAATGATACTTTTGAGTAATTTTCAAATAATGGAGGTGAGGCTGAGGGGTCTGTAGTTTTTTGCCAAGTTTCTATTTCCTTTTTTAAAGATTAGAGCCACTCCCTGTCTTTATACCCACTATTTAAAGATATTTATCTGCTGAGCAGTGTCCCCCATAGCACTATGATGTATTTACCTTAATTTACCTTAAAGCACTTCTGCCTCAAGGGTGCGCTGCTCCCACGAAGTCCGCTCAGCGCCTCCTGAGGTGGGGCCACGACTCATTATGTTCACTTGCCTCATAGACACCTTTAAATAGGAGACCCTGAATGGGTGTACATTCAAATACTCTATACAGTCTTTACAGTCTCACCTACTCCTTTTATCTTAATTGTAGAGCTTGTATTATATTATTCAGGTTATAGCTATATAGATCCATGTAAAACGTCTTGTGATGAGATACCAGTAACCATATGAGGTAATGGTTCAGAATACGGGTACCACTTAATTAAGCAAAATTTCAAAAAATACCACACACACAAAGTTGTTTCTCTCATTAAAATATGTTGATTGCATGTGTCGCATAGCAAAGAAAACGAAGTTAGAAAATTACAAAAAACATTTTTTGGGGGATGAATCTAGGAAATTTTGAGTTGGCAACCCTACTATCTTATCATTCATTCACTTCAGTTTGAAAATGGCTTCAGTCTATAACAGATGTGCAGTGACACTAGTAGAGCTCGCGTGGTGTTCTCCCTTTAAATGTAGTGTGTCCAATTTGTATAATTTAGGTCTCGGGGGTATGGGGACAGAGTCCCTGTAAAGATCACATATCACAAATTGATCGGTATAGGGTTTTATATTTTTTAGGTTAGTTAGATTAGGTTTTTCTCATGGTTTTTGATGTGTTTCATGACACGTGTTTTTTCCTCCAAAACATGCTAAAACCATTGGTTTCCTGTTGTTTAGGATAAATCTGACCATTGCTATTACAGTAAATTATTGCTTGTGCTGTGTTCCCCCACCCAAAACCCCCAGTTCCCACGGTGGTCCCCCCAGATTGTATGAGGGGTTGGGGGGGTGAAATCACTTCAAGCAATAATTTACTGTAATGGCAATGGTCACATTCATCCTAAACAACAGGAAGCCAATGGTTTTAGCATGTTTTGGTGGAAAAAACCAGGGCTGTGGAGCTGGAGCTGGAGCTTGAAGCAATTTTGGTGAGTGGAGCTGGAGTTGGAGCTGGAGCCAGTTATTTTTGGGAAGCTGGAGCTGGAGCTGATAAAAAATGTGTCAGCTCCGGCTCCAGCCCAATACAAAGAGTTCATATTTAAATACAAACTTTTTTATGCTATTTTTTTTTATTTTGAATGATTTCTAATTGGACTTAATTTTTTTCAGGAAATGTGTTAATTTTTAGAAAAACTAGTAGGGGCCTAAGCTTAATTTTAAAAAATTGAAAATATTAAGTTTCATTCTTCTTTTTTTGAGCCCTTTCATAATGACAACTAGATCTCAAAGTCAAACGAAGTCCGAATTATTTGAATACTTCACAGTTTCTACAGATGGAAAATATTTCATTTGTCACTGTAAGAAAGAAAATAATGATGAACAATTATGTGAAACTAAAATTAGTTCTTGTACAAGCTATGATACAAAAGTACCAACCCAGACTGGCAAGACATCAAATTTAAAAAGACATCTACAATGATTTCATCCAAAAATTTTAGAAATTGTTAATAAGACAGTAAAGCAAGTCAAGCATCCACCTCAACTAAAAGTAAAATTTGTCCTGGGGAACAATTGCAAATGTCACCATTAACAAGTTTCTTTCCTAGTAATAAAGTTACTGTAAATATGACCTCAGATAAATTCAAGAAGTACATCATAGAAATGGTGGTAAAAATAGTATACTTTTATCTTTTTTCTCAACACCAGCTTTTTTAGGTCTTAATGGAGAAATGGCCAGTAAACTCCAAGTTTCTTTGGATAGAAATAGCATTAGAAAGATTGTGATTGAAGATGCCACACACAAAAAGGAGGAACTTCAAAGAACTCTTAAGGAGCGCTTTGTGTTCCTCAAAATGGATGGATGCACTCGCCATAGAGTTAATTATTTTGCCATTAATGTGAGATATAGATGACAACAATAAAAAGGTGACTTGGACACTGGCAGTAAGGAATACACATGCACATCACACCAGTGAATATCTTTCTAAGTTAGTCGAAACTGTCTTACAAGATTTTAAAATAAAAAAAGAACAAGTTCTATGTATTGTCACTGACAATGCTTCGAATATGCTAGGCACTATTGAAAAACTAAATAGAGGGACAGTTACTAAGGAAGTAATGGAAAATGAAGATGACATTTCTGAAATTGATTCTGCAAATGAAATGATAGTGACAGAACAAGATGATGAACTTCTAGATGATATTGCTGAAGAAGCCACTATGCTATCTCATATTCAACACATGCGCTGTGTTGTGCATACATTGCAGTTAGCGATAAGGGATGGATTAAAAGAACGACATGTAGCAACTATGATCAGCAAGTTCAGACGGGTAGCCACTACAGCCAGAACACCAAAAATAGACTCCATTGTGAAGAAACATTCAGGTATGGGAGCTATTTTAGATCAAGACACTCGGTGGGGCAGCACCTATTTGATGATTAAGCGTTTGCTTGATCTGAAACCACATCCTGAAGACCTGGCAAATCAAAATGTCTCATTAACTGAAAATGAATGGATGCAATTGACCCAATTAGAAATTCTGCTTCATTACCCTTTTGCTGTCACTAAAAAGTTTCAAACAGAAGAATTAACTTCTGGTGAATTCTTGTTGGCATGGAAAGAATTAATATTTCGTCTCAATCAAACAGGAGGACTACTTGCTGAGGGAATTGTTTCTTCGATGAAGAAAAGAGAGGTATTACTATTAGAAAATGCGATTGCATTAGCTGCTGTTTACATAGACCCAATGAACAGAGTTCTATTAAATGAAGATCAAAAAGCTAAAGGAAAAGAGGCCCTCTATGACATTGCATTGCGCATGGAAAAGCTGGTATCTGAAAAACTGGATGCCCAGAATGAAGAAGATAGCAGCATTACCAACCAATCATCCTCTTCAAATGATGAGGAAGATTTCACAAAATATTTGGACAGAATAGATAGATCAAATGCAAAACGTCTCAAAGTAGAATTAAAGAATCCTCCATAGATGAAAATAACAAAATTCAAGCAAGAATTCTATGCTGACTTAAAAGAAGTAGAAAAATACAACCGCTCCTCTAAACTGACAGTTGACGATGTCATACCCTTATATCCAAAGATTATAAGGAATGTAGCTAGTATTGTATCAGCTCTACCACCCACACAAGTCAGTGTAGAACGCCTCTTTTCAGCACTGAGAATAGTGAAATCTGATTTAAGAGCATCAATGAAGGATGACTTAGCAGAAGCCATTTTATTTCTGAGGACAGGCATGTAATGAAGATGTATAAAAAGTAATAACAATTATTTTAATTTTTTAAAAGGCTACATTTTCCAAATAAACATTCTATAATACAAACGAATAAGGTTTTTTTTTTTGTCTTTTTGTAAAACATTTTTTTTTGTCATGAAAGGTATAGGTAATATTATTATTAAGAAATGATAAAAAAAAGCCACAAAGGCATAGCTATAGTCATTTGAATTTAGATTAATAGCTGCAACAGGCTTTGGTCTAAATTTTAAAAAGTAGCCTGATGAATCATGTGATGGTGATGAAATGTTTTGTGTGGCTGCCTGCTATGGCCTATGAGTAGCAAGGTACAATTTCAAGAGATTTATCAATCATTAATATATGGTGAGAGGAGCTAGAGCCGGAGCCGGAGTTGGAGCCAGAAATTTGAAAATGCTGTAGCCGGAGCCGGAGCTTAAGATTTTGGTGCCAGCTCCACAGCCCTAGAAAAAACACAAAAATTGAGGTGGTGCCCCTATTCTGAACCGTTACCCCATATGATATCTACAATTAGTAGCTACAGTAGTGGTATTGATGAATAATCCACAAGATCCAAAGTTTTGAAGTTAATGTACAGCTAGTAGATGTGTGACAATCTGCAACTTGCAAGATCAATTGGATCTTAATTTTGCATGTAACTGTATTTATAGTTTGTTTATATTAACAGTGGAACCACCCAGATGGGCCGAAGGGCCCCTTGTGTGCCCACTATAAGATTTTTACCATGTTAACAAGTTAGGGAAAAATAAAATGTTTTTGGAGATGGTGTGCATTATTTAGATGTCCACCAACTAACGAAAATATCAAGACACAACCTAATCAGTCATCAAGGTCGTACAATTAACGTAACTGGGCAGTCAATTAACCTAATTAACATAAGCAAATAATTTGAAAGTGTTAAGAGTGCCGGGTTAATATGAGTTTTATTGTACTACTCAGAATATCAAAAGCAAATATAATTATAAAATATTAAAGCATAATTTTCTCACTTTCATATAAGTCACTATGCTCGCAGATGCGTACTTAACAAATTATGTACATTTGAATATTATGACATTTTTGCATTTTTTTCCCACCCTTCCAGTATTTGATTGGTGACATCATGAGAACATGATATATGAGCTACACTTTTTAAATTGTTAGCCTTTTTAAGTTCCTAGTCTACTTCTGTTAGTTTTTCATAGATGTTTGTCGCAATGACATGTGAATGGTGCGAATATTATTTTGAGGATTTAATATATGAAGTGCATTCTAATGACTCCCGAGCAATAGTAATATTTACAAAACACAATATTTTACCATCGACCTGTAAGTGCGAATTGTGCAGAAATGAGTGCTCATTAGTAGAATCTTGCCATAGATTTAAGTGCAACACATATTCGAAAATTGCGAAAACTAAAAGATGCCAGTGTCTCAATTCAAACAAACCTAGTTCGATAATGTTCGTCTTTCGTCAAATGTTATTCTTAGATTCATAAATGTGTTTTTAAGGTAAGTTAAGGTTAGGTTAGGTTAATTAATACCAAAATACATTTTCCTAGTAATATTTGATGTGTTTTGCTTAGATTTTGACTTCCATTTCCCTTGAAAATGAGCCAAACTTCAAAGTACTATAACTTTGTTGGATCTCATTTCTGACAGAAATGGAGGTAATATTTGAACAAATCACATCAAATACTACTAGAAAAATGTATTTTGGTGTGTAAAATGACTGAGTTACTTAAAACACAATTACCGAGTGCCGTTTATTTTTGGTTGGTTGAATAATTTGGGACGCCAGAATAGGATATTGCCCAGTTTTAATTTACTGCATACTTAAGAAGTTTGGCTAAGTTTATGTCGTAGTATACTGTAGGCTGGCTTGCAGCATTTCACTTGATATTTCTAGCCTAGTTATTCCTACGAGGAAAACTTCCTTACCTCAAGTAAAAATCAAGTATTTTATACTTTTCCCATAGCTAAATACCTTAATAGCCTACTCTTACCTGATCAAGAATAGGCTATTTGGGCCAAGGCCATCAAACACTAAAATATGAACACAGTAAAACCAACCCTGTACACATAGACTGCTACCGCATTCTTGAGCTAAAAACTACATTTATTTGATTGAAGTTTTATATGGAGCAGCTCAGCCAATAAGGCTATTTACATCCTCCAAGACCAAAACACCTTGTTCCAGGAGAACTTCCACTGTTCCTACATCAAGTGCTGGGTCTATTATTATTGGGATGAGACAGCAATAGAGAAAGCACACCATTACCCTCTCCAGTTCTGGGGCCAATTCCAGAATACTCAGAAAGGGATGAACATGAGGCCTGTTAGTTCTATGAAACATGAACTGAAAAATGGACCCAAGTACTAAGTCAACAGTAACAGCCAGATGGAGTAACTAGGAGGTAACTGATTAATAAACCTGTGGGAATGAAAATTGGTATACAATGCAAGATTTAAAACTCCTTCAACCGCCCAGATGCCACTACAAACTTGAATACTTGGTCAATAGTGAAGTGTATCAATGGGGGAGAAAAACTATCCCCACCTAATAGGACTGATAAAGTAAAGTCCCTGACACCATATTGCAAAAGAGAGAATCTTAATTTTTTCCTTTGCCTAGTATAACATGGACAAAAAAGAAAGAAATGGGACAGTGTGTCTGGTAAATTACAACTAACACATAATGGGGAGAAGGCTAGTCCAATCCGGTGTAAGTAAGCCTGAAGGCCTACATGGCCAGAATGGAATCTAAATATTATAGAAGCTTTATAGTGGGAAGAAGGTACAGGCCAATTTCTTGTGCCCCAGGAAGGCTTAAACATTCCATAGAGAGTTGAGTGCCGTAATCTCTCCCATTGGGTTTTGTAATCATTTTGCACCGCCACTTTAGCTACTGCAAAACCCTCACCTGGGTGGAAATATAGTGAAGTTATAGCAGGAGGTCTGGGAGTCTGTATTTATTAGGACATTACAAGCATTACTTCTGGATACTAAAAAAAACAATGCCTGTTGGATGGCAAATAACTCTGCTGCCTGTATACTATGATTGGGGGATAGTTTCCAGGAAAAACACCTTTTATGATTTGAAATGAAAACAGCTGATGAACAAGATGGTCCAGGCACATCTATTTTAGATCCATCAGTATAAATATACAAGTAATCTGGATACTTCTCTTCCAAGTATGCTGTGAAACACTGCACAATCACTTCTTTGGGGACAGGAGGTTCATATACAAATGGGAGAGACAAACAGGTTGGTACCAAATGCAATCTCCAAGGTGGGAAAGAAGGGAATACTGGAACTGTAAAACTTTAAAATGTAATTGATACTTATTAAGAAGTCCAGTTGCTCTAAAGAAGAAAAGCGGCTTATTTGCCACAGTCCAGTCCACTGCAAGGATCAAAGGATAATCCACCTCAAATGACTGACGTAAAGGGTAGGAAAAGGGGGAAGCCAGAATATTGAAGTACTTCCTCAGTGTAGAGAGATCTCTATCATACTGAAGGGCATGGAGACCAGTCTCACCCTGCAGGGCAATAATAGGAGTTGATGGGTGGGCACCCAAAATAAGGCGCATGCCAGAATTATGCAATGTTTCCAGTTTCTTCTTCAAGGTGAAAGAGGCTGAATCATAAACAACATCAGCATACTTTATTTTTCCTAAGATAAATGATCAGTAAAAAGTGAGAAGCGTAGATCAATCTGCACCCCATCGATGAGAGGCAACAGATTTTAACGAGTTTAGACGTTTCATACAAGATGTTACCAGATAGTTAATATGACAAGACCAAGTCAGTCTGGGGCTGTCAAGGACCACTCCCAAAAACTGGTAGGATGTGACCATAGCTACTGGGGTGTTACTAATTTGGATAATAGGATTCACTGAAACCTTTTGATGTGTAAAGAACATAATTTTAGATTTTTCTTGATTCAGGGAAAGACCCCAGGTTCTGCACCAAGATGAGAACGTATCTGTTGCTTTTTGCATCTGTTGCTGTATCATCAGCAAACTCTGATGATTGAACTGGATCAATACTTGGCATATCGGAGAGATATGCTGTGAATAACAATGGACTAAGAACTGAACCCCGGGGTACACCCTTTTTAAAGGGGAAAGGTGTTGAATAGACATCATTAATTAGCACCCGAAATGTGCGGTTAGACAAGAAGTTGTGCAACCATCTTAGTAATCTACCATGAATCCCCATATTGCCTAACTTATAAAGTAGGCCAGTATGGGAGATGGTATCAAAAGCTCGACTGAGGTCGAAAAATATAACAAGAACATATTTTTTCCGTAGGAGAGCTTGGCGTATGAAAGTTTCCAACCTCAGAAGTTGATCCACTGTGCTTCTCTTACGGAAACCACACTGCAAATCTCGAAAATGTGACACGTTTCAAAAATCCATAGCAAACCATGATGGACCATCCTCTCTAGTACTTTACCCAAGCAGGATAATAAGCATATGGGACGATATGAAGATGGACTTGAAGGGTTTTTCTGTGGTTTTGAGGATAGGAATCATGATTGCCTGTTTCCATGATGAAGGATAGACCCCTGTGCTCAGGCTATCATTGAATGTGATAATAGAAATGGCAAGTACTCCAATGGAAGATGACTAAGAAATATTTATGGAATTTCCAGTCCCATTGCACCATCTTGTATGTTCACATTGCCTTAAGGAGAATTTAATTCCTGCAATGTGAAGTCCAGGTTTATAATCATCATTGTAATCAAGAAATAAGGAGACTGCATGTCCCCTGCAATTCCTCATCTTCAATAACTGCTACAGTCCCAAAAATGAATGGAAGAAGGCCCCCAAAACTTCTGCTTTGTCATGTACATCACTTAGTATAGAACCATTTACAACAATAGGGTAAGTGAAGTATGAATCTGTACCCTTAATGATTTTCCTAATTTGAGTCCAAACCTCAGTGGAAGGTGTAGTGAAACTGAGGTTTGAACAAAACCGACTCCATGAAATTCGCTTTGCCTGACGAATAGTACAACGAGCTATAGCAGTTGCCTTATTTAAGAGGATCTTATTATATTGAGTTGGGTGATGAGAATAAAAACGTCGAGCCCGACGGCGGGTGGCCACTGCCAAAAAAAAAAAAAAAAAGAAACACTGCAATCCTCCTCTGTCCACCAGCATTTGTGGTATTTAGGAACAAAATTTCCTGTTGTCTTCTTCAGTGTAGAGGTACTTGTTTCCACTAATAAGGCTGTAAAGTGTTGTATTTTCTCATCTAAAGATCCTTCTATAGCAGGGGCATCCGGAAGTGCTCTAGACCAAATTCTCCCAATCTATGTCACGTAGTTTCCAGTTTGGACGTTGTTTATGATTGGATACTGGTGAAATTTGCAGAGCAGTGAGGACAGGAAAGTGGTCACTACCCAGGCTTCCACCAATGGCCACAGCACAGTTAGGAGCAAACCTACCTCTACATAACGAGAGATCCAACGTTGAATAACTTCATTATTAAGTTAAATCTTGTTGGAGATCTACTGGAGTCAATAACACAAATCCGAAGAAAATAAAATTAAATAAATTTAAGGCCGTTGGTGTTGGAGCCTGACATACCTGTATCCCAAGCCCTGTGTCTACCATTAAAATCACCACAAATAAAAGCTTGTTGACCGGTTGACCAGCATAGTGTTCAATTTCTATAGTGGTTAATGAAAGGTGTGGATTGTAATGTAGTATATCTAAAGTACCACTGTTTACTTTTAAAGATAAAGCAAGGACCTCAAGAACTCCTGCTGGAAAGGACGGAGAGGTAATGGTTCGAAAGCACAAATCTGAACGAATCAGAAATAGCAAACCCCACCCCTCGGCCAACCCTATCTGCTCTGATCTGAGTATAATTAATAAAGTAGGCTGAGCTTGAGTTAACCAGGTTCTCACAAACTACCACTAAATGGGGTTTTTTGGTATAATAAAATTTAAATTCTGACAAGTTAGATTGGAGACTGCGGGCATTCCACTGAGCCAACAAGAGGTTAGAAACCTTTGAATATGAAATGTTAAGTGGGTTTGCGAATTTGGACATGACGTTTCTGTTTGGGCATAGGCTTAGGTTTCAGTTTATCAAGGATTTGTCAGCTGGTCAGTTTTGAGGTCAGTGTGAAAAGCGTCATTAATAAAGAAACAAAATTGGATAATGTACTCAAAGTCTTCTTGGAGAGACTACTACCACTCTGAAGGGTAAGCTGAATAACTTAAACATAGAACTTTAATATGTCTGATGACAGAGCCATAGGTCCAAAAGGGGTAGAGGTTCAGGGACCACAGCCCTACCATCCACCCCCACCCCAGTGGCCCCTGGACATTGCCTTAGTCGAGCCAGGTCTTCCCTCACAACCCCACTCCCAAGAATTCTGAAGGGGGGGAGAGGGATCCACCACATCCAAGCCTTGAGTCTCCTCTCTTGACATAATAGTTTTGGTAGAACAGGAAAGTCATTACTTTTAAATGTTCTTTTCTGAAACTACAGTAGAGTCCTGATTTAAAGAACGATCTAGCTTCCTATAGAGAGATTAGATGTAAGTTTGAGCTCTCTATTTCCTGCGCTGTTCTAAATAGGAACAGCCACTGAAGCTAGCTGTATGGGGACCTGAACAATTGGCACAAATTTTAGTAGTCCTTTGGACAAGAGAGACAACATGACTTCCAGACAAAAACACATCTCACTGTTTTGGACCTACAGGACTTAGCCATATGACCAATACCTGGCACTTAAACATTGAATTGGATGTGGAATAAACTGACGAACTCTATATGGTATATATGCTATATAGATCTTTACCGGAAGAACTTGTGCATTGAAAGAAACTTTAATCTGTTGAATTGGAATATATGTTGAACCTGTTCTTTTGTAAGTCTACTGACAGTTGCTACTGGATAATCATTATGAATTAACTCATCCTTAATAGCTAGTAGATCTTCCTCCAAATCTATAGGTCCTATAACACCATGCACAATATAGTATCGTTAACTAAGAACAATCCACCTCCCATGGGCCCAACTTCCAGGAGTTTCCCAAAAACTGGGAGGGAAGGGCAGAGGTAGTTTTTATTTGCACCGTGCCAGAGCGTCTCTGGAAAACTGGTGCTGCATACCCAACCCATGGAAAGGCGAAATCCCTTAGTGCTATGCTAAAGGCCAAAGGTCTTGACGCAAAAGAGATATCTTGTTTCTTGGGAGTAATTTTATATAAAAAGGATGCCCTCACTGGGTCTGAGAGCTCGAATCTATGGGGCCATAGGCGCAGTAGGAGGAGCCCGCTAGGCCCATTATCCTAGTCCCTGGAGACCAGATTGGGGAGAACATCTCCTCCAACCACACCAGCTTCACAAGCCCATCCACCTCTCTACTCCGAACCTTGGTGGGGCGAACGCAAAGAAGGAGAATGAGCCCGATAACTGATGGAGCAAGAGAGACATCCTCCTGAATCAGATTCATGCAACCTCTTACCTCGCAACCTCTCGAAGGTCCGAACTGGCAGCCATATCGTAACCAGGTAAATCCCCAGTACTCAGGCTAGGCCTGTTGTTATTGTTATTGTGTGTGAATGGACGTGCTGTTTTACTCTCTCTATTAAACACCCAAATTAGAAGGGAAAAATCTACCCGGCGGTTATTCTGTTTGCACCCGAAAGTGCATAAAGTATCAGTGAATCCGTGCATATAAATTATAAAGTGAAATTCATTAAAATAAAGAAAGTGCAATACAGTTTACATCATCTATCACCAGTTTTAACGTATATATTCAAAACGAAAAGTGAAATACAGTTGGGCATTCGTGAAAGTTTGAAACAAGGCAGGAAAAAGGTCATAAAACGCAAAGGTCAGAAACCTCTCGAAATATACCCGACCATCGAAACATCGAAAGAAAGGAAACAGAAACAAAAAATAATAAAAAAATAAATAAATAAATAAATAATTTGGGTGGGCATGTAATAAATAATAAATAAAACAATAATAAACAATAATAGATAAAAAATAAATAATAAATAATAATAAATAAATAAATAATTAATAAAAGTAAATAACAAATAAACAATAAACTTAAACCTTGCAAGATATTTTAATATCTACAAATATCTGCAAAAGAAATGGACTCACTGGTGACTATTCTCCACACTAAAACCAGTATGCAAGTCAACATGGCAGAGGAAGAAAACAAAAACAGAAACCCATGCATAAAATGTGCATTAGACTGCAGCCTACATGCATTAAAACGTGATGACTGCAGACTATGGATACACTACAATTGTAGTGCACTACCTATTTATTTCCTACTCATCCTTCAAAATTCAAAAAGAAAATTCTCATGCTTTAGATGTGCTCGTCAAATTTGCGATGACTATGACAGGCAATTTGAAGAGCTTGAAGTAGAACTAGCAGGTGAGTTACAGGAGGAGGAAATTAACATTGCAAATGCAGAGCTTGCTGAAAAAGTGAGAAACCCTCAAGATGAGACCCTAGAGAGAGGGAAACTGCAAGCAAAAAGGGCACCAAAAGAGAGAAAACAAGAACAGGAAATGGACACTAAAACCTTCAACAAAGTGAACAACCCCACTGTACACAGTCATCAAAAAGCCAAAAGTGAAACCAAGAGGCCAGTATGCAAGTATTACAGGAGGGGCTTGTGTAAATATGGACTTAAGGGAAGAGAATGCCCATTTGCTCACCCACCACTCTGCAAAAAATTTATACATGATGGGAATGGCATTTCTGGATGTAGATCCAATGCAAGATGTCCCTACTTTCATCCCCAAATTTGCCAGAGCTCATGGTGGGAAAGAAGTTGCTTTAAAGAGAACTGCAATCTGGCCCACCTGAAGGGAACAATCCGATTCCAACCACATCAAACTCAATGGAGAGAATACCAGGATAGTGAGCCTACTATCCATCAGCACTATTTGGCCCAAGGGATGCAAGAAAACCCTAGACCAAATACCATTCCTGCACCCAGATCTTATGCTGATGTAGCGGGTCCAGGTAAGCCCACTGGTGAAAATAGTACAGCAAGCAACCATGAAACCCCATTGGGGTTTTACCACCTCATAAAACAAATACAAGACATTCAAAGCTCACTTGGGCTCCTCATACAAAAGCAAACGAGAACCCCAGCAGGAACCCTACAAATGCCCTATATGTGGGAGATGAAACAAATGGCTCCACAAATGTATCAATAATCTACTTAAACATCCAGGGCCTTTACCCAAACTCAAACCATACCAAAGTACCTTAAAAGTACCTTACCTAAAGAGCCTAGTGGAAAACACTACTAGCACAGTTATAGCCCTCACAGAAACACACCTGAACCCCATGATCATGAGTAGTGAAATTGCAATCAAAGGGTACACCACCCATAGATGTGACAGAGAAGACCGTCTACATGGTGGTGTCCTGATGTACATCCCTGAAAACATTCAAAGTGAACTGCTCATGGCATACTCAAATGGAGCCTGTGAACTCCTAATCATCATGCTCAGCATAAATAAAGAAGACATAATACTAGTGAATATCTATAGCCCCCCGATAGCTCCCATCTAGAGCTCACTGAAGTCCTGGAAAAAATCAGGCAATGCCCAGCTATTGTAGACTCAAGAGACTTAATCATTACAGGAGACTTTAATCTCCCAAATTGCACCTGGAACCAATATGGTGGTATGAAATCAGGGACAAAAAGGTCCAAATCAAAACACCTGAATGAGTTTATGGAAAAACTGCTCTAGTACAACATGTCCACTGCCCAACTAGAAAAAATAATATCCTAGATTTAGTGCTGACAAATAATGCAACTACAATTGACCACATTGTTATAACACCAACTATACACTCCGACCACAATGTCATGCACATATTCACAAACTTGTCCCTCCACAAATGTAAGCAAGACCCATGCCAAACGAACTTGCCATACTCTGACCTAAACCTGCACAAGTCAGACTGGACATCAATAAATAACTGTCTGGGAGAAATAAACTGGGAAGATGAATTAGAAAACCTAAAGCCAGAAGAATGCTGGAGTAGAATACAATACCTGCTGTCATCAGCATTATACAAACACACACCAAAGAAAAATAGTGCACAGAAGCACCGGACAAAAGAGCACAGATACAGAAGGACACTTATGAGAAAGAGAACAAAGCTATCTAAACAACTGACAAAGCAATTAAGTGATACAAGACATAGTAACATCCGGAATCAGATACTGATGTTAGAACTTAAAATAAAGGAGTCAACCATAAGAGAGAATATTGATAATGAACACAAAGCTATTGGCACTATAAAGGAAAATAGCAAATTCTTCTTTAGCTATGCTAAACGCAAAGCAGTTATCAAAACGAGCATTGGCCCATTGCTTGCTAAAGATGGACTAACTCTCACATCTAATACACAGGAAATGGCAAACATTCTACAATCTCAATATGCTTTAAGCTGGAGTACCCCTGTAGTAGCAAAGAAAATAAAAACTACAGCATTTTTTGATAGAGAAGAAAATGACCAAGACAGACCATTATTGGAAGATATACAAATAACCACTAGAGATATACAACAGGCAATAACAGAGCTACCGGGGAGTTCAGCCCCTGGTCCAGATGGAATTGGAGCCAAGATTCTTAAGGAATGCAAACATACTTTATCTCTGCCTTTGAAAATCCTGTGGAGATCCTCACTAGACACCAGTAGAATACCACCAATCATGAAACAAGCAAATATTACCCCAATCTACAAAGGAGGCAAAAGAAAGGAAGCCAAGAACTATAGACCCATATCTTTGACTTCCCATATTATTAAAATATTTGAGAAAGTCCTGAAAAGGCACATTGTCAGTTTTATAGAAAATGAACATCTCTTAGAAGACTTTCAACATGGCTTCAGACACAAGAGATCCTGCCTTACTGAACTTATAGACCATTGCAATACAATCCTACAATATTTGGGAGAAAACCACAATGTTGATGTCATCTATCTAGACTTTGCAAAAGCTTTTGACAAGGTTGACCATGGTATATTATTCCATAAACTAAAAGAACTTGGTATTTGTGGAAAAATAGGAAAATGGATCCATGCCTTTCTCTCTGACAGAAAACAAATAACAATTGTAAATGGAGCAAGATCTATAGAAAAAGAAGTGATTAGTGGAGTGCCGCAAGGCACAGTACTAGGACCAATTCTATTCATTATAATGCTAAACAATATAAACTGTAACCTAGGAAGCTCTCTCCTGTCATTCGCAGATGATACCAGAATACTAAGACCAATTACAGAAAAAGAAGACTGTGTAGAGCTACAAAAAGATCTACAAACTATATATGCATGGGCAGATGCAAACAATATGGCCTTCAATGAAGACAAATTTGAACTAATTAAGTATGGACCAAATAAATACCTGAAAGAACAATTCAACTACACTGGACCCACAGGAAAAGATATTGTACAAACTGATCATGTCAGGGATCTAGGGATTATATTATCTGAAGATGCAACATTCAACAGGCACATTGACAAAGTAACCTCATCATGCAAACAACTAATAGGATATATACTGAGGACATTCAGAACTAGGGACAGTATGACCATGCTTACCCTGTGGAAATCACTTGTCCTTCCACGCATTGACTACTGCTCTCAATTATGGTTTCCCCACAAACAAAATGAATTGCAAAAAATTGAGGGCCTACAAAGAACCTTTACCTCGTATATTAAACAACCTGATGGGCAACAGGTGAGTAAAAACAAATTAAACTACTGGGATAGGCTCAGAGGCCTCAACCTTTATTCCATAGAGAGAAGGTTTGAGAGATACATCCTAATCTACACCTGGAAAATTCTAGAAGGGCTTTTAGTTGCCCCCAATACTGAACCAATTGTGCCCACCTTAACAAGAACTGGAAGAATGTGTAAAAAATATCACCTCCCACCAAACAGTCTGAGAAGGATTCAAACCCTTCAATATAATAGTATCTCTAGGCAGGGTTCTCGCCTGTTTAACTCCTTGCCTCAGTACCTTAGAGATATAAGTGCAGTCCCAGTAGATACTTTTAAAAAACACTTGGACATGTTTTTAGCCAACATACCCGACCAACCCACAGTGTCAGGGTATTCCTCTGCCAGACCAGCCCCCACAAATTCAATAGGGGACCAAATCGTATGGCAGGAGCGAGAGAAAAGAGGGGTGGCGACCCCGTCGTGGCCCCGCCTCAGGAGGCGCTGAGCGGACTTCGAGGGAGCAGCGCACCCTTGAGGCAGAAGCGCTTTAAGGTAAATTTAAGGTAACGTAGGCAAAAGCCCGAGCCGAGCCGAGGACCCCTAACACAATGGACCTATCCTATTCAAAGACTAGGAGGTTACAATTAAAAAGTGATAAAGTCTAAATTGTAATTAACAATCGATAGAAGTTTTAAGTACGAATCTCAGTATATGAGCCTAGGCCTAATTGGCCAAGCCTTAGCCAGGGCCCTTTGATGTGACACTTAGAGTCTGCACTTAATGTAAGAAAAGTGGATTATTAAGTTTGGTGGTTACACAATCAGGGTATGAAATGTATAACCAAGCTGAAACTAACTGGTTTCAGTAATCTAATTTAAACTCTTTGATTTCAAGCAATTCTAGGTACGTCCTATAACTACGAAGGTTAACCGAAAAGTCCAACTACATTTATCATTTACTGTAGAACACAGTGTAGGCATATATACAGTGTTGGGCTTCCCACATTTTCAGTCTGCGCGGAAATTTCTTTAACTCTTTCGCTGCTATGGCCTATGGTTATCAATTGATGATATATGGTACACCAGGCGCGGATCCAGGGGGGGGGTCGAGGGGGTCCGGACCCCCCCCTGCTCACGGTGACCAACGATTTTTCGATTGCGTTTGTTTGCTCCTATATATGAAAAATAAGACCTGAAGACTTAAAATGGCTTAAGGTACATGTATCCCGGTTGCCACAAAATTAATTTCCTTAAAAAGAATAAAGAAAAAAGTTTATGTCCGATCCTGAGACATTTCAGACCTGGCCTGGGTGTGTGAACAAGCAGGATTTTGATAACGGGAATATACTTCAAATCCATCTAAAGCTATCTTCAAATACGAAAATTTCCTACCGAGAGGGGGACACCTCCCCCTCGGGCACCCCCCCTGGCGCTCGCTGTGCTCGCACGTCCTCGGCCGAAGGCCGAGGACATATCAGTAACGAGCCCCACCAAGACTGGACCCCCCTCTGCTTAAATTCCTGGATCCGCCCCTGTACACTGTATGTGCGTCAATTGATGAGATAATGTTTCCCACCCGCACCTATACTTTTATTTCATAAGGCTTTTTTATGAACACCTTTTTTATTGCGCACGTGGGGAAAATCTTTCAATTTAAGTTAGTAGCGAAAGGATTAAGTCAGCAAACACCTGCTCGGTCGTTCAGTAACTCTTGATTTCGTTGTCCCCTAGCAAAGCAGCAAGCAGCGCCATCACCCCCCCCCCCACTCCCTTTTTATGTGTTGTTGACGTATATATGGGATTTATATCCTGCCACTAAAGCCTATCATTACACAGGTCAACAAAAAAACATTTTTTTTTCGTTGCCAAGGAAATTCGTACGAATTTAGGGTATTTTGGGGTTGCTGAATTCCAAAATGAAAGTAGTTTTCCGATTTGGCTCTAGTTCTTGAGATAATGAATACCCTCAATTAATAGGAAACGTAACCATAACGCGTGCATATGGGAAACTACCGGAACATTCTAGATGGTGAGACCGAATAAAATGCCATTATGTATTTCATGTGTTTACTTTTGTATGATTTGAGACAATTTCAATGCGATTTGTAAGTAGGCTCCGCCTGAACATTAAATTTTTTGCATTTTTACGTGTTTCAATGGGGTACCAATTATCTCATAAATTAGAGCCAATCTAGCAAAACCGATGTCATATTCGGAATCAGCACCACAAAGTTACCCCAAAATCACTCTAATATGATTGGCAATAAAATGAGTGTTGACCAGTGTTATCAAATAAACAAAACATCTTTATTGCGGATCTTTTACAATTCATAGCCACTTAACCTAACCTACAAATACATTCTTATCATACACTTAACTTAATATGTAAATACAACCTTTGCTACATTAAAAAACTAAAGCATTAAACAGAGTGGCCACAAAGTCCCTTTGCAGTGAAATTACAGCATATCTGTATGTTGCCCTTGGTTTTCATGCATAGGGACTTTGTGGCCACCCTGTACACCAACAGTTGTCTAAACCAAGACTGCCATATAAGTGAGATACACAGTATCTGGAGACAGGACATTGCACAGCAACACATTAGAACTGTCTTGAACCCTAGCAGTGGCGTACATAAGGGAGGGGCATAGGGAGCATAGGCCCCTCCCCCATTGTAAAAATTATCACTACTCTCATTAAAGATGTTTGAAAAAGAAATTTTAAAAAATCGATAACTTTGCAACATTCACCACAAAAAAATTTGATGTCATATGGAATTTCAGTTATTTCATGGTTACCAGGACATGTTATTAACTCAAAACTCAAGATCAATTTTGGCTGGCTTAGGAACGTTTATATATGCCTTTATACGTACGATTAATTTGTGCAAATTTAATTCTTTGCCCATAAATTAGAAATAAAATACAACTGAAGCCTTCCAAGATGCAATTCATTTTGATTCCAAATCAATCATCATCAATTTTGAGCTCACACACACACACACACACACACACACACACAATATACATTGGAATATTTATTTTGTTTGCAGTATATTTGGGAATCTTTATTGAGTGTTCAATTATTATTCATACAAGATTTCTTTGTAGTTTTTGTTTCAAGACAACTTGTTCTTACTCGAAGCTAAGAACAATAAATGAAGGTGTTTTGTGTTTTAAAGACAATGTGTTCAGTGTGTTTTAATGCGGCAGAGGTTATGCACCGGGGGGGGGGGAGTGTGCTGTTGGCAGAGGAAGGGCACCTTTGCATGATCTCGCCTAGGGCCAAAAATGCCAGGACCGCCACTGTCCTCAGATACGCGTAATGTAAATTACGAATAGCAGTGGGCCTAACACTGAACCCTGTAGGACACCGCTACCTACATCTAACCACCCCGATTCACTACTATTAATAACGACCCTCTCTTTCCTGGCACGAAGCCATTCCTCTTACCAGTTAGCTACCTGACCGCGTATACCGTGCGCTTTAACCTTCGCAATTAATCTTCTATGCGGAACTGTATCGAACGCTTTTCTAAAGTCTAAATAAATAACGTCAGCCGTTCTATGCCTATCGTATTCGCGCACTATTTCGTTATAAAACTCTAACAAATTAGTTAAACAAGATTTATGGCGTCGAAACCCATGCTGACTACTATTAATCAAATCGCGACTTTCTAAGTGATCGACGATACGATCCCTAACTACGGATTCCAAAAGTTTACCGACAATTGACGTTAAGCTAATAGGCTTATAATTGCTAGCTACTGTGCGGTCGCCTTTTTTAAAAATGTGCGTAACGTTAGCTAATTTGAAGTCTTCAGGAATAATCCCCGCTTCCAATGACTTATTGAAAATTTTTGTTAATGGGCCTACGATAACGTCTTTCATATCTTTCAAATGTCTAGAATAAAGCGCGTCAGGACCCGGAGCCTTGCTAACTTTTAGCTTATCGATATAATGCGCAATCTCACCCTCGTAAACAGTTATTTCATTCAAAATAGTCTCGCTACTAAATGGAACGATATTGTCCACGTCGGGGACATTAGTTACGTCTTCTACGGTAAAAACTGTCGCAAAAAAGTTGTTAAAAATACCCGCCATCACCTAAGCGTCTGAAGCCAAAGCGCCGTCAGCGTCTACTAGAGGGCGTATGTTATCTTTTATCAGCTTACGATTATTGGCGTAGTCAAAAAACTTTTTGGATTATGTTTACTCTCCGCAGTTATAAGTATTTAAATTACGCTTAGCATTCCTAACTGATCTTTTAACCTGATGTCTAAGCTCGATATATCTATTAAAGTTAGCCACTGTGCCATTGCGCTTATTAAGTCTATACGTTTTATTACGCTCATTTATGAACTCACCTATTTCCCTAGTCCACCACTTGGGCCTACCATGATTTCTAGCGCGCTTGGGCCTACAAGGAATAAACTCCCTTTCGATATTCAAAAAACTTTCTTTAAACGCCTCCCAATGAAAATTTGCGTCATTACCCATAAATAAATTATCCCAGTACATTACTCTCATCCTGTCCGCAAAACTATCAAAATTAGCCCTACGAAAATAAGGGACTTCTATTACGTTACTATCCTTACTGTTTTTTATCAATAGCTTAAACCTAATAATCTGGTGATCACTACATCCCAAACTCTTACCTACTTCTAAACCTTCGACTATATTTTCGTCGTTCGTCATCACCACGTCTAAAATATTGTCACCGCACTTTGGTTCGGTAACCATCTGTCGTAAAAAAATATCTTCCATGAACTCAATCAGTCTCAAACCCTCATCATTACCAGTAAAAGCCTCTTAATTAAAATTAGGGCAGTTAAAGTCTCCGACAATTATACTATCCCGATTATTAATAAAGTTACTAAGAAGTGTGTTAAATCTAGTATCGGTATCGAGGGGTTAAACGGGAGGTCTATACACAACAACAAAATTAAAACTAATACTATGCGCCCTAACTTCAACGCATATCGCATTAATTGCTGCCAGAAAATCTATCTTAACCTTGATAGCCCTAAGGGAATTATGAATGTACAACAAAACGCCGCCACCAATCCTATGTAACCTATCATTAGTAAAAAGTTTAAAACCCGCTATATCAAGTTCCCCTAACAAGTCCCGAGTCACGGTATTTAACCACGTTTCGGTTATAGCAATTATATCGTAGTTGCAGGAATAAATTATCGCCTTAAATTCGTTCAATTTATTTCTAATACTATGCGCGTTACAATAAAAGACGTTTAAATTATTTTTTACCACGGATCGGCGTTTTAAATTATTTTTCACGTCGGGCCGACGCTTCCCGGTCCCACAACGTTTAAAGAAGGCTTCGATCTATACAGCTTTCGAACGTTCTCATCGATTAACCTACCTAGCCTAGCATTGCCTATTTCATTGAAATGCACCCCCATCTTTTATAAAAAGGCTAGGATCACTAAATTCTGACCACAGCTTTAATTAAGCGGCCCCAAGACGATCAATATTATTGCATAATAACTCATATTGCGCAATATTATTGATCGTCTAGGGTGAATATTGAAGATTAACTTAATATCTTGAAGAAATCAAAATCTGTCTGATTTTTATTGTACACTATAAATATTACGTCATCTGAGTGTGTTATTGCGCAATATGCTTTCAGTTTGCTTCTTTCACTTCTGGCGTTAACATGTCTGGTAACGGTAAACGTGCTTCTGCTTCGAAAGGTGAAAGACGATTTATAAATGAGTGTATTAGAGTGTATAGAGAGTTGACAGTTCTTTGAAAGGTGAAATTTGAAGAGTATAGTGATAGACAAAAGAAAAATGATGCCTATGATATTTTGTTAAGAAAATATAGAGAAAAATACCCAGATGCCGGACGAGATGAAGTTAAGAAGAAATTTAATTCCTTGAGAACCAACTTTAGAAAAGAATTGAAAAAATTACTGATTCAAAGAAATCCGGGGCAGGTTCTGAAGAAGTGTACGAATCTACCTTTTGGTATTTCGACGAAATGCTTTTTCTGAAGGATCAAGAAACTCCATCACAATCAAAAGGTACAATAGAGGACGAAGAGGAGGAATATACTAATAATGAAACAGGAACATTGGTAAGTAATTTTTTTATAATATAACTACATACACATAAGCACATACGTTTCATTTATTATATAACTACAAACAAATAAAAATGGGTTGACAATAACATTATGGTATTAATAATATTAAATATATCCATGCTACCATGAAACCATTCCTTCGGAGTTGAAATATTCGCAATAGCTGTCCCAAATCTTTTTTGCAAGATCCATTGAATTTTTGCTGCAACAATTTTGCGAATTCATTAATTGCACCTTCGAACACCAAGATCCTTCATTAATTTCGCCTGTTTCAAGATTTTCTATGTCCGTAGCGCCTTGAGAGATGTATGTACTTGATTTATTCCTTCTTATATAATTATGTAAACAGCAACAAGCTAAAACAACTATCTGAGCTTTTTCTGGAGCAAGCAAAATAGGCTTTTGAAACACACCAAATCGAGCATTTAGAATACCAAATGCATTTTCTACTATACGACGGGCTCGACTTAGCCGGTAATTAAATATTCATTGTTGCATATTTAAACTTGACTGACTATATGGTTTCAACAAATTTTCAGACATAGGAAATGCATCGTTACCTATAAATACGAATGGAAGTTTACGTGCACTGTTAGGTACATTTTGAGGTTCTGGAATGTGAAGAGAATGGTCCTTTAATAGTTTTCCAAATTTGGTATGACTGAACACTCCTCCATCAGACACTCGACCGTTAATGCCAACATCTGCCATAAAAAATTCGTACTTTGAATTTACAATGACCATCATCACAATGCTGAAAGTGTTTTTATAATTATAATAAAAAGATCCAGTATGCTGTAATTTCACTGCAAAGGGACTTTGTGGCCACTCTGTTTTGTTTATTTGTTTGATAATAATGATGATAATGATAGGCTTTAGTGGCAGGATATAAATCCCATATATACGTCAACAACACATAAAAAGGGAGTGTGGGGGTGATGGCGCTGCTTGCTGCTTTGCTAGGGGACAACGAAATCAAGAGTTACTGAACGACCGAGCAGGTGTTTGCTGACTTAATCCTTTCGCTACTAACTTAAATTGAAAGATTTTCCCCACGTGCGCAATAAAAAAGGTGTTCATAAAAAAGCCTTATGAAATAAAAGTATAGGTGCGGGTGGGAAACATTATCTCATCAATTGACGCACATACAGTGTACCATATATCATCAATTGATGACCATAGGCCATAGCAGCGAAAGAGTTAAAGAAATTTCCGCGCAGACTGAAAATGTGGGAAGCCCAACACTGTATATATGCCTACACTGTGTTCTACAGTAAATGATAAATGTAGTTTTTAGCTCAAGAATGCACTCTATGTGTAGAGGGTTGGTTTTACTGTGTTCATGTTTTAGTGTTTGATGGCCTTGGCCCAAATAGCCTATTCTTGATCAGGTAAGAGTAGGCTATTAAGGTATTTGGCTATGGGAAAAGTATAAAATACTTGATTTTTACTTGAGGTAAGGAAGTTTTCCTTGTAGGAATAACTAGGCTAGAAATATCAAGTGAAATGCTGCAAGCCAGCCTACAGTATACTACGACATAAACTTAGCCAAACTTCTTAAGTATGCAGTAAATTAAAACTGGGCAATATCCTATTCTGGCGTCCCAAATTATTCAACCAACCAAAAATAAACGGCACTCGGTAATTGTGTTTTAAGTAACTCAGTCATTTTACACACCAAAATACATTTTTCTAGTAGTATTTGATGTGATTTGTTCAAATATTACCTCCATTTCCGTCGGAAATGAGATCCAACAAAGTTATAGTACTTTGAAGTTTGGCTCATTTTCAAGGGAAATGGAAGTCAAAATCCAAGCAAAACACATCAAATATTACTAGGAAAATGTATTTTGGTATTAATTAACTTAACCTAACCTTAACTTACCTTAAAAACACATTTGTGAATCTAAGAATAACATTTGACGAAAGACGATCGTTATCGAACTAGGTTTGTTTGAATTGAGACACGGTAAATCCACAAGGCTGGCGTCTTTTAGTTTCCGCAATTTTTGAATACGCATTGCACTTAAATCTATGGCAAGATTCTACTAACGAGCACTCGTTTCCGCACAATTCGCACTTACAGGTCGATGGTAAAATATTGTTTTGTAAATATTTCTATTGCTCGGGAGTCATTAGAATGTACTTCGTATATTAAATCCTTAAAATAATATTCGCACCGTTCATGTCATTGCGACAAACATCTATGAAAAACTAACAGAAGTAGACTAGGAACTTAAAAAGGCTAACAACTTAAAAAGTGTAGCTCATATATCATGTTCTCATGATGTCACCAATCAAATGTTGGAAGGGCGGGAAAAAAATGCAAAAATGTCATAATATTCAAATGTACATAATTTGTTAAGTACGCATCTGCGAGCATAGTGACTTTATGAGAATGATGAGAAAATTATGCTTTAATATTTTATAATTATATTTGCTTTTGATATTCTGAGTACGATAAAACTCGTATTAACCCAGCACTCTTAACACTTTCAAATTATTTGCTTTTGTTAATTAGGTTAATTGACTGCCCAGTTACGTTAATTGATTGCCCAGTTACGTTAATTGTACGACCTTGACGACTGATTAGGTTGTGTCTTGATATTTTCGTTAGTTGGTAGACATCTAAATAATGCACACCATCTCCAAAAACATTTTATTTTTCCCTAACTTGTTAATATAGGATGCAAATTATCGAAAGTCCATTTATCAATAAATGATTGAAAAAAATTCAGATTATCAATAATTATCGATAAATTTTCTAATTAAATTAGCTGTCTCATTAATAGAAGAAAAACGTAAAATTATAAGAACAGATTTTAATGAGATCATTCTACATTGTGACAGCCATAGTTATTTAAATAGATTTTAGTTTTTTATCCTTATTAAGGAAGTAACATTTCAAAAAGCATAAGGCATTAATAGTGACTAGAGAGAGACTGCATCGAATCTTCATTATGAAAATTCCTGCTGAAGAAAATGCACGCTCTGCTTCACAGCTTGTAGGCTTGATGGTCCTTAATGCATCGTACAATCGATCTAGATTTTCGCTTCTCTTTTTCTTTACTTCGTACAATGGGAATTCACTGCTTGCATTGAATATAGAAGACTTACTTATGTTTTTTATTTCTAATAAATCTCATTTGCAAGAGAAAATTTGTTCATTTAGCGTAAACTTAAAAAATCAGGAAGTGATCTGAAATTATCGATAAATCTGCTCGATAATTATACGATAGTTGACTTTCATTTATCGATAAATTATCAATAATATTTTATCGATTGCAACCCCTACTTGTTAACATGGTAAAAATCTTATAGTGGGCATACAAGGGGCCCTTCGGCCCATCTGGGTGGTTCCACTGTTAATATAAACAAACTATAAATACAGTTACATGCAAAATTAAGATCCAATTGATCTTGCAAGTTGCAGATTGTCACACATCTACTAGCTGTACATTAACTTCAAAACTTTGGATCTTGTGGATTATTCATCAATACCACTACTGTATTAATTGTAGATATCATATGGGGTAACGGTTCAGAATAGGGGTGCCACCTCAATTTTTGTGTTTTTTCCACCAAAACATGCTAAAACCATTGGCTTCCTATTGTTTAGGATGAATGTGACCATTGCCATTACAGTAAATATTGCTTGAAGTGATTTCACCCCCCAACCCCTCATACAATCTGGGGGGACCACCGGGGAACTGGGGGTTTTGGGTGGGGGAATATAGCATAAGCAATAATTTACTGTAATAGCGATGGTCAGATTTATCCTAACAACAGGAAACCAATGGTTTTAGCATGTTTTGGAGGAAAAACACGTGTCATGAAACACATCAAAAACCATGAGGAAAACCTAATCTAAACTAACCTAAAGAATAAAATCCTATACCGATCAATTTGTGATATGTGATCTTTACAGGGGCTCTGTCCCCATACCCCCGAGACCTAAATTATACAAATTGGACACACTATATTTGAAGGGAGAACACCATGCGAGCTCTACTAGTGTCACCGCACATCCGTTATAGACTGAAGCCATTTTCAAACTGAAGTGAATGAACGATACGATAGTAGGGTTGCCAACTCAAAATTTCCTAGATTCATCCCCAAAAAATGTTTTTAGTAATTTTCTAACTTCATTTTCTTTACTATGCGACACATGCAATCAACATATTTTAATGAGAGAAACAACTTTGTCTCTATGGTATTTTTTGAAATTTTGCTTAATTAAGTGGCACCCGTATTCTGAACCATTACCTCATATGGTTACCGGTAGGGTGTGGAAATTACGACATCATCAATACTGGTAAATTACCGAATGGAAATTCTCAATACTGGTTTTTAGTTGGTTTTTTTCTTTAGCGGGAGGCACTGACGGGGGCCTTTGTGGATGCCGTTTTCCGTTACACATACTCTTTTACACATTTTCTGTCATACATCTGACAACACATTATTCAAACTATCCTCCTTTTTCCTACATGCCTTCACGCAAAACCTGTGAAATGAGCTTTATAGGACTTACATCGGGTAGCTACATGACTACATGCAATGGAAAAAAATTAAAAAGAAATGTGTAAGGGGATAATATAAAATAATATCAAGACTTACGTTTAATAGCCAAAATACACACCACATATTCAGCTACTGCTTTGGAGACATTTTTATTCACTTCTTGGCACTCGAGAAGTATGATCTTAAAAAATGCAAATCATCTAATGTTTTTGGTGACAATTGAGAACAAATCTTGAAACGAAGTAGCCTGCAGACGAAAATGCCCTTTCAGATTCAACGCTCGTTGCTCTTATTGTTGATAAGCTCCGGTAAAGTTGTTCCAAATGCTCAGCCGCTTCCCTGATGCTTCATACAGCTTCAATTCCTTGGCTAAAATCGAAGGTAGCAGAGGGAGAAACTTTAGGTTTCTTATTCTTGCTGGCCACTTCAGTGAGGTATCTCTGAAGCATTGGATCACTGACTACAGAATCTGAAACTAAAATGTCATGTTCACCACTTTCTTCTCTTGTCTTTCCGCCTCTTCATCTGATGGGAATAGCCTGTTGAATGTTGTTTCCGCTAGTCTCTTTATGGTTTTATGATTTGGTAACAAGAAAGGTTCTTTGAAATCAGCCCTTTTCAATACTTCAGGATCTTCGAGATAAATTATTAGTCCAATGATGTCATTCATCCTTCGTGAAGAGTATCGTTCGATCAACTTTTCTTCAATTTTGTAGCCAAGACAGAATTATGATTCTCCAATTCTTTCAAAATGAATTTCATAGAATTTTCTCCTTTCAACAATGAAGCATCCTCCGAGGAAAGTCCTTTGATAGCTATTTCGAAGGACGAAGTACAACTAAGAGAGTATCCAAAGATCTCCATTCGTCGTCGGTTATCACTTCAGCAACTCCACAAACTCTCAGAGCACGAGGAATACAATTCAGTTCTCTGAATCTCAAAATCATTGCAATCATGCTGTTCCATTTGTCGGGGTATCTAGCACAAGTTTCAGCTCTTTTCCCTTCGAATCAGCCTTAACAATTTCTTGTAGATAATCATTTTTCAATGGCAATTTTCTAAAGATTTTGCAAATTTTCTGACTTGAAATTATCTCACCAAAACTCCTATGAATATCTGGAATACTGATATGATCATCATTTGTTTCAGCAGACCAAAGGCTGTGTAAAGGTGTATCATAATCGTCCCAATCTTCCAATGATTTCTTGAGTATTTTTTTCTTCCTCTCTGTAGCAGTTTCTTCTTCAGTACTCTTCAAGTTGATCCTTTTTGTACAAAATATTGCACAACACACAGATGAATTACATGAGCGAGAGACAATTGATGAATGAATCCATTTTCTTACCAAATTTGACCATAACAGAAGCGCCATCTGATGTAACACCGACAATATCGCGGTTCAAATTTAATCCAAATTCATTTAATCGCTTCTTTACGACTTCTGTGATTCTTTGCTATTTAATGATCCTTGAATGCTCACTAAACCTAGAGAAATGTTTTTCACATCGTTGTACATTGATATTCATGAACTGACGATTCTGGAAGATGTATACTCATCAAGTGAAATTGAGTAACGAAATCTAGCTTTAATTGGCCTGAAAAGTATGTGGTTAATTCTGTTTTCTTGGCTTCATAATAATTCAGAACCAAAAATTTCACTCCTTTAGTGAAGTCGGCGGCCTCTTATCGTACACATTTTTCGCCAAATTACTTTGGATAAATTCACTTAAAGAATTTGTCTAAAACTAAAACCATCCTTGCATGCCATTTTTGCAATAGCTTCATCAACAGATTTTTAGGAATGAACTGCTCCAAAGTTCATTGTCTCTTGCAAAAAGAAGCACTGGTTTCATCTTCAAAATCAATGGCATGAACTTAATTGCATGTGTCTTCAAGCATGACATTGAGCCACCAGCACTTTTCAAAATCTTATGACAAATTAAACATCAGCTTCGTCTTTACTTTCTTGAAAAGTACTGCCACACATTGACTTTTATGAGAACATCGTGAGGGGCTGATGTTGTTCACACTTGACACTAATTGGTACAAAAAATCGAAATAATAAATGAGATGAGCAGGCCCGTGCGCAGGATTAAAAATAACTCACTCTACACAGAAGTACTGTTTATATACCCTTATGAACATTCTAGAAATTGCTACTACGTTCTACAAACTTCCATTTATTCTCTTCGGTAACAAAACAATCTAGCACCTTTGTGAAACTTCTTAATTTGTTTTTTCTTATATTTTCAAGAACTTTCTAACTCTTTTTCTATTATTTTCTATCTCGTAACATTGTTAATAGGTTTTAATTAATTTAATTAGTTGCGTAGTGCTCTTTTACGACTGAATTTTTTTAAAATTAGAAAATGGCATAAAAGAAAATGAGCTTTTAAGGGTAACTCAAGAAAATTTAGAAAACTGGTATTGGTGTCTCGGTAACGGTATTGATAGCCAATTTTCAAAACTGGTATTTACCAGTATTTAAATACCAGTTTCCACACCCTAGTTACCGGTATCTCATCACAAGATGTTTTACATGGATCTATATAGCTATAACCTGAATAATATAATACAAGCTCTACAATTAAGATAAAAGGAGTAGGTAAGACTGTATAGAGTATTTGAATATACACCCATTCAGGGTCTCCTATTTAAAGGTGTCTATGAGGCAAGTGAACATAATGAGTCGTGGCCCCACCTCAGGAGGCGCTGAGCGGACTTCGTGGGAGCAGCGTACCCTTGAGGCAGAAGTGCTTTAAGGTAAATTAAGGTAAATACATCATAGTGCTATGGGGGACACTGCTCAGCAGATAAATATCTTTAAATAGTGGGTATAAAGACAGGGAGTGGCTCTAATCTTTAAAAAAGGAAATAGAAACTTGGCAAAAAACTACAGACCCCTCAGCCTCACCTCCATTATTTGAAAATTACTCAAAAGTATCATTAGAGGTAAAGTTACCAAGTTCCTTGAAGAGTGCAACCTTATAAATGATAGCCAGCATGGCTTTTGAAATGGAAGGTCCTGTCTAACCAACTTGATTGAATTTTATGATGGAGTCCTATTGCATTTGGACAATAAAGAGCCAGTAGATATAGTATACTTAGATTTTGCAAAGGCATTTGATACTGTTCCTCATGCAAGATTGTTGGTAAAAGTTAGAGCCCATGGTATAAGAGGTCATATAGCTGACTGGATAGAAGAATGTTTTCTGTTTCTCAGCCAGAGTTCATCTAAATGGAAATAAGTCTACTTGGAGACCCGTATTGAGCAGAGTCCCACAGGGGTCCTTGTTGGGACCTCTGCTTTTTGTTGTCTATATAAATGATTTAGAGAAAGGCCTATCGTATAAAATCTCAAAATTTGCTGATGATACAAAATTAGGCCATAATGTTAAGTCAGTAGCAGGAGCAATGACAATACAAAAAGACTTAGACAGAGTAACAGCCTGGGCAGATAAGTGGGAGATGAAATTTAATGTTGATAAGTGTAAGGGTATGCATATTGGGCCAAAACATCCAGAATTTGAATACAATATGAATGGAATTTCGATTAAAAATGATGATAAAGAGAAAGACTTGGGTGTCACTGTGACTAATGAACTTAAACCCTCAAATCACTGTATGGAAATCAGAAATAAAGCAAATGCTAGACTCAATCTCATGCAGACACACATTGAATACAAATCACCCAATATTATAAAGCAACTATACATTTCATATGTGAGACCCCTCCTCGAATACTGTATTCAATTTAATAGTCCCTATTTGATACAAGATATTGAAAAACTGGAAAAAGTACAGAAATGAGCAACAAGAATGATCCCTCTCTAAGACAATTGACATATAAGGAAAGACTGGTGTATCTAAACATGTTCTCATTAAAAAAAAGGAGGAGGTTAAGGGGTGATATATAGAGGTGTATAAAATGATAAAAGGGTTGGATAAGATAGATTTTGATTCTCTTTTCATTAAAGATCACAACCAGACTAGAGGTCATAGTATGAAATTATTTAAGCCAAGATGTAGAACAAATTTAAGAAAACATAGTTTTACAAATAGAGTAATCAAGTTTTGGAACAGTCTGACAGTAGTAGTAGTAGTGACTTCAGATACACTTGATTCTTTCAAAAGAAGGTTGGATAGTTTGATGTCTGCAAGGGACATCTGGTGATAGTGTTTAAGCCCATTTTTATTGCATGAATGGTACTGGTTTATTTCATATATATTATGTGCATTTAGGCGATAGATCCCACAGCTCAACACAAGTGTTGTGGGATATAGGGAGGCAGCATCTTGGGTTAGGGCAGTGATGGCGAACCTATGACACGCCGCAGGGTTTCAGGTGACACGCGATGGATGCTGAAAATTTTTGGTATTCTGATGAAAAACTGCAATAAATCGTCTACGGCCCTAGTACTTTCGATTAATAAGTCAGCTATCTATGATTTTATAGTTAAATTTAAAATGCATGTATGCAAGTGACACGCCAACAATATCATTATTTAAAAAACACGAATTTTGGCACACTTGGATAAAAAGGTTCGCCATCACTGGGTTAGGGGATACTCTCTGTCCTTACACACACCCCATTTAAAGATATTCCTCTGCTGGGTGGTGCCCCCATAGTACTGTGAGGTATTGAAAAACTCATGATCTTCACGTGCCCCACAAACATCTTTAAATGGGAGACCCAGAATGGGTGCACACACATTTCTACATTACTGTACAGTCTTTACAACCACACCTACACTTTTCCTCCTAAGTATATATATTGTAATGTACTGTATATGGTTGTAAATTGTGACTTGGTCCGCAATTGATATGGACTGTGATTTATTTTTGGTTGGCAAGGTATTGGTATTGATCGGTACCATAATGAAATTGACTGGATTCTTTGGATCTGATATATTTGCATGTCAGTTATAAATAGATATAGAGTGTAACATATTTGTGGATAGTAGCCTATTATGACTTTGATCCTCTGGATCCAGAGATTCTATCTTTAGTTTTAAATTGATAATTAATTAGTTTTGTAAAAATTGGTTGTTGCCAATGTACAGGCAGTTTTTACATAGTAGAGCCACCTTGATGGGCCGAAGTGGCCCCTAGTGTGCCCACTATAAAAATTTCTTATGTTCTTATAACCTAAGATGCTGCCTCCCTACATCATCCCATCAGTCTGTGTGGGTAATGAGATTTACTCAAGTAAAAAATAAACTATAGGCCTATATATATGTATATGTGGGAAGGGTTCATAAGTTATGAGTCATTCCATTATAATTCAGTCATTTTAGAAAAAAATTTACACCATACCATTTTAGATTTTGCTGAGCTGCAGGGAGCCAATAGGCCTTGAAAAGTGATGAAAATAGCAATTTAAATTTTTGTAATTGGACCTACAGTTCTCGAGTTATAGCACTTCAAAGTTTGACACTTTTGCCACTGGGTGGTGCCGAGAGCGCCATTTTATTTTTAAAAAATTTCCTTAAAATCATCATTGTATGTTCAATTTTAACAAACAAAATGTCAAATCCTACATTTTTGAGGTCAAGGAATCCAAAAATGACATAAAAATGTGGAAAAAATTCACCCTTCCAAGTCATATCTTCCATATTTTATCTTCATACCAAAAAAATGGGTTGGCTTTGAGGGCCTGTATCTTGGGTCTGCATAGGTTTTTTTCAAGGGAAATGCAGCATTATTTAGGATAGACATATGAGAAATCATGTTTAAAAAATCTCATATATATTATCTTTCTGTATGATTTTACAGGCATGAGAGCATACCACATTTTCTTCTTGGATGAAAATGGGATTAACTATTTATTTTAACAATTTAATAATGGTAGCATTGTAACTTTCTATCATTAATTTCAATTCTGTCTTCATATTGTTTAACTAAAATTTTAAATGCTCTGTAAAATTTCCTTGACTTAATTCTGAGCTGTGTGGCCCTTAATTTAATTATAAGAACAGCCACAATAACTTTACCTAAATTGTATTTTCTACGTTAAAACTTTATTGATAGCTTAGTAGTACACTACATAATATTTTGTATACAATTATTAATACAGTGGAGTTCCAAAGTTTGTGATTAATTGGGACTGCCAAAATTATCTCGAACTTCGAAATCACGAACATCAGAATCCATTTTCCATTAATTTTTGCTAATGCGTTCCAGAGCTTAGAAAAATTGATACCAATCTAAGAAAAAACAAAAATATTACAATTATGTACAGTATTACTAAATTTAACAGCTGCTTGTTTATATTTTTCTTTGCTTTTCAAAATTGAGTCCACAGTCGACCATGATAAACTAAACATTTTTGATATTTCACTAGTTTTTAAACCTTTCTCACATTCAGAAATAATCTTTAGTTTAGTCTCCAAATCAGTGACATTTTTGGTTCTTTTATTACTAGATTGACTAACACTATCTACTTTACGTTTTGGAGCCATTTTGACTAAATACTCTAGACCAGTGGTGCACAAACTTTTTTGATGTGAGGGCCAAGCGAAGAAAATAACTAAATGTATTAGCCTACTTACTTTCCATCTAAGTCATAAATTGGGTCACTTTTATATTCTAACTTTTTCATTGAATTGAAAAGACCCGTGGGGCCACTGAAAAGACCCGTGGGGGATTGTGCATCACTGCTCTAGACCAAACATTAGGTTATTTTTTCAAAATGATATCTGAAAAATAGAGGATAAAATTAAAGCAGATCAAATCAAACTAAATATGTTGCTAATAAATAATAATAATAATACAGAAAATCAAAATCACGAATATGCAGATTTTCGGTCAAAAATCATGAACTTTGAAATTTTTGGTATAAAAAAAGGGTGATCATGAAGTTTGAGTCTCTCGAACTTTGGAACCCCACTGTTTTCTTTTCAGACTGACTGCACAGTGCACACAACCATAGACTACTATAAAATAATTTCAAAATTGATGTGAATTGATTGTGATTGTGGTTGTGAACTGATTGTGATAATTCATTAACAGTGCTATAGTATGCTTCAGAAATGGACATGGAAATAGAATTTTCCCTTTGTTTAATTGGAATGGTTAAAGGTTCAGAAGACTCGTGTCATAAAACACGGTACAACAAGAATACAGGCTACAGACATTTTGCAGAACTGGCAGATGAGGAGGTTGAACTGCTTACTTGGCAGTCTGGCATAAAGCCACAACTAGAAAATGGAAATGTCTCTTTGAATGATGAAAGTAAAGTTTGTTTTCATCACTAAGATGTGTACATCAAACGATATGAAAATCGCCAGAAAAAATGCTGCAACCCTTTTACTCTGCATGGTTCACATGTGATTACTGTTGACTTGGCCTGTTAACTTTCAGCATCATCTATTCAGGTAATCCCTGGTCAAAAACTCTGCTTAGAATGTTGGAAACATGCAAAATCCATTGTTCAGAACAGTTCATCTGACGAAAGTGTGTCTGATGATTCTCAAAGAAATGATCCTGATTTTTCAACTCCTGAACTCACCTCTGAATTGTTGGAGACTTTGCTTACAGCTTGTGGAGTATCTCCATTAAAATCACATGGCAAGTCAAAATGACAAAAAATTTCACATGTCCAACAAAAGATAGAAAAAGCAGCAAAATATATGGAGACTGCATTCATGTCCACAAGTTTAGACTTGCCATCTTGCTCCAAAACTCTACTTCCCCATAATTCAGATGCAGAGGACCTTAATGAATTAATGGATGATTTAAAAACCAAATATTGTCTAACAGAAAATAAAGCTGAAAAAGTTCAAATCCTTATGTTAAAACCTAAATCTTGGACCATAGCTGAAACAATGGAATTTTATGGTGCCAGCAAATACTTAATTCAATCAGCCATCAACTTAAAAACAATATGGTGTTTTGGCCAAACCCACTAGAGCTGCAAGAAAAGGACTTGAAGAATCCACAATCAATACCATTATTAACTTTTATCAGGATGATGAGTATTCAAGAGAAATGCCTAGTGCAAATGACTACATTAGCATATCGTACAAAGTCCATAAACAAAAAAGACTGCTTCTTTGCAACCTGAAAGAGCTGTACTGTTCGTTTAAAGATAGACATCCAGACATGAAAATAGGTTTTTCAAAATTCTGCTCACTTCATCCAAAGTGGTGTAAGGTTGTTGGCTCTGCTGGTGGGCATTCTGTCTGTGTTTGCTCCATACCAGTGGCGGCTCGTGACTTTCAGTTATGGGGGTGCTGTCTCAGAAATTGCGAACAATTGTGTCAATTATTATATATATATATATATATATATATATATATATATATATATATATATATATATGAGAGAGAGAGAGAAAGTCAAATAGATAACTACTCACTACTCAAGTCATAAAAATAAGTAAAATAGTATCATAAAATCAATTATAGGGTACTTATGCTTAAAGGGTAATTTCAAATTTGCCAAAATTTTTATTTATAAACAAATTCCATTCTTCTGTTTTTATTCTGAGTAAAAAAATATTCTAAGAAATGAAAGCTATATATTGTAAATAATCCAATTATTATATAATTAACTTCAGTCTCATGACAAAAAATAAATGATAACGAATCATTGATAAATGCAATTTGGAAATTAAATTTTGAATTAGCAAACGATACAGCAACACAACTACCACGTCAAACAAACAAATTGGCACTGCTCTGTCCACAGTGCTTTGGATCCTCTTAAACCCGCGATTCTGACTCGCTCTTCGTACATCCGCCACCGAGGTTTCAAGCATTTCAAACAAAATCTGGAACTGTTAAGTACCGAATCAGGCGAGTTTGTCTAAAACAATTCGTCTAAACAAACAATTTCGTCTAAACAAACAATTTCGTCTAAACAAACAATTTCGTCTAAACAAACAATTTCGTCTAAATAAACAATTTCGTCTAAACAAACAATTTCGCCTAAACAAACAATTTCGCCTAAACAAACAATTTCGCCTAAACAAACAATTTCGCCTAAACAAACAATTTCGCCTAAACAAACAATTTCGCCTAAACAAACAATTTCGCCTAAACAAACAATTTCGCCTAAACAAACAATTTTGCCTAAACAAACAATTTCGCCTAAACAAACAATTTTGCCTAAACAAACAATTTTGCCTAAACAAACAATTTTGCCTAAACAAACAATTTTGCCTAAACAAACAATTTTGCCTAAACAAACAATTTTGCCTAAACAAACAATTAATATGGCATACAAATTGTTGCCTGATGTACAATGCTATTTATTACTTGCCACGCCCCATCTTAAAAGGTTACCTCTTGTGCGGAATAGTACATCGAAATCAGTTATCCTGGAACCCATAACCCGGTTAGGTTAGGTATATTATGAAATAAAATCAACCCATTTTCAATCTTTTTATCCTCACTCCAAATTTATCAAGCAGACAAATGCATTTCTAGTTATCTTCAGTTATTAGTCAAATTGTATTTTAGACAAATTATTTTTAGACAAACTATTTTAGACAAACTATTTCGATGTACTATTCCGCACAAGAGGTAACCTTTTAAGATGGGGTGTGGCAAGTAATAAATAGCATTGTACATCAGGCAACAATTTGTATGCCATATTATATTAAATTGTTTGTTTAGACAAATTGTGTTTTAGACAAATTGTGTTTTAGACAAATTGTGTTTTAGACAAATTGTGTTTTAGACAAATTGTGTTTTAGACAAATTGTGTTTTAGACAAATTGTGTTTTAGACAAATTGTGTTTTAGACAAATTGTGTTTTAGACAAATTGTGTTTTAGACAAATTGTGTTTTAGACAAATTGTGTTTTAGACAAATTGTGTTTTAGACAAATTGTGTTTTAGACAAATTGTGTTTTAGACAAATTGTGTTTTAGACAAATTGTGTTTTAGACAAATTGTGTTTTAGACAAATTGTGTTTTAGACAAATTGTGTTTTAGACAAATTGTGTTTTAGACAAATTGTGTTTTAGACAAATTGTGTTTTAGACAAATTGTGTTTTAGACAAATTGTGTTTTAGACAAATTGTGTTTTAGACAAATTGTGTTTTAGACAAATTGTGTTTTAGACAAATTGTGTTTTAGACAAATTGTGTTTTAGACAAATTGTGTTTTAGACAAATTGTGTTTTAGACAAATTGTGTTTTAGACAAATTGTGTTTTAGACAAATTGTGTTTTAGACAAATTGTGTTTTAGACAAATTGTGTTTTAGACAAATTGTGTTTTAGACAAATTGTGTTTTAGACAAATTGTGTTTTAGACAAATTGTGTTTTAGACAAATTGTGTTTTAGACAAATTGTGTTTTAGACAAATTGTGTTTTAGACAAATTGTGTTTTAGACAAATTGTGTTTTAGACAAATTGTGTTTTAGACAAATTGTGTTTTAGACAAATTGTGTTTTAGACAAATTGTGTTTTAGACAAATTGTGTTTTAGACAAATTGTGTTTTAGACAAATTGTGTTTTAGACAAATTCTCCTAGACGCGTTAAGTACACAGTTCCACGGGAAGGCTGAAGCTACTTTTGTGATTCATTCGTTCGGCATTGAAATAGTTTAAGGAAAAAAGGATATAATCTGATTTAAAAACTCAAAAGTTCATTGAAAAAAACCAGAGAGGCTATTTTAAATATTTAAATATAAAGATCATAAGATCATGGGGGTGCTGCAGTTCTGCAGTGCCTACCGACAAGCCACCCCTGCTCCATACATCAGAAAGCTGTCTTTGCTGCCCATGCATTAAACCTGGATTACAAACATTTAATGCAGATGGTTGTATGTGATTTGTCGAGCAAGCTATGTATGGTACATCGTTGTTCAAATTGCACTGGTAAAGAAAGACTGATCAACTTTCTTAAAGAATCCTTTCCAGATTTTGATGAACATGACCAAATTACATTCCAGCAGTGGCAATCTACCGATCGTACAACAATAGTGTCAGTGGTTATGGATCCTTTTGAATTCCTTGAGTTTTTGGCTTCTAAAATTGACAATATGACATCTCGTTCCTACATTTCCAAATGTCAAGCACGCTACCTCAACAAACTAAAACAAGAACTCTCTGTGAATCCTTCAACCTACATCATTCTTGCTGCTTTTGCTGAAAATTGTTCAATGGCCATTCAGGATGCAGTTCAAGGGTGGCACTGGACTAAGCAATAATGTACTATCCATCCTATTTTATATCATGTGGATTCCTCTGGTAAACTTCAGACAAAATCATTTGCTTTTTTCTCTGATGACCTTGAACATGACACTGGATTTGTTTATCATCTTCAAACTGTTCTCTGTTCTTTCATTCATTTGTATTTTCCCCATATCTAAAAAATTGAATATTTCTCTGATGGATGCGCTGGTCAGTACAAAAACTTCAAAAATTTTCTTAATTTAACCTTTCACAAACAAGATTTCAAACTCGATGCAACATGGAACTTCTTTGCCATCAGTCATGGAAAATCTCCATATGATGGTCTTGGTGGAAGTATTAAAAGAAAACTGCTTCATGAAAGTTTAACTCTAACAGAGAAAGATCAGCTTATTTCTACTGTTCAAGTTTTAATTTTTTGTAAGAGCAGTATGCCTTCAATAGGCTATAGTTTTTATATTGCAAAAGATGAACTTATACCAGTAAGAGCCACTTTAGAAGAAAGGTTCAAAATTGGAACAACTGTTCCTGGAACAAGAAGCTTTCATGTCTTCATTCCAGAAAAGATTGGCTGCATCTCCTACAAAAGAACTGCAGAGGATGAGGAACTTTCAGGAACGTTTTCTTTTTCAGTTCGCTATCCACTGTATCAACAACAATGATACCTAAACTACATGATTATGTTGCTGCCATGTATGACAGTCATTGGTGGATTGGAGTGATTACTGATGTTGATAAGGAATCTGATGACTTTGAGGTTAAATTCATGACACCTCATGGTCCAAGACAGACATTCTCTTGGCCAACTCGGGATGATATCTGCTGGATTCCAAAGTCAAATATATTGAGAATACTCACTGCACCAGTTACTACATCAGGACGTGTGTACAAAATATCAGATGAGGCTTTCACTGCTCTCATTGAATTTTAGTTACAAACCAAACACACTAAACTTATTGTAATAGGTGCTTCTCTTAGATCCACTTTTGTGAGCACAGTGAACAATATACTGTTTGTGTAACCAAATATGTATTCATGTAAAGATTTGTATTCAACTTTTTGAAAATAAAATATTTAGAAAAAAAATAATAAAACACTAAATCTACCATAGCTAGTCCAAAGTCTAGTTGAGAAAATGGTGATGGGTGTTACAGCCATAGGGAAGTTCCTCAAAACTTAACAAGTGATGTTAATGGGTCTAAACTAGGTTTAATGGCAGAAATGTTTCCCTCTACAAATTTTGGTGCCAGAAATAAAACATTTTAAAAAATAATCTATTTATGGCATTTAAATGTTAGATTCCAGTGGAATTTTCAGTTATGCTTACTGATAAATGAAAGATATTATGGCCTCTTTTACTGTAGTTTTTCCATTTTTATGTAGTTTTTGGATTCCTTGCCCTCTGAATTGTAGGAATTTGACATCCTGCTTTGTATTGTTGATAAAAATTTTAATTTTAGAGCATTTCTTGCAAATAGCAATGGGGTGCGAGAACACAATCCCATTTTCGTACAAGAAAAAATGTGGTATGCTCTCATGCCTGTAAAATCATACAGAAAGATATATCTATCTTTGATTTTTTTAAACATGATTTCTCATATGTCTATCCTAAATAATGCTGTATTTCCCTTGAAAAAAACCTATGCAGACCTGAGATACAGGCCCCTCAAAGCTGACCCATTTTTTTGGTTTGAGAAGATAAAATATGGAAGATATGACTTGGAAGGGTGAATTTTTTCCACATTTTTATATCATTTTTGGATTCCTTGCTCTCAAAAATGTAGGATTTGACACTGTTTGTTAAAATTGAACAAAAAATGATGATTTTAAAGAAATTAAAAAAAAATAAAATGGCACTCTTAGTGCCACCCAGTGACAAAGGTGTCAAACTTTCAAGTGCTATAACTCGAGAACCATAGGTCCAGTTACAAAAATTTGAATTGCTATTTTCATCATTTTTCAAGGCTTATTGGCTCCCTCCAGCTCAACAAAATCCAAAATGGGGTGGTTTACACCCCTAACTAAATTATAATGGAATGACTCCCAGTGCAATAGGAGCTGAGATATTTCATGTTGAAATATGGTATGACCTTAGAAATTGACCTTTTTTTACAAAATTCAAAGGGCCATATCTCCAGAACCATATGACCTAGAGTGTTGAAACAAGCATCATTCTGTTTTTCTCAGAGATCTGTAAGTGTGCCAATTTAAAAAAAAATCAGTGATGATCACATTTTTTCGACCCAAAATTCTGTTGAACTGACATGGAATGACCCTATTACGACACACTTAGATACTTAACAACATTGAAGAATGAACATAACCATGGTTAAAAATATAGCAAGCATTTATAAACTAATTTTTTTCTACAGTTATTAAAGGTTTGGAGGTGGGAGGCCTCATTCATCCTTTATGTTGGATATGGATTGGGCATTTTTTCAAATTTTTCATCTATCTGCTTAACCACACTCCTAATGTGTCTCATTTGTTCATTTTCGAGTTCAGCAACCATGAAAACATATAAAAGACATATTAAATGTGAAGGGTAGTTTTTTTTTTTTTATCATTAAAACAAAATCACTTTTTTTGGCTGCCATTTTGAAATAAACTCGCTGAACCAGGTCAAAAATTCATTTTAAGTCCAAGAACTACCCAGATTCATATTCAGCAGCCAAAATGGCCATAGAAACCACTAGTCACAAAAAAAAAAAAAAAGTTAGATTCCCCCACCCTTACTATGGGTTTGGTTTTCAGTCTCCATTATACATTGTATTTGTTCCTAAGTCTTCTTGTGAAGTAGCAATTCCCAGTTTACTTTATTTACACTTTCCCAATTTACTTTCTTTGAATTTATGTTTAAGCCTTCAAATATTCCTTCTGATTCTCTAGGATGCATTTTCGGACCTGGGTGGTAACTTCAATTGTATATCAATTAGGTTATGGTCGGAGAAATTTGTGCGCATTACTTTTTTACTTATCTCATTGTCATTTGTCAAAATTAAATACAAAATGCTCTCTGTTCTAGTGGCTTCACAGTTGCAAATATTTAGGTACCAGAGCTGGGCACTTGCGGCATATTTTGTGGTACTGCGGTACTGCGGTACTACTGCACTACCAAACTGGTACCAAACCGGTACGCGGAAATTTGAATGCGGTAGCGGTACTGTGGTACTTTCAGCGATCCTTTGTGGTACTGCGTTATGCGGTTCCGGTTTGCGGTAGTACCGCAGTACCGCAAAATATGCCGCAAGTGCCCAGCTCTGTTAGGTACCCTTCTCAGGACAGCAGAAGCTTTAATCCTTCACATAACATAGGACATATAGCTGATCCTAATGCTTTTAGTTTTTATAGCTACAGACTTTTGCTTGTGTAGGCCTATAGCTTTCTTAAGAATGGGCTTCATTAGCAAGGCATTTCCAGAAGAAAAATGTGTTTCACTTTTCAACTTTTTATTGGTTGACAATTTCTTAATCTAGGAAATGGCTTAGATAAGTACGAGAATGAAAATAGGTCTCTCTAGGACAGGTCGGGGAACAGGGGTAAATTTAAAAATTTTGGGGGTAATGTGTGTGGGTATGAGAGACACTTGCCTCAGTCTTGTGTATGGTATCATGAAAGGAAGAGGTGCTTTTAGTGCTTGACACTTTGTCTGCTATTTTTTTTGTATATATTTTTTTGTTTTGTTACATAAATGTGGCGTTATTCTAAATTTTAGAATATTTACGAATACATCCTGATTTTGATGTTATCAAAAATGAAACAGCATCATTTTCCAAAACCTGAAGTGGAGATGTTTTGAATGAAATTCTTCAGTTCTCAATTCTTTTTACTAATTTTGTTTGTGTGCTATTCTTATGCCAGCATGTGTGGCTTTTTTTTATTTCTCCATGATAATGGATCCATAACATTTTTTAATTTGAATTTTTTGTATACCATATGCAACAATTTTAAGAGCAATTGGCTTGTTTTTGTTACTTTGAAAGTCGGGGGGTAATTCATTTTACTCAAATAGATTTTTGGGTAATACCCAAAAAAGTTCCCCGACCCATGCTCTAGGAAATGAGCATAGTGTTATTTATGGGTATTAAAGAAGTGCAAGAAAGGGCAATTTGGGTCAATATTGGAGATATTAATGAAAAATTGACTATGTAATATAGTTTCATTAATCTTAATTCTGCTCTTTAAAATATCTCATGCCTGCAAAGAGTAGAATTGTTTTACTTTAATATAAATTCAGGGAAAGTTATATTACGCGCATGTTAGATAATAACCATATATTCATAATATATATTTTAATTTCAGTTACTTGGGCAAGCGTGTGTAGCTGTTACATTGTATATGCAAATATACTGAGGAATGAGAGGGTGATCTTACTAGAAATTCATGCTAATTGGCTCAAAAGAAGGGCTAAAGTATTCTTTAATAATCGCTATACAAATATTTACGACGTTCAAACAGTCCAGAATGTTTCTTACGGAACAAAGCATGCTAAACCAACAGCAAACCCACGCAGAAAGTATAAAGGTAACTATATCGTTCAAACACCTAGTTATTTGTGTTCATTTTATATTAAAAATTTTCTTTTATAGGCATATAGTCAGGGGGCTTAAATATAATTGTTCAAATCATTCCAAAAGTGCCAATTTTTGGACCACAGGTAGCTATGACCATACTAATTTGAATGTTTGCGGGAGCCAAGCTGGGCTCCACTGTGGTGGCCCATATTGGCAAATCAAAATGGCCGCTGTCCAAAACGACATCCACTTGAGTACCAATACTAGTAAGGTTACATAGTTAACTTGATAAAAATAAGAGTCAGCATCAACATCTTTTGCTATTAAACTTTAGTATGTACACAAGTACAATCTTCTTTATTCCTTTTACTCACAGTACTGCATCTCATGATAATGTCTATCCAATAGATGGCTGTTCACTGATTAATAGAATGGCGTTTCACGATCCCTATTGTGATGGATTTGGGTGCTGTCTGATGAAGATGCATATTTTACTGTGTTGAATATCAGCAGTTGGCACAGTGTGCACGCAATCTTCGCCCTTGTGCCCAGTTCAGCATCACTGTTGGATTGCTCTCTACTATGTTTATCGATATTACCTTTAGGACCCTGGAGGACAACATTGATGAAACCTAACAGTGTTTCTTCTATGGGGGACGTCAGGCATTGTGGAGAGAATGAACCATTAAATGGCTCTTGTTTCTGAAGGATTTGCTTTCGTAGTGCCATAGCAGCACGTATCAATAACACAGCTTCATCTTGATTGATTTGTGAGGAATGATAGCTTTGTTCTAGCACAGCACCCACTTTTGCCTTGTGGCTAATGAATACATCTCCTCCCTGTGCATAGGAAGCCCACTCAGGAAGATGCTCAAGCAGATGGTCTTTGAATCTTGTTGCATGAGGTTCTCTACCAGAACAGGGATGTCCTAGATCTGACATCATTATCTTGTACATTTCCTGTAAGTCAGACAACTTGTGGACCTTAGACTGAGAGTCATCCACAAATGCCACTAACTGTGCTATGACCATGGGATCAAATGGGGAAGGCTTGGGTTCACTTGAAGATCAACATTCAACTGCACGAGCTCCATCATGAAGCCGCCAATAGCATTGTACATGATAACATGCATCCATTGCATGTGCATCAGAACCTGCAGTCAAGCGCCCATATATATGCCAGTTGTTAGTTGTTTTTGCCCAATTCTTCAGATTTTGATCAATGTTGTCACTTAAGGCTATGAAGATCATGCTGATCCTCACCCAGACATATGATGCAGAATAATGTTTCTGGAGGTGATCCGTAACTTGATCTGAGTTTCTTCGGACTTATCCCAGCTGCACATTCATCTTGCGTGGCCACTTTTCCTCGTGCCCGCTTTACCCTGTAACTGTTGCATGCACTCCTACAACTTTTATGATACACTGCAGCATGTGATTGGAGGGTTGCTGCAATTCCTGAGCCATCATCGAACTCACTAACCTTGATACCAGATGGAACAGCATTGAGCTGCACAAAATCATTCAGATCTCTTTCAAGAGATGAATATCCCTGTTCTTTTGGCTGTTGTAATGCCTCGTCTTTGCTGGACTGACATAGGCAACACAGTGTCCAATTAATTCCAATTATGTTAGTAGACATGTTGAGGTATTAATGTTCTACTACACACTACTAACTACACATTAATGAGATCTTCATATCTGCAGGCCTGAAGAGACTAGAATGTGAAGACCACCACCACTGCATAGACTTGCTTCAGAGGAATACAGGTATGCCAACACCTGCAAAAATAATAAAAAATAGATTAATAGTGGACAAAATGTCAGTAGAAATCCAATGTAAAAGTTAATATAGCTGTTACAACCACAAATCTAAGTGCAATAATTATGTATCATGATTCAATTGACATAAAATGTACATTTCTTATAAAATAATATCAAATGTGGATATATACGACCTGACGTATATCTTGAATTAAAAAACAAATATCAGAACTGGATTCTCTATACTCAAAAACATACAAAAAGTGTCATTATTTGCTGTTCTACTATGATTGGTTGTTATTTTATTGCCCAATGTCAAACCAGATGGTGGCCTTCTTGGATTCGTCCATAATGGCCGCCACAGGGAGAGCCCATGTTGGCTCCCGCAAAAAAATGAATGCTTATGGTCATATCTACCCCTGGTAAAAAAAATGGTACTTTTGGAACAAAGGGAACAATCGGGGTGATTTTTTGGATTAAGCCCCCCTGACTAATACCCCTATTTACGAAAGGGTTGTGTTCCTGAAAAACCATTTGTAAATAAAAAATTTATAAATCAAAGCAGATTTTCCCATTGACTACCATTATATAATGGGAGATACGTTCCCAAGGAGAAAATTATTACCCCAAAACAATAAAATGACACTAAAGATGTTTTTAAGGATATTTTTTATGGGAACAATGTCTGAACTAATGATGATGATAATACTACTAATAATGTACAGTACACACAAGTTTATTTACTCAGAATTAAAATGTATTCTACTTACAAAAAAAAACAAATTTCAAAAGCATTGCTATAAAAATAATGTAATAATCCAGAGGAGCACGAGAAAGATGACTCATTATAAACTTGTCAGTCATACAAGAGATGCGCTACTGGGCATGTTGCTGCAAATGCTAAAGTATCACTCATACGTATGTACTGCGTAAGTTTTGTATGTGTATCATTTTGTATGCATATATCCTATGTGTAAGTGTTGTATGTATCATATTGCATATGTGAAAAAGTGTTAATAAGTAATTTTTTATTATTTACCACAATTTTTAAAAATTTATGCTGATCTACGAGGGTAATTCAATAAGTATCTGCACTTTTTATTTTCACAACTTTTTCATATCTGATAGATTATAAACACATCACTTCTCAACATAGTCTCCCTGTTTCTCAATACACTTAGTCCAGTGATCTACAAGCTCCTAATGCCATCACAAAAGAATTTGTTTGGCTGTGTGTGTAGCCAGTCATGCACTGCCTCCTTTAGGTCATCATTGCCTTGGAATCGCTGACCTCTCAAAGTGTCTTTTAGTGATCCAAACAAGTAAAAATCCGAAGGTGCTAGGTCTGGACTGTAGGCTGGATAGTTGAGAACTTCAAATTGAAGTTCTTGAAGGCATTTTCTTCTCTGTGCAGTGGTATGAGGGCGTGCATTGTTGTGTAACAGAATAACACCTTCCGACAATCTCCCTCTCTGTTTTGTGTGAATTGCTTGCTTTAACTCATTCCGAAGCATGTCAAAATACGATGCACTTGTTACTGTAGTTCCACGTTCTAGATGATATTCAAGGATAGGGTTTTTATTTTCATATTTAGCCTATGCAACTTATTAATGAGTCGTGAATTAGAATTCACACTGGTGACAGTGCTAATGCATAAAAGTAAAGCTGACAGTAGCTAATTTATTGGATTTGTTTTTAGTTTACATGAGGTTGGTGATGGTTTCAGAAATATTTCTTAATTTCTACAACATGCTTGAGAGCTGATTTTGGGGAGACATCTTTTTCTACCAAGTTTAGATGGTGTGCTGAACAGCCATAAGTAATAAGACTGTAGTTGTCCTCCTCAAGAATTTCTCTCATTCTTATCATTTTGTTTTCGTTATCAGTGCATATAGCAAATACCTGAAAAAAAATATCATAACTCATAAGGAACTGAGCATTTGAGTATACCAAGGTGGAGAATTACATTGTTTATAACTAAAATAAAATGTACCTACAAAAGTTATAGGCTACTTACATCACTGCCATATATTTCTTTAGTTTTTGTTAATGCTTCTCCAGCTAACTGTGCACAATATTCTGCTGTCTTTTTTGTACTTCCAGCATCTACTGCTGAAATCAGATATGGCTTTTTTCCATTATGAATACTGTGCGCAATAATAGGATCATTACCTACTGAACTCCAGCCATCTTGTATAACGGTAATGGTACAATCATCAAGATTAAGGTCATTCTTCATTTCATGGATTACTTCATCATTAACTTTTATTAACAGATCAGATGCCAACCTTTTCATGTTTAGTGGTTCATATCCTGATCTTAGACCTTTGATTAATTTTATAAATTCTTTATTTTCTAAAACGTTGAAGAGTATGTTAGCTGGAAAAAAGAACCTTGCAACTCATAAATCTAATTCTTCCTTTTGGTTAGGGATGTGCCGGATAGTGATTTTGCCGGATAACCGGATATCGGATATCCGGCAAATCATGATCACCGGATATCCGATATCCGGTCAGATATCCAGTTATCACCGGATACCCTGTATCCGGCCGGATATCCTATCGGATATCCAGTATTGCAAATAATACCTGATGCATATGTTAAAAGCTCACTCGTTTTACCTAGTACCTAGTCTTAGGGAACCTTACTATTGTTTCTTACTCCAGGCTGTACATTACTAGTTTTCTTGTTCATTTCAGAAAAATTGTGAAAATATAGAATTTCTAGTCGTTAATATTAGAAATAAAAGTGAATTATGTCTTCTAAATCAAAATCAATTATTTGGAAGTATTTTAAAGTCTGTGGTGTGGAAAATGAACATAAAGCGGAGTGTAAATTATGTGATGTTACAAACAATGGGAGGTACATCGTGCGTGGTAAGACACCTCAGTCATATTCAACAAAACCATTGTGGAATCACATTCAAAGTAAACATCCTAGCATTAAGTTCAAAGCACTGCATGAAGAGAAGACCGAGTCTGTAGCCACTAACGATTCAGCATATTCGACATATTACATGTTAGAACATCTGCATGAACAAAGGCAGGTAGTGACAGCATATGCTGCAGAACAAGACATTCCAACACTCACCGCTTATAACTAGGGTTTGGTGGAAAATATTATTTGAGTGCTACAACCATTTGAAGAATTGACCAAACAAGCAAGTAAAGACAGCGAACTGATCAGTTTTTGTAATTCCAGCAGTAGCTACACTACATTCTTATCTTTCAAAAAGACAAAAAGATTGTGGGATCCAAACTGTCAAGCAAAACTTGAAAGAAGCGCTGGAAGACCGTTTCATGAAACCGACATGCAGTAAATCTGTAAACCTGGAGCAAAACTGCTTTACGGTGGCTACCCTTTTAGATCCCCGCTACAAGTCGCACTTTCTGAAAGATGCCAATGGGGTGAAACAGCAGCTTGTGGCAGAATTAGTTGAGCACAAAAAACTACAGAAGAAACATTCTACTAGCCGGGCTGAAGCAGAAGTCGAGGAAGCAGAAGTAGCAGAGGTCGGTTTACCAATGAACTTGGCTGAAGAAACTCATGAGGACATATGGGCTTGCTTCGACCAACTTGTGAAAAAAACTTCAGTGGATCAAGAAGACAGCAGCAGTGCAGACGAATCATGCCAGCTACCCGATGTTTCTCAAACTTCAGACTCATCCAATGCAAAGTGTCCTCTGCTTCATAGGCATTCAAAGGCTAAAAAACTCTGCCTCTTCTACACTTCAGAAATAGATAAGTATCTGTCGCTACCAAACATACACAGGACTAACAACCCAATGAAATGGTGGTGCAACAATGTCAATCAATTTGAAACATTGAAACCAATGGTCCTTAAATATTTAAGTGCACTACCAAGTTCAGTTGCCTCTGAACGGTTATTCAGTGCAGCGGGTCAGGTATATGCAGACAACCGAAGCAAATTATTGCCAGCTAATGCTGAAGAACTGATCATCTTGATGAAAAATATGAAATATAGTGAATCGTAAATATGTACATTAAGTCTATTTTCATTTATTTTTCAACACATATTGCCATACTATTGATTGCTTGTCTTCATTTTTTCTATAATGTATGATATCATGATAGGTCAATGTTACAGATGTATTTAAATTTTTGATCTGTTTAGCTCAATTAGATCAATTTAATTCTCAGTTTCTGTTTATTATTATTGTGTTAGGGTGGTTGTCATAACCACTTCTTTGGATCCCTTGATTATTAAACATTTCTTCTCTCTTTGGGTCGCCATTGTTGCAGATAGAGAGGTTAAAACTAACTAATATAGCTAATAATAAATAATAATACTAATAATAATGCTATTACTTTGTAGGTACCTATAAAAATGTTTATTAAGGATTCATCATCTAAGATATTTAATTAAAATTAAAAGTGCCGGATATCCGGCCGGATAGTGCCACTATCTGGCCGGATACCGGATAGTGCAAAAAGTGCCAGATATCCGGAAAAACTGGATCATAACCGGATATCCGGCACATCCCTACTTTTGGTCCACAGTCGTTCTTACCACAAATGGTGTAATTGATCTTTGCCTTTTATGCTTTATTGGTGTTGAATGACAGAATGTGGATGATGAAGAACCTGCACTGGTGTCACTCATTTCAGGCACATTTTCACTTATAATCTTTGGATCATTTTTGCCAGAAGCCAAAGTTGGAGGAAGTGAATCAGTTTCAACTGATGCTCCAAATTCGAGTCTTGGCATACCTCTTGCCTCATTTTCAAAACATTCCACTTTTCTTTTATTGCATTTCTCTAGATGATGTTTCACTCTCAATTTTTCGAGTGATGATACTTACTTTCTTTGCAATAATTGCATAGTACTCTAGTAGGCTGATCACTTAATAAAGTCACCTCATCCCATTCGCTAGCTTTAGATCTTCCACCTCTATAACTCTTTGAGTTTGGCATCTTAAAAATTTAAATTTGAGTTAGGTCTAAATAAAGCTGAAATCTGCTGTTAAGAAATAAAGGAAAGATCTAAAATTAAAATGGAAAAATTCTAATATGTCATTATTATTATCTCATATCTGAACTTTCTGTAAAATAAAGATGTCTTTTTAATATATGTTGTAGATTAGTTAAATAAATTAATAAAATAATAGATATACTGTATTAGGCACTACATAATTATTGAACCTTTCTAAAAAAATTTCAACCCACCAAAAACCTATTGGGTTGGGTTATTTTGCCAACCCCCTAAACACACACATATACCCAGTCAATGAGGCTCCCCCCACCCTACTAAAAAATCACTGGTGCTAATACCTACAGAGGTATAGCTAAATCACTCGTGCTGCATTGTTAGGACAATCATGGCTCCATTATGGCAAGATTGCAGTTTAACCTTCCGTATAGTTTTTGTTTAAGAAGGTCAAGTTCCCCAATTGCATTTTTTGTAATTTTACTTGGTTCAAACTTAAATTTTTTCCAAACAAAAGACGTAAGCTAAAATGCTCATTTTCACACGTAAGACACTTTGAACACTTCTCTATTCATCAAGACAAAAAAGTTTAAATCTAATATTTTTTTTGGGTGTAGATTCAATTTATACATACCTTTATACAGGTTGGACCTCACTAATCCAGAAAGCTTGGGACCAGACTGGTTCTGGATTAGTGAAAATTCCGAACCATTGAAGCTAAGATTGAAAAAGGCAAAATAATGCATATACTGTATTATTACTGATACCGATACAACTTGCATAAACCTATTCCAGGCTTACTAGACCTCTTTATGACAGTGTTAGTGCTATGGCATAAGTTTACTGTACTGTACTGTGTACTCCTGTTGGTAATTTTCTTAAACCACTCTTGCAGTGTTGTTTGCCTCGCATATTTAGGCTTTTCTTTTATAAGATCATCTCTTATCATATACAGACCCATCACTTGTTGCTCAAATATAAAATTTCTTTGCTCAAGCCCTGTAATTAAGTCGGTTGCCAACTGAATACACCTGTCAATTGAAAACCTTTCCTCATCTTGTGCATCATCTGCATAGTCCTCATGTTCAGCATTGTTATTCTGTATCATACTTACCATTTCTTTTTTTTTCTTTCTTCGTTGGTCAGTTGATTGACAACTGGGGCATTTAAGTCAACATCCATCCACTCTTCTAGGTCCTCTTCTTGCATATCTTTTGCTACTTCCAACACTGCAAATCATCATGCTGAACCATCATATTCCGGATTAGTGAGGTCCAACCTGTACTAAAACCTCAAGTAGCCCCAGATGATGGTGTATGTATGTATGTTACACAGACCGTGCATGGAACAAGGAACTTTTCTGGGAAAATTAAATTCACTATAGCCTGAATAAGTAATGGTAAATGGCAAACACTACTATAGGTCTTTCTGTTTCATGATATTAGCCTGATGTGGCAATGGGTCACGCACAAAGAGGCCCCAAAATATAGCTTCCCTCACCAGCTATCTGCCATGCAGATAGGATCCAGCTTTGAGACAGGATCTACGGACCATTCTGAGTTGTATCGCATTAAATAGATGTGTTAAGTGCCTTGAAAAGTGGATGCTCAATTTCCTAGTTCAGGTTTAAGTTTTGGTTTTTTGGCTAAAAAATACAATAGTTACCCCTTTTTCTTTGATGTATTCAATCCAACATGAATGCAACAAGTTTGTTTACATTGAGGTTCTGAATGTAGTGGGGCTAGGCTGCTTTAAACCCTACATCCTTTCCCAAAGCTGAATGCTATCTGTTTGGCAGATAGCTGGTGAGGGGAGCTATATTTTGGGGCCTCTGCATGTGACCCATTGCCCACATTGGGCTAACATCATGAAAGAAAAAGCTATAGTGTTTGTTATTTACCATTACTTATTTGAACTATAGTGGATTTAATTTTCTCAGAGTTCCTTGTTCCATGCATATAGTCTGTAAGAAAAGTTTCTCAGGGGACCATTCCGAGTTTTTATATATATATATATAATGTTTCAGACCAACAAAGACCCTAGGATCCACTCATGGCTGGTCTACCTAACTCTGTTCGTGTATTGTGTATGTCCTACGTGGTGGCGGAGGGGACCTACAATTTTACGTGGGTTCCGAACCACAAGAACATAAGAAATTTATGTAAAAACTGCCGGTAAATTGGCAATGACCAATTTTTAAAAACTAAATAATTATCAATTCAAAACCAAAGACAGAATCTCTGATCCAGAGGACCAAGTCACAATAGACCACCATCCACAAATATGTCACACTCCACATCTACTTATAAAGGACATGCAAATATATCAGATCCAAAGAATCGAGTCAACTTCACCACGGCATCCATCAAGCCACGGTCCACATCGACAGTGGACCAAGTCAAAATTCACAATCATATACATTACAATATATACACTTACGAGAAAAAGAGTAGGTGTGGCTGTAAAGACTGTACAGTAATGTAGAAATGTGTGTGCACCCATTTTGGGTCTCCCATTTAAAGGTGTTTGTTGGGCAAGTGAAGATCATGAGTTTTTCAATACCTCACAGTACTAGGGGGCACCGCTCGGCAGAGGAATCTCTTTAAATGGGGTGTGTAAGGACAGAGAGTATCCCCTAACCCAAGACGCTGCCTCCCTATATCCCACAACACTTGTGTTGAGCTGTGGGATCTATCCCCAGAAAGCCTTAATTTTACTACCTTAAACTATACCCTTTCTATCAACATATGCGTCTAATCGATTTTTAAACATGTTTATAGACGTGCTACTAATTACTTCTACCGGCAAACTATTCCAGCTATTTACTATTCTATGCGTAAAAAAGTTTTTCGCAACTGCTGTCTCGAACCTTCTACTTGTCAACTTACACCCGTTATTTCTAGTCCTATTATATTGAGATATTTCGAAAAAGCTATCTCTATCTACGTTATCAAACCCATTCATAATTTTGAAAACCTGGATTAGATCACCCCTTAACCTCCTGGTCTCGAGTGTTGTCAATTTTAACTCCTTAAGCCTATCCTCGTACGACTTTGACCTAAGCGACGGAATCATCTTAGTTGCTCGTCTTTGAACTCTTTCAATTTTGTCTATATCTTTGCGCATATACGGATTCCAAAATTGGACCGCGTACTCCAAATGGGGTCTAACTAATGATTTATAAAGTGGAACTATAATATTGCGCGATTTGTACTCAAAATTTCGAGCTATAAAACCTAACACTTTGTTCGCCTTATTGACCGCTGATGTACTTTGTTTCGCTACTTTTAAATCACCAGTGACTATAACTCCTAAATCTTTTTCCTGCTCTACGCTTGTTAAATCTTTCCCTGACATACTATACGCAAATTTACCGTTACGCGAACCTATATGCAAAATTTTGCACTTATCAACGTTAAATCTCATTTGCCATGTGACTGACCAATCAACAATTTTATTCAGATCTTCCTGAATTTTACCTCTATCTTCGTCATTAATCACCCTACCACCCAGCTTCGTGTCATCCGCAAACTTTGAAACTGTACTGACTAGGCCGACATCTAAATCGTTAATATATATAAGAAAAAGCAAGGGGCCCAATACAGAACCCTGAGGAACGCCACTCGCTACATTAGCCCAGCACGACTCCGCTCCATCAACGACCACCCTCTGTTTCCTGCCTCGCAACCACTCTTCTAGCCAATTTATTACTACACCCCTGATTCCATGAGCCTTAGTTTTTTCAATGAGTCTTTTGTGCGGCACGGTGTCAAACGCTTTTTGAAAATCTAAATACACTACATCAACCGCCCGATGTCTATCTATATATATATATATATATATATATATATATATATATATATATATATATAATTATATATATATATATAAAATAACGCACTGTCATGACAAAGTATGGAGAAGGAAACCACTCTTCAGGAAGAGTGTAAATTTTTATTTCTTAACACTAATACAGTTTTGGCTCCTCGTGAGCCCTTCTCAATTGGTAATGACCATATAAACAGAGAAGAGAGTTTATATACACCTGCAAGTTATTATCAGGGATTAGCTGATTGAACCTGTCTGGTCAAAGCTGGGTTGGAGGGGTCGCTTAACTATCCTCTTCTCAGAGGATGGAAGGTTCAGTCAGCTAATCCCTGATAATTAACTTGCTAGAGTTTTCTCTCTTTCGTGATGTTAGCCTGATTTGGGCAATGGGTCACATGCAGAGGTCCCAAAATATAGCTTCCCTCACCAGTTATCTGCCAAGCAGATAGGATTCAGCTTTGGGAGTTATGATTGCTCCCATTCAGTGCTATTTTATATCACTTTCCTCCTACACACAAAATAGCTACTTCTGTGTTGAAGTTTTCTTGGGTTTAAGTTAGGTTAGGTTAACTTAACCTAACAAACTAAAATAAAACAAAAAAGTGGGTGTATAAAATCCTAAGGTAGCCTGAAATAATAGTAATTTGATTTTGATATCTGGAATCCCATGCTGGTCCCAAGCCTGGATAAAAGAGGAGGGTTGCCACGACAGGCCTAGCAAGCTGGTGGTTAGGGTGGCCCACTTTTCAATTTTTTTTTAAAAGTATAGGTTATCGTAGTTTTTCCCATTATTTGGCACTATACTAGCACATTGGTACCATTTTTACAAAAATTGATCAATATTTAGGGGTCTCGCATCGACCTTGAAATTACGAGGGTTTTTTTAAATGCGTACTTTTTAACTTTTTACTGAATTAAGATAAATCATTAAGTAGGGATGTTTTCTGAATCCTCTTGATAAGAGAAGTCGTTGGTGTGCCTTCCAATGTCATACGACTAACGGTTTAAAAGTTGTGCTAGTATAGTGCCAAATAATGGGAGAAACCACAATCACCTATACTTTTCAAAAAAAATTGGCAAATACCAGACAAATAAGGAAGAAAGAAACAATAACTTAATCTGTGCAATGAGGAGCCCCGGAGATGAGAATTGCTTGGCAGTGCTCCGCCATTCCAAGGAAGTTCTGAAACACATGCCATATATTTCAATTTCATGGTTGTAAAGTAACTTTTTTTGTTCACATTCAGTTCTCTTTTTAATTGACATTATGCTTCATGAATCTCATTACTAAATTGATAGCTATGAAAACTTAATCAACTGACCTTGACCATTTTGCCATCCCAGTGGACAACAGTGTGCCTCGGTGGCGTGAAGGAGTCCTTCACAGCCGTTGCCACTTCACGGCGATGTGACACTCTTCCCTGGCGAGCCGTTTCTTTCGAGATGCTGAACTGATTGAGGTCTGCTGGTGGATCTGCCGAACGTGTGATAGCAGCCACAATGTTTACTACCTATGTAGAGAATGGAAAGTGGAAAGGAAACTGTGAAGAATACATGTGGGTTACGGGACACTTTAAAACTGATGCTATCGATGAATACTATACACAATACGCACCTGATTATTGGACATACGGAAACGATCAGCCACTTCCATGACAGCAGGTGCATTAAGGATGCGGCGAGGAAGATTGACAGACACACTTGGCTCTTTCGGCAGGGGGAACGCTAGTTCTGTCTCCGACTCTCCTGACATGCCAGTATCATCATTCTCCATGGCCTCATCTCCGGTTTCGTATGCACACTTTGACGTTTGCGGCTCCTGGCGAGGACGTTTTCTTCCTTCCTGTAGCTTTCTTTTTACAGCAAAAACTTTATCATTCCCGCTCATCGTTGCCACCAGAGGACCACGTTGTTCGAGGTAGAAGTCAATGTCTTCTTTCTTGTCCTTGTTGGACAGCAGTCGATTCTTCTTTATATCTTCGACAGCGTCAGATGCTCCAATATCCCACAGCTTGTCCACACTGTCCGAAAACTTCTGCCATTTTCCTCCGGCATCAGTTTCTCATTTTCTGCTCTTTTGGAGTAAGTGCCACTCTTTCCACAATGCCTCTGGCTTCCGTTCGCAGTTGAGCTTTGTGATTGTTTTAATGTGGGCCATGTTCCAAAACTTTAAGACGTTGTTTACAGTTTCTTTGAATGCGTCTTTCCTGTTAGCAGTGTACTGGATAACACTGAAGAAGTATTGCAAAAACTGCCGTGTTGTTGGCAATTTGCTACCACTGATGGAGGACGACGGTTGGCCAACTAAAAAAATTTCCGAGGCCAATCTTAGAGAAGGTAGCGATGTTATTTTTGCCTTTCCTTTTGATATGACTATTTGTAGCTTCAAGAGTTCTTCCAGTTATGGTTGCCATCGATTTGTCCATGACAAAGGTTGAGGAACTCAGACAGAATTTCAAAATGTTATGATCTGCTAAAAAAGAAATAGGTTAGGTACCTGGCACAGGCATAGTGCATTTTATAATTACCTATATACATTATACATTCCGCCTGGGTATGGTGACTCATTTTTTTGAGAAGTATAGGTGATCGTGGTTTTTCCCATTATTTGGCACTACCTATACTAGCACATTGGTATTACCTCTATACAGGCACAACCATTAACCGTTAGTCGTATGACATTGGCAGGCACACCAAACGACTTCTCTCATTAAGAGGATTCAGAAACATCCCTACTTAATGATTTATCTTGATTCAGTAAAAAGTTAAAAAGTACGCATTTAAAAAAAAAACTAGTAATTTCAAGGTCAATGCGAGACCCCTAAATATTGATCAATTTTTGTAAAAATGGTACCAATGTGCTAGTATAGTGCCAAATAATGGTTAAAAACCACGATCACCTATACTTTCCAAAAAAAATTGAAAAGTGGGCCACCCTACTGGTGGTGTAAAAACCTTATTGCTTGAGAAACTCAAGAACCAGCCTCGAGACCAGGATTGATAAACAGATCACGGACAAGGAAATGAAATTGGACATGAAAAATGGACACACACAGGATTAGATGCAGAATGATTAACATAGCAACTTATAGGGGGAAAGAAGGTGAAATTTTGGACATTATGAGAGAGGAAAATTGACATCTTGGGAATAGCAGAAACAAGGCATATGGGTGGAGAACCGGGAAGGGACTTGGGGGATAGATATGTGCTCATGTATAGAGGAGTGGAGGAGGATGCATTGAGTGGCAGTGATTATTGGACCAAGATTGTCCCCAAACATACAGACTGTAGAATTAATAAGCAAAAAACTAATGAAATATAAGTCGAGAATTAGGAATAAAACCTATATTCTCTACCAGGTTTATGCGCCACAACAGGGGCATAGTGAAGAGAAGACCAACTTCATGGAACTATTAGATGACAATTATGAAGTGGGAGGAGAGGAGGTGGGACTGCTTATGGGAGATTTCAATGGTAGAGTGTGAATGGAGAGGGAGGGAGTGGAGCAGGTAATTGGATGTTTTGGAGAACAGAACTGAAATGTAGAGGGAGAGAAACTAATAGATTTCTGCGTAAGGAACGAACTAAAGATCATGAATGGTTTTTTTTTTTTCAAACATCAGGAGACTCATAAGTTTGAGATACAGGTGGAACCAAGTGACAAGAAACTTTGACCAAAAATCCATCATAGATTACTTTATATGCTCCGATAAGAGAAATGTTGGAAATGTCAAGGTGATACCAAGGGCTACGCTAGACTCTGACCACAGATTACTGATAGCAGATTTGAAAATGCAGAAAATAGTACTAACAAAAGAGGAGAAGAGGAAGGTAATTAAGACAAAGAAACTGCAAGATGAGAACATTAGAGTCAGATTCAGAGGAACTTGAAAGAAATATAGTTGAGACAGAGGAAAACAATAAATGGGAGACCATGAGAGACTAGTAAAACAGAAAACTATAAAACATAGGAAGTGGTTGAGGCAACATACACAGGAATCAAGATGGGAATATGTGCAAGCAAGAAATGAAGCTGAGAGGGAGAAGAAAAGGGCAAAACAAATGGCAATGAGGGAATTGGGAGAAAAGTTGAGAGAAGATGAGAAAGGAAACAAAAAACTGATTGATAGCCTTGCAAAATCTTATAGGAAGGAAAAGTATGAAGTGGGAACTGTGATAGTGGAACCTGGAGCAATTAAAAGATGGTCAGATTATTTTAAAGATCTATTGAAGAGAGATCCAGAAGAAGTGGAGGAAGCGGATGGAATATACCAGGAATTAGCGGAACAGGTAATTATTACTAGAGAAGAAATGGAAGAGGTGGTTAATAAAATGAAGATTGGAAAGTCAATGAGAGTGGATGAGTTTCCAATTGAACTTATAAAGGAGGGAGGCGAAGCTATGAAAGAAAAAATTTGAAACCTGTTGAATAAATATTGGAGAGGTCAAGTCCCCAGTGATTGGGAAAAACAATCATTGTTCCAATATATAAAGGAAAGAGTGACTCGGGTAGGTGTGAGAATTGTAGGGGAATATCGCTCATTGATCGTATAACAAAACTTTATGAGAGAATAATAAAAAAGAGCAAGGCAAATAATTGGAGCAAGGTTGGGAGAGGAACAGCATGGTTATTGAAAAGATAGAAGTACGGTAGATCTTATTTTTGGCCTCGGTTCTGTTATAGAAAAGGCATGGGAATTTAATACTAATATCTATGTAATATTCATAGATCTTAAAAAAAGCATTTGCTACAGTGCCCAGAGGAAGAATGTGGAGATGTTTGGAGGAGATTTATGGGGTAAAGGGGACACTTCTTAGGGCTTTGAAAAGTTTGTATCAAGTTAGCGAATGCAAAGTAAGGACGACACAAAAATGATGAGTGGTTTGAAGTTAGAACAGGGGTGAAGCAGGGCATTGTTATATCACCACTCCTGTTTATAGCCTACACAGACACAGTCATTGCAAGTTTCGAGCGATGTCATGAAATTAATAATAATAATGGCATATGCGGATGACATAGCATTCTGGACGATAGAGAGAGAAGATATAGAACAAGCTTTAATTGACTGGAATGAATGTTTGAAGGAGTGGGGTATGGAAATGAATGTATTAAAGACAGAAATATTAACTGTATGTCGAAGAGAAGGAGAATTTGGAGTTCAAATAGGAGATAAGGAAATAAGAAATGTTGAAAAATTTAAATATTTAGGGAGTATGTTTACTAAAGAAAGTGGTAATATGCAAGAAATAACTGAAAGAATTGCAAAGTTTTAGGGGCATTCCAGGACAAATCGCCAAAAAATTAAAAAATTTGTCACCACTCCGACTCAGATTTTAATGAAAATTGACATATGGGGTTCTTCTGGGAGCTGATTTCTCTGGTTCAAAGAAAAAAGTTTTATGACCCATAGTTTTTGAGATATGGGCCCCACTTTACCACCTAACTTTAATGGGCAATAACTCCCAAACATCTTGTTGTAGACCTATAAAACTATACATTTTTAGAATCAGCATGAAGAGATTTATTAAATGATACCACATTCAAATGTGTAGAACAATAATTAAAATTTTCCCCCCTTTTTTCTTTTTCTTTTTGACCCCCACCACCCCTAGACAGTGAAATCCCCCCCAAAAATGTTCATTTATTAAACTTCCATTAATTGTTAAAAGCAAAGGTGGGCAGTTGCGCCGCAAAAAGTTGCAGCGCAACATTTTTGGTTGCGCTTGCGGCGCAACTTTTTGAAAAGGGTTGCGCTTGTGCGTGCGGCGCAACTATTTCAGCAGAGTTGCGGTTGCGGCGCTACAAAAATTGTTGCGCGTGCCCACCACTGCAGATATACGTTAAATGCAAAGGTGGGCAGTTGCGGCGCAACATTTTTGGTTGCGCTTGTGGCGCAACTTTTTGAAAAGGGTTGCGCTTGCGCGTGCGGCGCAACTATTTCAGCAGAGTTGTGGTTGCGGTTGCGGCGCTACAAAAATTGTTGCGCGTGCCCACCACTGGTTAAAAGATACAAACAATAAAAAACGTGGGTATCAAGTTGCAAGATATTTTAAAAATTATTGAAAAAATATGTACCTTGAAATTTTGACATTTTTACACAGACTAAAATTTAGAGAACTACAAACGATATATTTACATCCTATGTATAACTCATATTCATGCAGTCTCTCTCTCAAATGTTTGTTAATTATGCTTATTTTTATTACAGATGTGCTTATTTTGAGTCAAATATCTTATTTTTGAGGTTTACAATTGTGTATTTTTAGTAATGAAAAATGGTTAGATACTGTGATGATCCTTTACAAAAACAAGAAAAAGATACACAAGGATATAAGAACCATCAGCCAATCACTTTATGATCGATGTAAATGGAAACTACAAAGGAATACTGTACTATGTAGCAACTGTAAAAAATTATTGACCCAAAGACCAGAGTTGCTATCAACATCACAAAGTGAAGAGTCTGATCAGAATCAGTCTTCTGAGAATGTTATTTCAGAAAGTGATGAATATGATCCAAGTATATCAAGTAATGCCAAAGAAAATGTTTCTCAAGTTCTAGAAAGTCTTGCTGTGACTCCAGTGAAGAAGCGTAAGTATTTAATGATAGGTACTTTTTATATTCATAATTTTTTTATTTATATTATTTATTTATAATGCATTTACTTTCAAGACAGTTTTTCAGCAGTTGCTGAAAAACTTAATGAAATTAATATGTTGACATATTAAACTTATTAAACTTATGAAATTAATATGTTGACATATTAATTATTATTGTCCATATGTATCAAATGGAGTCAAATATTTATTTATTAAAAATTTCAGATGGTTTGGGTTCCTCAAGAAAAGAAGCAAAAGCTATTCAAACAATAGAAAAAGCACGTCGTTCTTTAAAACAAAAGCTAGAAACAAGTTTAGAAATTGAGATCCCAAGCCCATCAAAAGCTACAAAGTTGGATCATGAAACTCAAAGTCAAAGGTATGAATTTTAAAATGATACGCTATTATTAAGTAGGAATATACCTAAACTAAAACTAAAGCATAAAAACAAATGTAAGTATTCACCTTTGATAGTAGAAACTAGAAGCACAACTCCCTAAAGATATGGAGATCAATGGGCCCATTAAATCATTTGGAATTCATTTGGTCACAAAATAATTTTTGGTTTAATTTGACTATCTCAAAGAATGCTCATTTTGTTACACTTGAAATCAATATTATAATCCAAAAAATTTAATATGCACATGTAATGTTTTGTTTATAGCTATTATACATTCATGAATTTGTTTCAGGTCAATGATTCATCTCATGAATGAACTGGTTGAAGCTTTCCATTCTACTGACAGTTATGAGAGGAAACTCAAAATATTGATATCTCCATTTACCATATCAAAAACTATGAATCTATTTCAGACAACTGAATATTTAGTTGAGAAAAGCGGAAATATAAAACAAAGATGTGGAATTATTCCTGAAATTGAACCCATGTCAAAAGGAAAAGTAATGACTAAAGGTACTAAAGATTCTGTTCAGAAATTTTTCAAATTGGATGGAATTAGTCATTTGTGCCCGGGTACAAAAGACTGCTTGAGTATCAGAAATGAAAGTGGGTATAAAGAATCTGTGCAGAAAAGACTGGTGTTAATGAATCTGAAAGAAGCTTTTAGTCTCTAAAAATAATTCAGATAGTCCCCAAATTGGCTTCTCTAGTTTTGCCAGCCTTCGCCCCAGACATTGTGTTTTAGCTGGAGCTGCTGGTATCCATTCTGTGTGTGTGTGTATGTATGTACATACCACTAGAATGCCAAAATACAATCTTCAGCTTTGGGTGTCAAAGGGTTGGAATACACAACTCTTATGGAGAAAGCAGTGTGTGATGTCAACAACAGGAATTGCATGATGCAAATATGTAATCTCTGTCCAAAAGAACAAGGTATTAAGAATTGTTTGCTCACTTTTCAAAGTGTTAACGATCCTGAATGTGAGGAAGTAAAATATAAACAATGGGTTACTACAGATCGATGCAATATGGTTGAAAAAACAGAATCTGTAGATGATTTTATAAATTCATTAAGCACAAAAATTGTCAAATTGACACATCATCACTTTATAGCAAAGAATCAGAGTGCATTTCTAAAAAACTTGAATAATTTAAATAGCCATACAGCTGTAGTTCTTGGTGACTTTTCAGAAAACTACTCATTTGCAGTACAGGATGCAGCCCAAGGTTTTCATTGGGAAAATACCCAATACCCAATACCCAATACCCAATGCACAGTGCATCCCTTTGTGTTATATTATAAGGAACCAGAAAGTAATGAAACAAAACATTCAAGTTATTGTTTTTTATCTCCAAATACAAAACATAACACTACAATGGTTTACACTTTAAATACACTCGTACCTACTATTAGAAAATCCCACCTTCATATCAAAAAATTACATTATTTTACTGACAGATGTGCAGGACAATATAAAAATCATTTCAACTTTGTTAACATTTGTAAACATGAAGATTTTGGGCTGGAATGTGAGTGGCATTTCTTTGCCACAAGCCATGGTAAGAGCACTTGTGATGGGATTGGGGGTAGCTACAGTGAAAAGATCTGTAGTCAGAGCGAGTATGCAGAGAACATTCGCAAATCAAATAACACCAGAAGACATGTTTGAATTTTGTTCAAACAATATAAGTGACAGTGTAAATTTTTTTTTAATAAATTCTGAAGAAATTGAAGCTATGGAAAAATTTTTAAGTGACAGATATGAAAAAAGTACGCTGCTAACAGGAACACACACATTCCACAGATTTTTTACCTATTAATGCAAATAACAAAAACATTTGAATTATCTTCTGAAGAAGTTGGTGAGGTGAGGATTATAAGCAAAGCTTTTCTGGGTGAAAATAATGTTGAAGTTAATCCAAAAATAGGAGAGTACATAGTTTGTACTTAACAATGATCAGAAATGGTTGGGATTTGTACATTCCTATAATGAGGAATTTGATGACCTTTGAGGTTAGCTTTTTGCACCCATCAGGATATAGTGTTTACTATTACTTTCCACAAATTAGAGGTACATGCCACATATCAAGAGATAAAATTTTAGGTTTATTAAGCACACCGACTTTAAAACCAGGAACAATGCATATTCAATATGTTTTCCCAGAAAATGTGTTGAAAAAACTTGTGTAATTATGAATCAACTTGATGTAATGTGTGTGTTCAATTTGTATTTTTGCTGTTTATTTTCATCCATGTGAATATATCATTTGTAGTTCTCTATTTTAGTCTGCAGGTGTAAAAATGTCAAAATTTCACAATGTACATATTTTTTCAATAATTTTTAAAATATCTTGCAACTTGATACCCACATTTTTTATTGTTTGTCTCTTAACAATTAATGGAAGTTTAATAAATGAAAATTTTTTTTTTTTAATTTCACTGCCTTGGGGGGGTGGGGGGAGATTTCATTATTGTTCTACACATTTGAATGTGGTATCATTTAATAGATCTCTTCATGCTGATTCTAAAAATGTATAGTTTTATAGGTCTATGGTAAGATGTTTGGGAGTTATTGCCCATTAAAATTAGGTGGTAAAGTGGGGCTCCCAAGATTTTGGGGGCCCATATCTCAAAAACTATGGTTCATAGAACTTTTTTTATTTTGACCAGTGAAATCAGCACCTGGAAGAACCCCATATGACGTGAAGAGATAGGATAAGAAATGAAGAAATGAGAGCCAATGTGGTGGTAGTGCCGATTTTGAGAAAAAACCTGCAACATTTTCTCTCAGAACCTCGCAACTTCAGTGGGTGGGAGTTAGGGAATATTAAAAAAAAATTCCCATATATATATATATATATATATATATATATATATATATATATATATATATATATATATGGGGACCAAGAAATCACCACTTTAAGTGAATCCACTTAAAACGGCGATCTAAAACCCATAAGAAATAATGAGAATAAGGTTTAATTGGGACTGAGTGTGTGTGGCATTGGGTTTGGGGATGGAGCATGGTGGTGTTGGAGGTAGGGGAAAGTGAACAAGACAGTGAGTCTGAGGGAAATTTGAATGGTTTTCTGTTGCACTTCCGCGTTCCACATACATTATCCACAGAAACCTCTTAAGTGCAGGGAATTTATCTGTATGATTCTACAATTATTTGGCTGCATAGATGTGAGGACTCAGATAATGAATACTTGGATAACAAGGACCCCCTGTACCAGGCACTACAAATTGATGAATCAGTACAGAATTTAAATTCTGTACAGATTCATTGATTTGTTGTACCTGGTATTTCATACATTAAAACCAGGCTCACCCTCTCAGCTGTTGTTAATTTTGCATCCATCCCCTACCTAAAAGAAAAAAAGTATATAATCAACACTGAAAATTCCTATGATGTGTGACTTTTGTGCCACCCTGTATATATTAAGTGTATTTATAGCTTAACTAGAAGGATTTATGTAATTTATAGAAGTCTAAAAGACCTGTTGTGCAGTAAATTTAGGGTCACTCAAGGAGCTTGGTGATAGTTTGACCCAAATACTTAAACTTTTGTACTTCCTCAATTACTTCATCTCTCATTTTAAAACTAATATCAGCTGGCTGATTACAGCTTTTAGGATGAAATTGCATAACCTTAGTTTTTGTAACATTAAAAAGAATATCATGTTTTTGCGAATACACTTTGCAGACTTTTAGTAGCCAATCCAGACCTTTAACAGAGGGACTTATTAATGCCATATCATCAGCATAAACTAAATTATTTATCCTTGTGTTATCTATACAACATCCCACTGTTGCCTCATTAAGTGAAGCAATTAATCCATCAATATACACATTAAACAGCATAGGAGAGAGCAAGGAGCCTTGTCTCACCCCACAAGAGGAGCCAAAACATTCAGATAGTACATTGCCCCACCTAACAGTAAAAGATTAGTGGGAATACCAAAATTTCAATAAATGTAATATGTACATGGGAACCTTCCTGTCTTCTAGTTTTTTAAATAAAATATTGTGGTTCACCCTATCATATGCCTTACTTATATCTAGGAAACAGCTATAAATAGTTGAATTACTGTCAATGTATTTAGATTTTGTCTAAGTACATTGATACACACGTCAGTTGAGTGGGACCTTTTTAAAACCAAACTGATTGGGAGATGTCCATAGGTAATCATTTAATTGGAGTAACAAGAGTTTTTCCAGTAGTTTCGAGAAGTAGGAAGCGACAGCAATAGGCCTGTAATTATTGTTAGACAGTGTCTCATATTTCTAATACCAGACATTAAATGTAATTGCAGTTATTATTATTGAATATGGATGGAGAGGAATACATATTGGATGTTCCTCTGGAAATGACCTTGGATAGAGTAAAGCTCATGGCTATTGGACACTTCTATAACCCTTTAGAGGCTGTTGGTGGTACATCCAGTCCAATACTTGGAGGAGAAGGCTCCAAAAGTTCTAACTCCAATACTAGGTATCGACTCATTCTCGCTCGAGATTACAGGACTCTTCCAGAAGAGAAGTCTGTGGCAGCTGAAGAGTTATTAGATAATGGTAAAGTGATTTATTTATCACATGCTTATTATGGTTTCTAACCCAGAATGCCATTTTTGGACCAACCCCCATGTCTGTCCTCCAAACCCTCTTTCTTTAGTAAGTTTGTGCCTTAAAATAGTCTCAACAGTAAGACACTTTATTCTGAATAAATACAAACTGAACTAATGACTTGGATTTGATTTGATTTTTGCTCCCTTTTGCTCTAAATTATGCCATTGGTCAGCAAAATGTCTGCATCCAGAAGATGCAGTGACCCGTGGTTCGGGTCCCATGTAAAGCTTTATTAGTTCCCTTCCATCATATGACCTTAGATGTTGCAAAGGAAGTTAAACACCCACATATTTTATTCCCTTTTGGCATTTGGGTCTGAAGTTTAAATTAATATTTGGAGGAATACTAGTAATAATTATACAGTACATTCATAGTAACTTCTTTTCCCTATTGACATATCTGATCTATAAATGCGTGTGATAATTGAAAATAAATATACTCTATTATAAATATGGGGCCTATTTGATTTAATTGCAGATGAAATTCTGCTTATAAAATGTCGGAAACCAGATTGCGAACCACTGCTAATAGGTTATTCACGATATGTAAACTTCAGTTTAGAAGACTCGGTCCCAACACTGGAGCAGCTTAAAAGAGAGACAGCCAGTGTGCATCCTCAAAATTGGGACCGGCAGGCTGAGCCTGCTAACTCTACCTTGGATGTAAGTTTCTTAAAATGGGAAAAAAAGTTGTGATGAAGGATTACCATTGTCAAATGTTTTCCATTTGTGATGTGGGTGAAATTAGGTTAGATTTAGCTTCATTTTAGTTATGGTAGACTATGATTGGTCAGTGACAATGAAATAGAAACAAGAAAAAAAAAAAAAAATCTTGGCTTAATTTTGTTTGAGTTGACACTAACTTAAAATTTGTTTCATTATCAGGTTATATTCATTGAATTTTTTATTATTATTTTCTAACATTGTAATTCTTAATGAAAAATCAGTTCGCACTACACTAGGGCCTACTTCAATTTTTCAAAATATTTAATAGTAGTACTGCTTGGAAGTTTCATATTGGGATTGAAGTTCATGAAGGTGTTAGTACCGAACTTTTGTATGGGTGTGAAACATCCGCATAGCATGAAAGGAAGAAGTCAAGAGTAAGAGCTGTTGAGATGGACAATCTGAGAAATGTGTGTGACGCGTGCTGGATTAATATTGTAAGCAGTTGTTTAGTTCTGGAAAAATGTAGTGAAAACCGAGGAAAGTGTTTTAAGGTGGTTTGAACATGTTGAAAGAATAGAAAATGACAGTTATGATAAGAATATATGAGTGTGTTTGTGAAGGGAGAAGGAAAGCAAGGTGAAGAAGGTGGATGGACATGGTGAGTGATTGCGTGAGTAAGCGTGGACTTCATCTGAATTGGATGATGCACGAGAGGTGGCTGCAAGTAGGTTGGAAAAGAAGGTATTTGTTAGTGGTATGTAAGTTCGGGTCACCTATACGAATAGGTGTGCGCGCTCTTTACTCATCTTCTCTACTCTTCACTACCTTCTGAATTTTATATTGGGGTTGTTTCCGCCTTTTCATCCTAATTCGTTGGGAAATGATATTTTATAATGTCTGTATGTTTTCCATAAGCTTAACCCTTTAATGCCCAGTGTGTGAAGTTTTCATCGTTAACTTTGGAAGCAATTTTAGACCTTATTTATAAGGTTATAAGGACGATTTTTGCATCAACTGATTCCCCTACTTTTCGACTTAATTTGGGTATGAAAGGCTTAAAAGGACTTATGAAGCTTACATATATTAAAAAGTAAACTGAGACGTAAGAATAACAAACTCATTAACTTAATATTGAAAAGACGCCAATGCAGCTATTTTTAAAAGCTTTGTTCCTTGTCCACATCAACTGATTTGATAACTAAAGCTTTAGTCTTTAGTTCATTGAAATTAATAGATGTTAATGTTATATATATTCTCCCGTAGTTTAAAATTGCTTTGAGACAAATCTTAATCACGATGATAGAAGCGTCCATTCACTTGATAGCACCCGAGGATAATGCCGCAGATCTGTTTGTCCTCGTTTTTGAACATTTAGAGAAGAGGCACAAACCTAGGATTGACAAAAGCTCTCTTAAACAGCTCACGGAGATGGGCTTCTCTGAAATGAGAGCCATCACTGCGTTGCAGCTAAAGAGGTAAATGAAAGGGTTCCTTGAAAGTACGATACGGCCGGAGATTGTTTGAAGTTGTTAAGTTTCGAAACTTGGAATAGGATTTTGTTGTAGGGTTATGTCGTAGCCAATGTCGTAACACTGCTTCTCGTCGATCAGCGAAGTTAAGCGACGTTGGGTCTGGGTAGTGGTTGGATAGGAGACCGTCCTCCGCATCCAGATTATGCAGTGACCCTTGGATGATTAGAATCTTGCATAAAGTTTTAGTAGGTTCCCTCCGTCATAGGAGGCGCTCCTAGGAAGAAATGGCTAAACGACAAAAGTTGAAAACGCAGTTGAAGTTGTATCAAATTTGTAAGTGGAATAACTTTCGAATTTTTGAAGGTGTTTCCACGAAATATCTTCAGAAGTTGTCACTTTCAAATTTGTTTGGTATAACTTTAACTGCGTCTTGGCGTTTATTACTTTTGTTGCTTAGCTACTTCTTCCTACGAGAGTCTCATATGACCTTAGATGTTGCAAAGGAGGTTAAACAACCTTATCACTACATTTTTTTTTTTTTTTTTAATGGAATTTGGGGGATTCGTTTCTTCAACTTCGTTTCATAACTGATGATGATGATGATGCTTAATTGACAGAGAATTGTGATGGATTCATCACCACTTTCGGTACAATTCCTGAAATCTGAATCCCGTCCATGCAAAACTTGGAAAATTCCGAGAGTCGTTTTCTTGTGTGTAACCATGGAAATGGCTTGCAGGATCGTTGCTTCATTTTCCATGATAAAAAAACATTAATTTTCATTAAACATTTTTTTTTTTTTTTAAATTTTTCAAGGACCGTTGTTGAAGCCACGGAATGGCTCCTCGACGAAACGAACAAGCAACGGAATGGCGAAGAGACGGAGAATGACGTTCTGCTTCTTTCACCAGAGAGGAGGAGGTCTTTCTTTATGTCGGGGAAGGACCCGGCAGAAAAAGTGATGCAGGAGTTCAATAAATACGTCGAGAAGTGGTTTGTGGTGAGAGAGTGAAATAGTTTAGATTCAGTGAGCGTAGTTCACCATTCATTCATTACCCGTAATTTCCTTTATTCATTTTTCCGCCTGGTGGGTGAGCGCAGTGCTCGGCTCCAGAATGAAGATGTAAATTACAACCAGGCATAATATCTCAGTCCCTGCCCCATTTCTTATGAGCAGTAGTTTAAATTTGTTTTAGGGCTACGACGTGGCCACATGGCAGCAACGTTTCCGGTTAGATCAGCGAAGTTAAGCGACGTTGGGTTTGCTTAATTAGATGGGTGATCGTCCTCTGCTTTCAGATGTGGTGACCCTTAGAGGGGTATATAATGTTTGCTGTTAAGGAAGTTAACCCCCATCAGACATTATTACTGCATAATTCCGCTTCATTCCTTTTCTGTCCAACTCTCTGACGCGAGGGTTAATCGGTATTCTCAATCTTTCATCTACTCAACCAGTCAGCTCTGGAACAACCTTCCTCAATCCATCTTTTCCCCTGTCTATGACCTCCAATTTTTCAAACGCACGCAGTGTCTAGGCATCTCTGAAACTTGATTTCGGCTCTTTCCTTTTCCTTCTTTCGGGTGGGGCCGTTTTTGCGGGCGCTCGCCTTTGTTCCCAACTTCATATATATATAAAAAAAAAAAAATGAAACGAAGTTACTTCATTTTCAATTGTTGTTCCACAGCCTGACTCGAGAGCACTTCAAAATTTGACCAGTTTTGGTTATGGGGAAGATTTGTCGAAAGAAGCTTTGCGAAGATCTTGCAACAACGAAAAGTTGGCTGTAAGTATGAATAGTTCTTTCTTCTTGACGTTGTTCACATCTGTTTTAAGATGATGTTGACGGAGGGAAGTGTATTTCCCAATACGCACATACAAGGTCTTTTATTAGCGCAACCATTTTCACCATGCCTTATTGTTTTAATGAACAAAAACTTCTTATGGTGAAACTTGTCATGAATTGAACTTCATCCGTGTCTGACCTCCGTAAATCATGTTCAGATGATTCCTGTGTCTATGTTGCGAGGGTGCATTCAGGTGCTCAGGGATCAATCCTGGCACCTTCTGATGGAGAAGGGGTTTTCATTATTTCAATCGCGTGCACTTTTGTAAAGTGAAATGTCAGTGTTATCATGTTTTCCCATAAAATATATATATATAATGATGCAAACCCACAAGGAAAGAGAAAAATGATTCCAAGGCCTTTCGTATATTCAGAGAGATACGGAATTAAAGATGAGAAAAATTCATTTTATCTCATTCTGTGCCCCTGAAAAATCTAACATGTACCCATGTGCATTTTCGTATACTCTCGGTTTAAAGCCCCTATGATAGAGCATTATGGCACGTTTAATGGGTTGCGCTAATGAAGTACTTAGAATACTTCCTTCTTTAGACTAATATAATTAGGCTAGTGATGTAAAAAAACGTTTTTTTGTTTTTGTCGTTTTTTTTGTTTTTTTGTTTTTTTTAATAATTAATATAGATATTGCCAATTTAATTATAAGGTATACTTTTGCAATGATATATATTATAAAAATAAATAAATAAATAATAAAATAGGCCATATGGTACCAGTATAGAATGTCCTTTTCAGCCTATTTACAGAAAAAACTGGCCTGCCTCTTGCACTGAAAGTCTTGTATCTTGAGATCCATTAAACTTGCGAGAACACTGGCTGGGAGCTGACTGCCCATTGTCCAACCTTCCCAGGACTCTCCCATCCATGCCTCGGATTTTGAATCTCCCACTTAACTATCCTTTAGACCCGCGATGACATATTCCCCCCCCCCCCCCCCACGAGACCATCCATATATATATATATATATACATACACATACACCCATATACATATATACCAATATATACATAAATACTTATATGCACATTTATATCTATTGTATACCCCATACACATGCATACATCCAGAATTCCAGATACATACGCATGCGTACTCACATATATACCTACACAAACTCATACACCTCTATTTCGCCCTTTCATTACCTCCGAGATCATTTAGCACATACAGTAATATCCATACAGCCAAAAGAAACCAATTAAGCACAGACAGAGCAGCAAAGCTAGTATTTATATCCCAAAATGCAAAATTCCAAGAAAGTGAAGTAAAACATGGTGCTACATTGGCTTCGTCAACATCCAAATCTGCAATAAATACCAGTACCTGTGATATTGAAACTATTTGCTTTAATCAATCTAGTGATAATGATTCTTCAATGGAAATAGAATCAGATAATGAAAGTTAAACAGCATTAGGTTAACACAAAGGTTAAAGAAAGAGATGAATATTTATATTTTTTTTATTTTTCTATTTGGAATATATATATATATATATATATATATATATATATATATATATATATATATATATATATATATATATATATATATAATATAGTTTTATACCAGTATTATGGATATTATACCAGTACCTGTGATATTGAAACTAGCATATATGCTCTACCCAATCTAGTGACGATTATGGAAATGTAGGTTAACAAAAAGGTTCAAAAAAAGGTGAATATTTTCCTTTTCTATCTGGAATATATATACTGGTACTCTTGCCAATCACAATTATGTAATAATTCAGAGCTGGGCACTTGCGGTTTTTTGCGCGTTTTTTTGCGGTACTGCGGTACTACTACCACCAAACCGGTACCGCATAACGCAGTACCGCAAAGGATCGCTGAAAGTACAGCAGTACCGCTACCGCATTCAAATTTCCCGCGGTACTTTCCGCGGTACCGACCAACACGGTAGTACCGCAGTACCGCAAAAAAAACCTCAAGTGCCCAGCTCTGAATTATTATGTATATTGTTTGAAACGAGGAAGAATGTTTTATGTTCTAGTTAAAAAATATATATACATATAAAAAATGAGGGTTTGTTTTTCCTTTCTATTATATACTTTTTGCGTGATTCAATTTTTCTAAAAGATGACTATATAGTATATATACTAGGTATAACCGTATAAGCATGGTAGTATAGTAAATTATAGGTAATACTAATATACTTATTAGATTAAAGGAAAAACAATATGGAATAAGTTTAAAACAATAAAAAACAAAAAAAACAGACTACCTTCGTTTTAAACAAAAAAAACGACAAAAAAAACGACACAATAAAAAACGACTCACATCACAAATTAGGCTGACCATATTTCCTTGAGACAAAAACGGGACATTGGGATGGCAAAAAAGGGACGGGGTTATGTAATATTCTGTATTCATGAAAAAGTAAGTACATAAACTGGGACAAAATTGACATTTTTATTAAAACGACGGGACGGCCAGGAAATATAAAATAAACGGTACTGTCCCGTTCAAAACGGTACGTATGGTCAGCCTAAATATAATGCTATAATTGTGATGTAAATTTAGATGGGTCAAAGGTTTCATCATTTCAGATGGAACTTCTCGAGGGAAATTCGAGTTTGGGCGAATATTTGTACAAAGGTTTCGACAGAGATTCTCCGATCATGTCGGCTATTCTAGATTCTCCGATTGTGCAGGTGGCCTTGTCCAAACCGAAGACATTATTTGGTTTGTAGCTGCGGTTTGCGTACCTTTATCTCGTAGTGTGGTGTAACCTTGGTTGAATGAATTTTTTTTTTAATTTCATTGAAATATCCAATTAATAACTTTGGTTGAACGAATTTCATTGAAATTAACGTTAGAACTTACGTTATCTTTTCATTTGCTCATAACATTGAGTTTAGCAGCGGAGACGCTTTCCTCCTCATCTTTGTGGGGAGAGAGGCGTTGATCCATAGACAGAAATATTAAAACAACCGCCAAAGTATCTCGGTGTCAGAGGGCTGTTACAGCTGTTAATCTGAGGTTGCTGAGTTTCTCTCTCGGCGCTAACTTCAGATTTCAGCGATTAATGTCACTCTGGGACTTTATTATTTGTGGTTTGAATTCCACGTAAAGCCGTAGGTCCCTTCGTTATATGACATTACGAATACTATGAAAATTAAATTATAATTTCGTTAAAACGTTGGTTCTGGTTCTGGTTCTGGTTGGATGGGAGACAGTCCTGCGCGTTCAGACTGTAGCGACCCTTAGGTGGTTCGGGTCTCGCGTAAAGGTTTAGTAGGTCCCCCTCCGTTATATGACTTTAATAGATGTTGCGAAGAAGGTTAAACAATCCCATCATTACATTTACCAATCTCCCCCCGCAGCTTTGATGGTATTGTGCGAAACTCCGAACAACGTAAATGTGTGGTTGAGCGACCCTGAGACTCACCCTGTGGTGAGTCAGGTATTGCGAATTTATCACGCGGAGAAGCACCGGTTGAAAGGTGACGCCAAAATGGAGGAAAGTGAATCGGCGGCCAACGCTCGGACGTCGACAACTTATCTTACTCCAATCCTGAACCAAGAAAGCTTCGTCACTCTTTCCCCTTCCGATCAGTCGCCACCCACCGCTCCAGAAACTTCTTCATCGAACCCGTCCCCGATGTCGGCGGGGGAAGAGGTCGAGCCGATGATCGACTCCGACTCTCCGCCCTCCTCCTTGAGAGAGGATCTCCGTGGAGGAGCGTCGGCCTACACCCGATTTCGTCGTGTTTAATCGAGCGAAAGAGAACGAAAACATGGAGGTCGCCGAAGAAGTGGACGAGGGCGATGACCTCGACCCGAAGTAGATGGGGGGTCAAAAACTTCAAGAAATGTGCTCTCGTTTTCGCCTAGCTTCGGAAAAGGAGTTTGAAACATCGCGGTCACGCGGGATGGACACTGCGCGAACGACTTCGCACAGAAGAGGAAATGGAAAGAATTGACCGAGAATAAACTGTAACCGAATAAATGGCTAAAACGTTCTTGGGAGTAAACTGTAAAGGGGTGATTTCTACCGTTCGTCCTTATCCGATTTGTACAGTTTGGAGAGTTTTACAGTTCGTTCGCTGTATCTGTGCCTTCGATTTATTACCTCAACTTAGGTTACTTTTAAGGAAACTTCCTCTCGTGTTTCCAGTGATTTAAATCGTCAACTTTAATGGTAGTTACATCTGATGAGTTGGAGGAGGAATAGTCTTTATGAATGAGGGTGAAGCGACTTCTATATTTTGAGTTAGAATTGGGGGAAGTCTTCCTTGAAACGGGCGCCGTGAACACTACGTATCTGGAAGTAAACTTGGAAAATTAGTTTTAAGGTTATTGTTTGTTTAATTATGATCATTTCATTTATTCGGAGTGTAACAATATATGGACTCCTCCCAGGAAGTGGCTAAGCGACAAAAGTAAAAACGCAATAAAACGCTTTACAATGTACCAATTTGAAAATGCAATAACTTTTCAACTTTTGAAGTAATCTTCAAAAGTTATGACACTTTTAAATTGGTACCACTTTATAAAGTTTTTTATTTTTGTCGCTTAGCTACTTCTTCCTACAAGGGCCTCGTATTTGTTTGCTAATTTTTATTACCCGAACTTTGCTGCCTGGTTTTCTTGAGTATTTGTCGGTTTGTGCGAATGTTACGAAGTAAGAATTTGAAAATGTTGGTGAACACGTATAGACACTGTTAAGTGAACACCGAGTACACTGGTAGAAAAGTTTCCACTGAACATGTGGCGCCAATGATTCAAAACTGGTTCTCCGCTCATCAGTGTCGGTTACGTTCGTCGCTAATCTCATTCCTCTAAAGGCTTAACGTTGTAAGAGTTTGGCCGGCCGAGCTGTCGATATCGCTCGAGTTGGTTAACGTACCAATGAAACATTAAATTACTTTCGTTATAAAGAATTTGGAATTATCGTACGTTTAATCATACAAATTTGATGAATGCGATGAGTTACCTTGGTGGGTATAATAAATGGTCACGTATGTGGGGAGATTATTCAGAAATAAATATGGAAACTTGCATGAATTGTACTTTATTATTAATAAAAGTAAACACTGGAATTAAATGGAAAGTTTTACTAGTGATATATCTTCAACGGCGTTTTACTGTTTCTTTTGTCCGTCACGCGTTAACGATATTCTCAGCAACAGGACCTGAAATACAAACATCTTATTTCTTCAGTAAAAGGAAGGACGATAATGACTAATAGGATAAAGTCCGACAACTAGTAATGAACATTTATGTAATTTGCTCACTTTGGTATTAATGTGATAATTGTTAAAAGCTGCAGAGGAATTGGGCACAGGTTTAGGTTATGTGAAACAATTTGACCTAAGTCCTTCACCCAAACGACAGCACCAGTTACCCCCTGAAAATAGGTTGTTGCTGCTACTTCATTAATAGGAATGATAACGGAGCTTCTCAAAAACTGAACTACTATTGAAAACTTTTAAGGGCCTTCTGTATTAATATTATTTAAGTTTAGCTTAACCCTTTAACGACGGATGGTACCTTAAGGTCCACCAGAAATAACAATATAAATTGTACTACAATGCCTCGTTTCTATAGATATCATTTCAGTGACTAGTTACTAAAATATTTAGTTTTGAATAACAATAAAACCTATACGTTCTGGTAACAAGAGTGGCCGCATATGCTGCGGACTCGGCCTTAACCCTTTAAGGACTAGTCCGCAGCATATGCGGTCACTCTTGTTACCAGAACGTAGAGGTTTTATTGTTACTCAAAACTAAATATTTTAGTAACTAGTCACTGAAATGATACACATTTTGGGTTTCTTTCTTAACTATTAAATGACATCTATATATATAAACATGTAGAAACATGGCATTGTAGTACAATTTATATTATCATTTCTGGTGGACCTTAATGTACCATTCGTCATTAAAGGGTTAAAAGACCAAAATCAGAAGCCGTCAAAACGGGTTCACAAACCGTTCGACATGCATACATACATCTCTTCTCCCAACGAATTGAAGTGAGACGGAAGAAACAACCCAGATGTGAAACAGAGGTGGTGGTGAAGGAAAAAATGTAGACACTAAAGCGTACACACCCATTCACATAGGCGTCCCTCAATATGGCAAACTTCCGCACCTGCGGCGCTTTACGCCACGTGTGTTTCTCTTATTTTTGATAAGGTCTAGAAGCGCAGTGTCCCAAACTTACTTCAAACAAACCTTAGCCAATTCCCGGGTACCACCCAAATCAAGTCGACGCTTCCTCACACAATCATTCGCTACGTCCATCCATTTTCTCTTCCCACTTTCGCAAACCCTCTTCTACACTCTTTCCACAACAGTCATCTTCCATTCTTTAAACATGTTCAAACCATCTTAAAACACTTTCCTCAATATTCACTTCCACTGACTTCCGAACATTACATCTTTCCAGAGACGCAGAATTGCTTGCAATATCAATCCGAAGCGCGCACACACACACACACACTTCTCAGATGATCCATCTCAACAACTCTACTCTTGATTTCTCCTTTTCATGCTATGCCAATGTTTCGCACCCATACAAAAGTTCGATACTAACACCATATAAATGTCTGGCAGCATCTCTATCCAGTTTGTGCTTTCTCACAACCGCTTTCAGCGCACCCCTACCTTTCTTCCTTGAATCACTCCACTGTTTAACTTCGTCCGCACTCGTACCTCTTTCGTTCAATACACACCCGAGGTACTTAAAGGACTCTGCCACTTCCTGCGTTTCACCATTCAACTACAGTCTGAATATACACCTCTCTTCACAATTAACAACTTGCTGTTATTCGCATTAATTTTCAACAAGCTTCCTATAGACCCATTACTTTGCTAATCTTACAAATCACCAACCCACACATACCACTATCGTCTACTCAACATGGATTCAGACCTCGCCACTCAACCACGACATTACTCACTAACCTCACGCAGCACATCATGGATGGCATCAACTCCAGACGACCAGCTCAACGTACACTATTAGCAACAGTAGACATTAGTAAAGCATTTGATGCTATCCCACGCTTCCCTCTCGTAAACAAAATACTCAACACAAACATGCACAATAACAAAGATGGCTAAGCAACTACCTTTCAGGAAGATACTCACATGTCACATTTAATGGCAAGTCATCCAAAAACAAGCTTTTTCCGAACGTGGTCCCTCAAGGCTCTGTTCTCTCACCAACACTGTTCAACTTATACATGCATGACATTCCAACACCAATAGATAACAAGCTTACCTTATCATCATATGCAGATGACATCACACTAACATCCACTCACAACAACATCGACACCGCTACAAATAACCTACAAACATACATAAACAGTATACAAGACTGGCTCTCACACAACAGACTCAAAGTAGCGCCCACAAAATCAACCATCACCTTGTTAACAAGCAACACAAAAGAACACCAGATAACCACGGATTACACTAAACAACACTAACATTCCACACACTCACAGGACCAAAATTCTTGGGGTCACATACAACACATCTTTTGCAAACCACATTCAGGAAATTAAAAACAAATGTACGTCAAGACAACACGTTTAGGACACCAGCAGGAAACAACAACACTCGTATACAAACTATATTCGCTCAGTTATGGACTATGCTAGCCCATGCTGGGCACCCATTATCTCAAACACACACAAACACCTTACAGACAATACAAAACAACGCACTTCGTATTATTACAGGATGTACTCAAACAACACCAATAGAACACCTGCACACACAAGCAAAAATACTGAAAGTTAGGGAACATTATTTCATAATACTGTCTCTTCTTTTCAGGCTGCCGTAAGCCGAACGGTCCCAGCGTAAATTCCACAAATTTCCGCCGCGCTCGCGAAGGTGCCGCAATTACAAACAATTTGAAGGTTCTATCCTTAAATGCTCGTAGCCTACGAAATAAAATAAACGAATTTTTTTCTTTAATTGCTTGTAAGACTATGATTTAATTGCGATAAATGAATCGTGGCTTAGCACTGAAACACGTGACTTTGTAGGGGAGTATCAAATTAAAGGTTATAGACTTTTTGTTAAAAACAGAATAGGTAGGCGAGGAGGCGGTGTTATGTTGTATATCAAAGATAATATTGCGAACGTTATAGAAGTAGAGCACTCAATTCCAGAACCGATAGATTCGACTATAGCAGAACTTAAATTCAACGATTTCAAACTTCTTGTTGCGGTTATATATAGGCCCCCAAATCAAACAGCTGCTACGGACGAAGCGTTATATCGTGAACTAAAGAGAATAATCGGTAGTGAGCAGGCTTTAGTTATGGGTGACTTTAATTGCGCCAACGTGAATTACGATACAATGCAGGGAGACGCGGAAGGTAATCGTTTTGTTAATTTTCTCGAGGATAGCTTTTCTTATTCAAAAGGTTGGGGAACCTACGAGGTTGGACAGTATTTTAGATTTAGTAATAACTACGGATGATAGGCTAATTACTGATCTTCAAGTAATTGAACGTTGAGCAATAGCGATCACAATATGGTAGAGTTTGTCCTCTCAGTAAGTCACTCGAAACCAACTAACTCGACTAAAATTCCTAGCTTCAGCACGCAGACTTTAGTAAATTTCGAAATAAATTTTCACACGTCAATTGGGAAAACTAATGTGGGAATCGTTCGTAAAGGTATTTAGGACTATAAATGAGGAATGTGTACCGTACAAAATTAAGCGTGCGAAAGTAAACAACAAGCCCTTGTGGTTTACTTCTAGAGTAGGAGACATTATAAAGAGTAGAGAGAGGGCTTATAGGCTATACAAGTCCGATAAAGATATCTGTTGTTACGAAACAACTACATATCTCTAAGGCGTGAAGCTAAAAGTGTAATAAAAAAGTCAAAACGCGAATTTGAAATCTCCATAGCTCGTGACGGTAAAGAAAATCCAAGCGATTCTTTCAATACGTCAATAATAGAAATCCAGTAAAAGTGGAAATGGAGATCTAGTCTCTGAAAACAAGGAAATGGCTACCTTGCTAAACGAATTTTTTCGTCAGTTTTTACTATAGAAGATGTAACGAATATCCCTACGGTCATAGACATAATACCTTTTGATAATGGTAATATTTTGGATAATATTGTCGTTAGTGAAGGGGAAGTAATGCGCTATATTGATAAAATGAAAACGCGTAAATCACCGGGTCCGGATTCCATATATCCCATACAACTAAAAGAATTAAAAGATAGCATTGTTGTGCCGCTAACAAGAGATTTTTTAATGCGTCTATTTCTGAGGGGTGCGTACCAGATATTTCAAGTTAGCGAACGTAACACCTATCTTTAAGAAAGGCGATAAAGGTGCGCGGGAAATTATAGGCCAATCAGTTTAACGTCTGTTGTAGGTAAGCTACTGGAATCAATAATTAGGGATCGTATAGTCAAACACTTAGAAGTGCATAATCTGGTCAGAAAACGCAGCACGGTTTTAGGCGAAACAAATCTTGCTTAACTAATCTTTAGAATTTTTCCAAAGCGTGGTTAACGTTTACGATAGACATCGGGCGGTTGATGTAGTGTATTTAGATTTTCAAAAAGCGTTTGACACCGTGCCGCACAAAAGACTGATTGAAAAAACTAAGGCTCATGGAATCAGGGGTGTAGTAATAAATTGGCTAGAAGAATGGTTGCGAGGCAGGAAACAGAGGGTGGTCGTTGATGGAGCGGAGTCGTGTTGGGCTAATGTAGCGAGTGGCGTTCCTCAGGGTTCTGTATTGGGCCCCTTGCTTTTTCTTATATATTTAACGATTTAGATGTCGGCCTAGTCAGTACAGTTTCAAAGTTTGCGGATGACACGAAGCTGGGTGGTAGGGCGATTAATGACGAAGATAGAGATAAAATTCAGGAAGATCTGAATAAAATCGTTGTTTGGTCAGTCACATGGCAATGAGATTTAACGTGGATAAGTGCAAAATTATGCATATAGGTTCGCGTAACGGTAATTTTGCGTATAGTATGTCAGGGAAAGATTTAACAAGCGTAGAGCAGGAAAAAGATTTAGGAGTTATAGTCACTGGTGATTTAAAAGTAGCGAAACAAAGTACAGCGGCGGTCAATAAGGCGAACAAAGTGTTTAGGTTTTATAGCTCGAAATTTTGAGTACAAATCGCGCTATATTATAGTTCCTCTTTATAAATCATTAGTTAGACCCCATTTGGAGTACGCGGTCCAATTTTGGAATCCGCATATGCGCAAAGATATAGACAAAATCGAAAGAGTTCAAAGACGAGCAACTAAGATGATTCCGTCTCTTAGGTCAAAGTCGTACGAGGATAGGCTTAAAGAGTTAAAATTGACTACACTCGAGACTAGGAGGTTAAGGGGTGATCTAATCCAGGTTTTCAAAATTATGAATGGGTTTGATAACGTAGATAGAGATAGCTTTTTCGAAATATCTCAATATAATAGGACTAGAAATAACGGGTGTAAGTTGACAAGTAGAAGGTTCGAGACAGCAGTTGCGAAAAACTTTTTTACGCATAGAATAGTAAATAGCTGGAATAGTTTGCCGGTAGAAGTAATTAGTAGCACGTCTATAAACATGTTTAAGAATCGATTGGACGCGCATGTTGATAGAAAGGATATAGTTTAAGGTAGTAAAATTAAGGCTTTGTGGGGATAGATCCCACAGCTCAACACAAGTGTTGTGGGATATAGGGAGGCAGCGTCTTGGGTTAGGGGATACTCTCTGTCCTTACACACCCCATTTAGAGAGATTCCTCTGCCAAGCGGTGCCCCCCATAGTACTGTGAGGTATTGAAAAACTCATGATCTTCACTTGCCCCACAAACACCTTTAAATGGGAGACCCATAATGGGTGCACACACATTTCTACATTACTGTACAGTCTTTACAGCCACACCTACACTTTTCCTCGTATGTGTATACACAATACACGATTACGAACACAGTTAGGTAGACCAGCCATGAGTGGATCCTAGGGTCTTTGTTGGTCTGAAACATTATAACAATTCATCGCAGCAGCGACAACTAACCCACAACACCCTTGCCACTACATGTACAATCATGCACCAACACCTCGCACCATTAAGGTAACACCAGAGTGACATTATAACCAAATACTCCATTCCATACCACCCCCCACAGTACAGAAAAAACATGCACACACACACACCTAACCCACAAAGCACTGACACGACTCGGTCCGAATGCGGTCCTAGGTGCGAAGCCGCCACCCATTGACAGGTCAGTGATCAGCCTGAGCTGATCGGATCAAGTTAACTTAGCACGATTCAGATGTGGACATCACCCCAACTTACAGATATATAAACATAGACTAAACAACTCCACAGACACCTGTGCCAGGACACACCACAAACAATTGAACACATTATGACAGACTGTACCGCTTTAGCACAACAACGAACACAACACAACACATCACTAGTGCGCTGAACCTCTGGTCCACTCCGGAGAGGGCGATCGGTTACCTGCGTTCCGCCGGCTTGCTCGATCAGGGTGGACTGATCGGCTAACCAACAATAATCTTCTCTCACACACCACCACAAAACCAGGGCTGTGGAGTCGGTGATAAAATTTGCCGACTCCGACTCAGACTCCAAAAATTTTAACATTCCGACTCCGACTCCAGAAATCTGATTTGTATAATTACGACTCCGATGGAATGTTAAGGCCAAATTGATTACGATTAGCTTTATTAGGCCAATGGAGATTCATAAACAAGGCATTTCGTCACCACCACATGACTCATCAGGTTACTTAGTGGCTGTAACTATGCCTTAATGGCTTTTTTTCTCTTTATTCAAAAATTACAATAAATCCCAAAATACAAACTGATTGAAACAAACAAAATAAGGTTATTATTGGTTTAGCAAATTAATAAGATGTTTTTGTATTATTATAAACATCCGTAACAAAATGTACTAACTTAAACAATTTGTTCTTAAAAAAAGGATCGCTTCCATTAAATCTTTCAGTGATGCTTATCGAAATTATCAAATTGAAATCTAAAAATCAGAGATATTTAGGGTTGCTAGTACAAAATTTTTAAATTTCCTTATTATTAATTATGTTAATTAATTAATTATAATCCTTATTAATTATAAGCAACTATATTTATATATTAAAACATTAAGTTAAATCTATTTTATTCATAAAATTGAGCTAGACCTAGGCTGCTATGGTTATAATTGAAGGATTTGCACCGACTCCGACTCCACAGCCCTGCACAAAACTCAACTTTCAGGTAAAGTAATCTTCAATGTCCCATATCCCTAGTAAGTTGGGGTTAGGGGGCCCGAGACAGGGCTACCTTAACCACAGTCAAAGAAGGGTGGGCGGCTCGCCCACGTAAAATACAGAAAAGAAACCACCCAGCTCTGTGGTTCGAACCCACGACTCAGGGGGGGTCTCAGCACTCTCGAGCGGCGCCCTAACTGACCGAGCCACGGGATGCCCTGTAATAAACAATAAGATCCCAAAAAGAACGATAATAAAAATTTTGGAAATTTCTTAAATACTCTAATAAAAAATGGTACCATTCCAGTTCTGACTTTTCTTTAAAATTTACAAGGACTAAAATGTTACACAAAAGAGTTCACTTCGACGCCTGATCAATAAACGAAATTTCTAAAGCACGGCTTAAAACTCACCCTTGTTGGCTTTATAAAAAATGCTTTGCTTAGAAGACCATTTAACGTGTAAGGCAAAAATTCATCCAAGAAACAGTCTTCACTCTCTACGACCATTCTATCTTCTCCGATGCTCACTCTTATATTGCCGCCCGACACCTATCGACAAAAATGAGTTACCATCATATCTGCTACGACAACCGTCCAAATAACATCAATTGTGCATCTATTACAGCCAGCAGAAAGTGTTATAACGGAGACGCTTCCCTTTCATACAGATCGTTTCAAGCAACCAGCTTTGCCCGGCAACCATAATGTAATTAAATTTTAATCCAGAAGCAGGAAGTGTCTAAACAGGATCACGTGAAGCGCGTTCCTGTGGCTAACTTTACTCCTCAGATTACTCTGATAGAAACAAGGTCTCTCATCAGTCGAAGCAAGCTGTTGCAGTTCAAATCCTTAAATACTGAAAAGTGTCCTTCGTCTATATTAGTTTTCTGGGTATTTTTAATTAATTGATTAAAATGACGATCTTAGAATTGGATAGGAGTTGTTACAGCACTCCAGAAAATTTCACTGTGTGTTTGCCGCAGAAAAAAACGATAATTTTGGCGTCCTCTAAACCGATATTACCCGCTTTTCCACCCTATTCATGGAGAAATTCTTCCCAGACCAATAAAATTGTTCCGAATTTTCAGGTTTCTGGGCTAGTTACCATATTAGGAAAATATTTTGGGTGAAGGGTCTCTGTTACAAGCAGGGCGAGATGGTGTGGTTAAAGCCACAAATGTTTGGTAGGTATTTTTTTTAATTAGTAAGAATTCCCAAATCTCCCAAATTAATAGGTCCCGGGAGGTCTCAATGACCCCCCCATTAGGTCCGAGCCTTCTTGGAAAGCCAAGCCATCAAAATTAACATTTTTGTTAATTTGATTAAAAGTCGAAGTTTTCTTAATATAAAGAGCGATCAGTTCCGATGTAAAGTACAAATCCAAGAGTATAGAAAGCATTCCGCTTCTCTTTGACGGTGAGGTAGGTGATCATTAGAGCCCGGATATTCAGGCAAAATGCCCTTGCATAGGCCTATTTTGGGACTAATGGAATAATAGAAAAAAGGCAAATTACGGACTTATGACGAAAGGCACTTTTTCCTGTAGACGCAAATATAGGCAAAAAAAAAAAAAAAAAAAAGCGCGGGGGTGATATTTATGGAATGTTGCCTGAACATCCGGGCTCAAGTAATCATATAGTATATTTCCACTAATAGTGTTTTTGAATTGCTTAACCTTTATTAGGACCAAGTATGATCCGTTTTTGTTTTTGTTTCACCCCTTAAATTATCGTGTTTTTATGATACTATCGGAATACTTCAATCAATATATGAATCACAAACAAACAAAGTGCCTTATTGTATACTTCATTTGTAATATCCTGGCCAAATTTTCCCTTCCTTTCAGCTTCCCTAAAATTCCATCGCTTTCTCTTCCTAGTTGAATTCCTAACTATGTTATACTTCCTTTAAAGACTTTCCAAGACTTAAACTATTACGAGATAAACGAAGGCGGCGATGAATTTTTTAATCAGTTACATATTGTCTCCGTGTGTTGTTTATTGCGATATGGCATAATAGGTTCTGACCATCTAAAATTTAACGAGTTTATGATTCTAACTGAACATATAAGAAGCATACCTACTAATTTTGAAGAGCTACAAAATTCATTAAATTAATCGGGACACAATCCTCCGTCATATTCTTTACAGAAACATGCGTAGAAAAAGTGACTAAGAGACCCTTTGGATGGGTATAAATGTTTTCAGACATATCGTGACGGCAGAAAAGAGGGGAGGGGGTCAATTTACATATATAAATCCGTACCAAGTACGCAAATTAGAGGGCTGCATGGGCCTACTTTTTCAGACCCGACTCGTATCTGTGTGTGTTTTTGGTCCGGCCCGGCCCATTATATTCTTTTATTTTGAAGCCTGTGTCAGACCTGACCAATAAGACTTATAAAACATGTATCCGGCCCGGGTACATGTTTTATAAAGGGTACCCGTTTTAGTATACTAATGGACCTACTGTACATATAATAAATTGATTCGCGGTATTTAGAGATGGTTAGTATATAGAAGCCACAGTGTAGTTTATAAAAATGTACGTGCTGCTACTTACGAAAATTAAGTTTACAACTTTTTATGTAAGAACAGAAGATCGTCAACATTATGTTCTTTTAATCAAATTCTTTGTTCAATGACTAATCGTGCTCCACTCAAATTTCTTCCGCTAATTCCGCTTGATGCGAGTACACACAAATATTTCATGGGTAGTTGTCAGAGTTGAAGCCCGTACCCGCCCAGGCCCGGAGTTAAAAACTATTTTCAGCCCATACTCCGCTCGTGTCCGCCATGCTTTCAACAATCCCACCCATACCCTACCCGGCCTTACCGAGCGCGGGCTTACGATCTACTCGTGCGGACCCCTAATACAAATCACGGATCATACATTAATGCCCGACTATACTGAAACATCCGCTATAAAGATAACGCTGGAAAATATTGATTTAAATATAACTGGTATCTACCGGCCTCCAAATGGAGGTTTTATCCATTTCCTGGAGACTATTGACGTTATCTCAAAGAATAATAATGTAAAACAGCATAAAGCAATCTTCCTTAGTGACTTCAATTCTAATCTCTTCAAATGCAATAAGCACCGAGACCATATAAAACTTAAACAGAATGGTAACATGGCTTCTGCTCAGCCATTACGCGAACTACGCGTGTTATGGCGCCTATTGAGCACTCAACCTCATATATGATGTAAAGGTTATCCGAACCATACAGCCGGTATAATAATTCTGATGAGGATCTTTGACTATTGCGGCTGTCTCTTAGCGTCAAATGAGGATCATAAAATCCCTGAGACAGATTGCGTAACAATGAAAGTCAGGAAAGTATATGAAAATTTAGGTCTTAAACAGAAACTGAACTCAACAGATTATAGGTCCGAAGTCCTCGAAAGGGCTGACGACATAAATTAAAAATTTCTTAAGTTCTCAGACATACTCTACGATTCATTCAACGAGCTTTATCATGCGACTAATATAAACACACGACCCATAAAAGGCAAAATAGACCGTGGTTGCATAAACCTCTCCTAAAAACTATACGGCAAAAAAATTTAATTTATATAAACACGTCAAAAAAGGCACAATGCCCAAAGAAACTTATGTTACACACAGACCATATATATATATATATATATATATATATATAATATATATACACACTAAAATCACAGAATAACACGTGATCTTATTAATAAGCAAATAACCACAGGGAAAAGGATACACGAAGTCCGAGCGCTTTCGTGATATATTCACATCTTGAAGATGTGAATATATCACGAAAGCGCTCGGACTTCGTGTTTCCGTTTCCCAGTGGTTGTTTGCTTATATATATATATATTTTTTTTTCCAAGATACAAAGTTTGGTTTAGATGCACATATATACGCGGATATTAAAAGGATTCCTTTTTAAAAGGAAATACTTGCTTGGTTATGAAATTAACATTACAAGGCCATTTTTGTGTTTCTGAATAATAATAAAAAAAAAACTACTTCATTCAAATCCTCCAACTACAAAATAGTAAGCCAGGCTAATGATACATCGAGAACCCCCTTTTCAAATTATTAGGAGATAATTCTCACCACTTGAAAATGTGACTGGTCACCCTAATTCTCTCCCTCCTAAGCAGTGTAGGGCGTTGGAACTTATCAATTGTGTTTGTAAAATGCGACTCCGAGTGGTCCTCATTGGTGGTTCACTCTCCCTTCCAAGCAGTCTGGGCTACGGCATGACCAATGTCGTAACACCGGTTCCCATCGATCAGCGAAGTTAAGCGACATTAAGTCTGGGTAGCAGATGGATGGAAGACCGGCCTCCGTGCCGATTATGTCGTGACCCGTGGCTCGGATCCCGCGTAAAGCTTCAGTCTGGGACCAAAAACGAAAAATTTCGCAATGGTTTTTGATTAAAATGTTGAATTACGATGTAAACTAACAGAAAAACTTCACCCTTTCGGTAGTGCATGCGCGATCGAAACGTCCTTAGGTCCCACAGACGGCGTTTCTCTTACGCCCATTCAAATGCGGGTATGAAAATTAAGATCGTAGGGCATACATATTAGTCTATGGTAATCATTCATACGTAGCTAGGTGTTAAAGGGTTAATAGGTTCCCTCCTCCATCATATGACCTTAGATGTTGTGAAGGCGATAAAACAACCTAACGTTACATTTTACTTCCAATCAACTAGAACCAGCCACCGTGATCGCGCCAACGGAGTATTCAGTACGTGATTGGAGGCTGACCTGGTCAGCCATTAAGTAGGTCTACCAGCGGTTTTCGCCCCCAACCTTTTCAACAGTTTCGCTCTAACTTCACAAAGGCCTCACTATGCTTATACGTTCTCAAAATAGTCAAAGCCATTTAAGAAAGAATACTTTAAGAGAAAATAAAGCGACACCAAGATTCAATTGACTCGTCATAAGCACAATTAAGACCTATTCTAAGGTCTTTGTCAGGTGGTAAATGAAGATGGGCAGAAAAAGGTTCCCTCTTCACTCACGCCTAATCAGGTTTGTGCTTCAAATCCATCTATTATGCGACTTTTTTCTTTATCTCAGCTTCTCATAATTTACAATATTCGCTCAAATGCTAGACAAATATTTAAATTGGAGTCATTTTTATTCTAAATAATTTTAAATTACCTCAAACATTTTTCTTACCAAAAAATTCTTAGAATACTTTTTCATCATAGGAATCACGTGATCTCAACTGACCAATCACACTTTATACACAATGCTCGCACACATCTCAAAAAGAGGACTCTAGTTCAGCCAATTACGAGTACATTCTTGGATTTAACACTCAAAATTTTAAAAAAATTTATCCATTCACTTTCTTACCACTTCCGGTAGGTGAATTTCTGCTTCCAAAATCATCGAAGTCTCGTCGTGAGACGAGGAAGTTTTGAAAATATTTTTTATGGAAAATTTGGGTTTCTTTTTCCTTTTGGTAGAGTCTTCAATTTTCTTGGTTGTTATTTCGGTTATAAGAGCTTTCTGGTCATTTTCCTCTTCGTTCTCTGTAGTATGAGATTTGTCTGCGAGGAAGTGTTGTGGTTTCCACTCTTTAATGCCGCTTAGTTCTTGAATGAGAGGAATGGGGGTTCGAATCATTTGTTCAGGAAGAGATCCATGATATTTCTTATTCTTCAGAACCGTCCAACCTACAATTTAAATACAGTATATATGTTACAGTCAAAATGTGTAACTAGCCATTTCGCGTAATGGCTGAGACTTTGTCATTTTGTGAAATGGCCGTTTCACTTGGTCATTTCGCGAAATGACTAAAATCTTCAGCCATTACGCGAAATGGCTGAAATTCCACGTTGGTCATTTCGTACAAGATCATTTGCCCGGTTAGGTCAACTGTATGCCCTTGACAGTTGATTAGGTTAAGTTGTGTTATTTTAGTTAGTTTTAATGAAAATAACATGACTTAACCTAACCAATTGTCAAAGGCATACAGTTGACCTAAATGGGACTTCAATGGCAGACATCGGAATAACATTGAAAGCCCGGTTAGTATTTGAAAACCTCTATACTGAAAATTCAAATTCAAATGTGTATTTGAAGTGTGTTTCTCACTTACTTGAACAGACCTGTGGATGTATGTATGTTTTAGCAGATTTAGTTAGTTAAATAAAGGTTTCCAATTTTATTGTGATGTTTGTTATTTCTACGAATTCATGACAAAAAGTCATTTCACGAAAGGGAGAGAATATTAGTATCACATTTAGTTTTTCTATTTTCAATGCTAGGAGTTCGACAAAGCTGTTTGATTTACTTATTATTGTCTCTGTCATATGATCTTCATGTACATATATAGCACAGCCACCTTTACGTCTCGTTGTTCTATCCGCTCTTAGTAAGTTGAAGCCATATATATATATATATATATATATATATTACAGGCAGTCCTCGATTTACGTACATTTCGCACTGACGTACATTTTATTGAAAACAAATCATTCGACCTGCGTACACCAAAATTCGCACCTACGTACATATGACAAGTTCCTCAGGATCATAGAAGACCATGACCCAAATGCCAAGAGGAGCTCCATGGTTAGAAGAGATATGGAGAGGACCGCAGCTTGCTACAAGCTGCTCTACGAAGAGAAGCAGAGGAAGTCCTCTGTCCAACTCTCCCTAGATAAATTCTTGAGGAAGGAACCTTCAACTACATCCAAGTCATGTGAGGAGCCATCAACATCCTCTGTAGCAGTCTCACCCACAAAACCACCTGCGAGATCCACCTCCGGATCCCCTCCAAAGTCTCCTCATAAGTCCCCCTCCTCCTCCCGATAAAGCCCCGTCTTCCTCCACCATCGCCACCTCCAGTATGTTCTCAAGTCCATAGTCTAAGGCAGGGGTGCAGTGCCAATTTTATAGGTGCCGGAGCTCTGGTGGGCCTGACAAAAGCCTGCCATTTCCTATCCTGTTTCTATATATGCCACACGATGACTAAGTATTTCGTGTTTGCACTCACTAATTATCATAAAATAAATATAATTATCAAGCAAATAAAGAAAAAAGAGCAATCATGTATTTTATCAATTTAAGAAGTTAAAACTTAGTGCTTACCAAATACCACCAGTGGGAAGTTTCACAATAATTTCCACAAAGGGTCAGGCGTGATATGTTTTCGGGGGTCTGAAGCAACTCTTGTCCTGGTGTCATCTGCCGATCTGTGGTACCGCAGCCATGATATGGCATATGGCTCAGGATTCCACTGAACTAGAGGAGGTCCATGTAGTTTAACAAACATAAGCGCTGATACATGATTTATGAGAATTCTTGAGCGTGTTTGTTGTTATTATCAAGTTCATGTGACTGAATCCCCTCTCACACTCAGCAGTACTAATAGGAATAACTTGTGAACAGCTCAGTAATGGGTGTAAATCTTGGGGGATGCGGCGCCCATGATCTTCCACATAGTCTCTAAAGGCATTTAGTACAGAGTAAGAAGAAAGCTTAAACCTCTTACTGAAAGATGAGATTTCAGCTTCTCCGTAATTAGGTGGTATTTCATCAGGCCAGTAGTCTTTTTCAAGGACATACATTTCATTTAGCAGTGATTTATACATACTTTGAGGTTCAGAAGTTTGAGAACCTTTCATGGATGTTGTCGTGAACATACGGTGCTGCAAATTGTTCACAAGACTAGTAAGAAACTGTTTATAATTAATGGAGACAATTTTTTTGTTGCTTGTTATGGTAATTCCTCCAAACTTCCTCTTGCAGAGGTGCCGGAGCGGCGCTCCGGTGAGCTCCGGCAGCACTGCACCCCTGGTCTAAGGGTAATAAAATATTGTATATTTTATTAATATTTTTATGGGTATTACATTTTAATGTGGTTTTGTGTTGGTTTTCTTGCTGTGTATACACTGAATAGCACTTAGGGCTGAAAAACTAAGATTTTATAACTTAATTAGGGAATTTATGGTATATTTTTGGAGAACTTGGAACGCATTACCTCTTATAACATGCGTTTCTATCATTTGACTTACGTACATTTGACTTAAATACTGTACAGGTTTTCAGGAATGCATTAAGTACACAAGTCAAGGACTGCCTGCATATATATATATATTTTTTTTTTTTTTTTTTTTTTAGTTCAGGAAGAACCGATTCGCCTCTATTTAAAGGGCATATCTCAGCGGAAAAACAAAGAAAAAGTGAGAGGAAAGACAGAGGAAAAAGAAAGGGTGGAGGGGACAGTCGAAGTGGAAAAAGACCAAGGATGACAAGGACTGCAGGGTCGAGCCCCATCATCCTTGGGTGCTAGGGCCGGGAGGGCGCACGTGAAACCTCCAGGAACAAGCACGTACAAACGAGCACAAAGAGCACTCAAGAGCACGAGCTTAGAACCCCCTTGCGGGGATATATATATATATATATATATATATACATACAGTATATATATATATATATATATATATATATATATATATATATATATATATATAACGTAAAGAACGACGCTTGTATAGGAGATATTCCGCGCAAGACGAGAGAGAGAGAGAACGAAACAAATGAAAAAATGAGGTAACCACCCGGGATCTTCCGATTGCCGGTCAGATGCGATACCATTACACCATGGGCCTCACTCTTCCAAATGCCGTAATTCTTCTACATACTCGCAGAAACCAATGCCCCAAGGGGGCACCTCCCGCATGCCGTAACATTATATACATTCAACTGCAAAGAACACGCAGTATAAAGAACGACGCTTGTATAGGAGATATTCCGCGCAAGACGAGAGAGAGAATGAAAAAATGAGGTAACCACCCGGGTGGTTACCTCATTTTTTTCATTTGTCTGGCCCCATAGGAAGTTTATAATGGAAAAGAAAATTTTGGCCTACCTTAATGTTTTAATTCAGAAATTACAATAGGTTCATACTGACGTCCACCTTCTTCTAAACACTTTGTAACCCGGTTGACGCAAGACGTTTGCACATTCCTGAGGATGGTAATATTCGTTCTTATGGCTTCAAATTCTGCTGTTATGGTATCCTTTAGCGCCTGTATTGTTCTTGGCCTGTTAACATACACAACTGATTTAAGGTGTCCCCATAAGAAGTAATCCAAAGGAGTCAGGTCCGGAGATCTGGGTGGCCATTCAATTGGCCCACGTCGACCAATCCATTTCCCTTGAAATGTTTCTTGCAAAATGCGGCGGAGCCCCATCGTGCTGAAACCACATAGCTCTCCGATGCCGTAATGGTAGTTCATACAATCGAGGCATAAGTAAATTTGCTAACAAATGAAGGTATGATTCACCAGTTACAGTGTCGGGTTAAAAGTATGGGCCAATTATCCTATCTCCCCACATAGCAGCCCATACCATAACTCTTGGGTTGTACTGCGAGCGTCCGTCCTCAATCCAATGTGGATTTTCTTTAGCCCAATATCGTGCATTATGTCTGTTGACTGAACCGTTTAGGTAAAAAATTGCTTCGTCACTGAACATGATACACTTTTCCAACTGCCTATGTTGCATAAACCACTGACAATACTCCCTACGACGATCTAGGTCATCACCGTGTAGTTCCTGGACTAATTGGACTTTATACGGATGAAAATGATTGGTAGAGAGAATGCGACGAACCAAACCGAAATTTTAGTCTATGTGAACATAAACCTCCTATGGGGCCAGACTTTTGCCCCACCCGTATATAGGTTACAGAAAATATATATATATTATATATATATATATATATATATATATATATATATATATATACACATATATATATACACATACATACAATAAATGGAGAAACAAAATTAAAGGATTGTGGGAGGGGCACACTAATTTATAAGGAAAAACTATCGATTTTTAGCACAAGATTAAATGAATTGTTTCCAACCAATGTTATAGATAAAAAAAATATATACAAATTTATACTGGAAATCTGCCTGGTTTTAGCACTCTGCCCTTTTTGTATATCAAAATTGAAAAATTATCAATTTTTAGCACAAGATTAAATGAAGTTTCCAACCAATGTTATAGATAAAAAAAATATATACAAATTTATACTGGAAATCTGCCTGGTTTTAGCACTCTGCCCTTTTTGTATATCAAAATTGAAAAATAAAAGTTATTAGGGTGGCATACAAGTTTACCAAAGATTTAGCGTTCTATCCTTCTTATCTAAATCTGTTCTGAAGGAATTCAAAACAACAGGATCGAGTTGAAAAAGACCTTTGCTTATGTTGAAGTTATTTGTAAGTTGGATAATGGCAGACTCAAGAATATTTCTATTAACAATTCTTGAGTCTGCCATTATCCAACTTACAAATAACTTCAACATAAGCAAAGGTCTTTTTCAACTCGATCCTGTTGTTTTGAATTCCTTCAGAACAGATTTAGATAAGAAGGGTAGAATGCTAAATCTTTGGTAAACTTGTATGCCATCCTAATAACTTTTATTTTTCAATTTTTATATACAAAAAGAGCAGTGTGCTAAAACCTGGGCAGATTTCCAGTATAAATTTGTATATTTTTTTTTTATCTATAACATTGGTTGGAAACAATTCATTTAATCTTGTGCTAAAAATCGATAGTTTTTCCTTATAAATTAGTGTGCCCCTCCCACAATCCTTTAATTTTGTTTCTCCGTTTATTATATATATATATATATATTTTTTTTATTTTTATTTTTTTCTGTAACCTATATATAGGCTGTAACTCTTTATGTACTTCAGTGTTCCTGAGGATGTCATTAGACGAAAGCACTTGAGCACCATTCTGTGTTTCCTTTCCTTCGTGGTTTTATTCATCATAAATATTTTTCACGTGTTACTTTCATGAAATAATTTTCATATATATATATATATATATATAGGGTTCGATGTGGTTATTTAACCTCTTTGCAACATCTAATGTTGTAAGATGGAAGGAACCAACTACTACAGCTTTGTGTTTCCCATCCAATTATTGTTCGATGGAAAGCAGTGTTATGACATTGGCCACAACGTAACTATTAGCCTATACATACTGGTTCCTAACTTTGTTTAGCAAGACACTTTTTAATATCAACATTTTTCATCCTAATTACTCACAATTTTTGTCGAGGGAGATGACATACTTTTCATCAATTCCTTCTATCGTGGCAACCATGAAGAAATTGTGAAATAATGGGTTTTCATTCATTTTATCAAAGAATGCTGGGTTTATTATCACGTCATAAGCTATACACGGACTTCCCCCTGTAAAGTAAAGCAATGAGTGATATCAGTTACGCAAACTCTTTTCAAGAATTAAGGCCTACCAGTACTGAAAAAATGCATGACATTTATCCATTTAAGTTATGGAATTTAGTGAACCTGAATCAAAACATTAAACTTATTATTTACTGATGGCTAAGCATAAAAATACGAAGGTACCTTTGTCCATTTCCTCAGAGGGTGCACCAATAGACATGGGAATTTTAAAATCAGATGGATTATCTGACTCAAAAATGGCTACGAGTTCTTCGCTGGTTATGTCTTCAGGAGCTGGAATTGCATCCGAGATACACACATTGATAAAAACTTTATCGTTAGTTTCATTATTTTTTGTCTTAACACAAATACCTGAAATTGAGAATACAATGGATATTATGATTATCAGTGTAACCTTTACTTATGGTTGAATAAGCGTGTTATTTAAACAACCTACATATCAGCCTATTTAGCCTACATATCAAAATACTTATCAATTTTGATTTGACATAGTGTGTTCCTTTTCAGAGATGATTAAAATCTGAAGGAAAGGGTAGGGGGTTAAAGTCTGATTTTATGCCTAAGAATAAAGTGGAATGAGATCAAGGTGCATTCATTGACCAATTTTTGAAATGTTGACTGCAAATTATTAATGAACCTCTTCTGAACTAAAAAAAAAGCACACACACACACACACACAATTCTAAAGGTAACACAGTCTAAAGTTAAAATAAAAAAGTAATAGGTCCCCTTGTCTGTCTGTCATAGTCTGTAAACACAGTATCAATTATTGTAGTTTATTTAGCATTTAAAAAAATAAATAATTGCAATCTTTAGTCTTTAGTTACCTGGCTTGGGTTTAATAACAGCTGATGTAAACTGAGACTTTGCTGGGAATAGAGTTTCAAGCTCATCATTTTGCTCCTAGAAATGAGAAATAGATGAATACCACATTAGTTCTCATCAATGAAATAAAAATTAAGTTAGTAATAAAATACAAACCTAGTAATGTATTAGGCACAAAACCATTAACTTACAATGGATAAATAAATATTTTGTAACTTATCAAGAAATCCACTCATACCAGACCAGAAATAGATCAAAGCATGTTATACCGTACCTCAATGTAGATTGTCTTCATCTCAGAAATTACCCTTTTCATTGGATTGAAACTATGGACAGTCCTAAATTACGTAGAACCAAAGTTTATATACTGTATATGTATATATTGATGATTGGTTAGGTTAAGTTGTAATAGTTTTGTTAGTTTTAACAAAAATATCACAACTAAACCTAACCAATTGTCAATTTAAATCTGGGGTCCAGGATAACAGGAAAGTATCAGAAAATCTTATAGCCTAAATTATTTGGGTTTTTGCATATATTTGCATGACACAATGTCATGGATCTAAAAGTGATCTGAGGCATATTTTGAGGGGAAATTTTATAAATAGCTGGGATTTTTTCTAGTTATCTCACATTAATAATGATTGAAGAGTAAAGCATAATAATAATATGCATTTGGAATGGTTTGATTCTTATTTTGGATGGGTCTAGGATAACCTAAAAAGGCCCTGGTGGCTTTGAGTTATTCTTATGCAAGTCAATGACCTTGTTAACACTTGTGATAGATCCAGAATGCAGAAAATTATCAAGTTCTCCAATGATGTCACAAAAGGGTTTTTCCATAACTCTCACACCTGACACATAAAACAAGAGATTTAATTCAAACTATTAAATATATATACACCAGTATATATATATATATATATATATATATATATATATATACACACATATATATATATATACATTTAACTGCAATGACCACGCAGTATATTAATGTATAGAAACAACGTAAGTATAGAGGAGCATTCTGCACACGAGGAAGAGAAATAACGAACAAATGAAAAATGAGGTACCCACCCGGCGCCCGGGAATCAAACCCAGGATCTTCCAATTGCCGGTCAGATATGCTATCCACTACACCACAGGCCTCGATCAGTCAGAAGCCGTAATTCTCCTACATAGGGCAGAAACCAATGCCCTAAGAGGGCACCCTCGCAAATCGTGAATATGTACACTTAATATACTGCGTGGTCATTGCAGTTAAATGTACATATTCACGATTTGTGAGGGTGCCCTCTTAGGGCATTGGTTTCTGCCCTATGTAGGAGAATTACGACTTCTGACTGATTGAGGCCTGTGGTGTAGTGGATAGCATAACTGACCGGCAATTGGAAGATCCTGGGTTCAATTCCCGGGCGGGTACCTCATTTTCATTTGTTCGTTATTTCTCTTCCTCGTGTGCAGAATGCTCCTCTATACTTACGTCATTTCTATACATTAATATACTGCGTGGTCATTGCAGTTAAATGAACATATTCACAATTTGTGACGGTGCCCTCTTGGGGCATTGGTTTCTGCCCTATGTAGGAGAATTACGACTTCTGACTGATCGAGGCCTGTGGTGTAGTGGATAGCATATCTGACCAGCAATTGGAAGATCCTGGGTTCGATTCCCGGGCAGGTACCTCATTTTTCATTTGTTCGTTATTTCTCTTCCTCGTGTGCAGAACACTCCTCTATACTTACGTTGTTTCTATACATACATACATATATATATATATATATATATATATATATATATATATATATATATATATATCCTAAAGAACGACACTTGTATAGGAGATATTCCGCACAAAATGAGAGAGAACGAAATAAATGAAAAATGAGGTAACCACCCGGGAATCGAACCTGGGATCTTCCAATTGCCGGTCAGATATGATAACCATTACACCATAGGCCTCACTCATTCAAATGCCGTAATTCTTCTACATACGCGCAGAAACCAATGCCCCAAGGGGACACCTCCTGCATGCCATAACATTATATACATTTAACTGCAAACACGCAGTATAATTAACGTAAAGAACGACGCTTGTATAGGAGATATTCCGCGCAAGATGAGAGAGAGAGAACAATTTGCCGCTTACGCATTTACAATGGCTAATAATAATGAGCAGTTAGTTTGCAGGTGGTGCTCAAACTTGGAAGTGCTGAGGAACGAGTTAGAACGTGAGAAGGAGGCCAGAGTGAGGCTTGAAGAAAGGGTGATGCTCCTGACAGCAAAATTAGAAGCCCTTGAGACTCCAGTCACGACCCCTCCTGCCTCAGTTTCTACTAATAATATAAATAGTATTAATAGCCCTCTCTTCTCCTAGTTCCCAACCCTTTGTTCAAGTGCGTAATGGAGCCCCATTGAGAAAACCTAAGACATGTCTACCAGTAATAACAAACAATAAGTTTTCTGTTTTAGGTTTCGATGATGCTGATGAACCGGAAATATGACTCGTTGGCGATTCCATTGTTCGAGGGCAGCTCGAGGAATTCTGTGGGAGAAACCCTCATCATAGGCGCCATTACTGCTACCCTGGTGCAAGGGTGGAGGATATAACTAATAGTGTTGACCAATTTACAGACGGTACCTCCGAGGACACAATGTATGTTATTCATGTCAGTACTAATGATGTTTTAAATTCTAGATCGGAAGAACTGCTGGCTAGGTACAGGACGGTTCCAGCACAGGTGAAGCAAAAAATTTTCATTTTGACACCCGACCATCTCAGATCTTGCTTATTTTTGGTGTATAAGGTAAGTTTGTACAAGAAAGCCAGCTGTAAAAGTTTCAGCTTTCTACGACCATTACTTCACGAGTTATGAAGGTCAGAAAAATCAAAGTTAAGGTCAAAATAGCTCAAGGTCGGCATCTTTGGATGCACCTCACACATTCACTAATTATCGTAACCATATGAAACTATATGTTTTTGGACTCAGAATGAGCTGTAGAATCCAAAAACGCAACGAAATCAGCAATAGGAGAACAAATAAAAATGTTCACCCTTTTTCAAGGAACGAATTGACCTTTTGACCTTGAAGTTCACACATTTTGGGGAAACATTTCTTTACACAAAATGAAGTTCCATCATTGCACTTTTAATATAAACAATAAAAATGTATCTTATTCACCAACTATACTGTCTTAAAGAATTTTTCAAATTGGCTATTTTTCAAATTTCTGGCAAAATCGCCATATGTACCGTATATGCATATATGTACTGTTAAAATCTAGAGATATTCATTATTTAAACTACTTAAGCAAAAATAAATATTATTAGAAACGTGATACAAAATCACTTAGATATAAGCTAGGTACCATAGGTATAACTATGATATAGATCTCTATTTTATTGTGGTCTCCTCCACCCCTACAACCACACCTTTCCACCCTTAGAAATATTTTACTTTTTTTTATAATTACTTTTATTAATAATACATTAATACAAACATATATATATAGGAGTATCATATAAAATAGGAGTAAAAAAGGAGTATCATATTATGTAGACCTGTATTCTATAGATACATATTAAACTAGAGCTCTGTACACTTTCGACTCAAGAACAGGAAACTGTGGCAAACAGGTCTGCATGATTACCCTCAGCTGTTAGCATCTCATGATCATCAAAGGCATACTGAATTATTCTTGAACCTGCTGTCAATGATGGAGCAGTCATTGTCTGGATAATATCAGATGATAACATCCAACATGAGTCAGGACGAGAAGGGAAACTATGTTTAGAACGTCTTCCATGTGGAGACATAAAATTGACCTTATAATCACTAAATTCTTCTGATACTTCAACCACTAATCCAAACCAAATTTTATTATCATAGTTACAAGCTACATATACCCCAACTTGTATATCTTCAGTTGAAATGTGCTTTTGCTCATGTAAATTATCTTTAAACGATGGATGCACAACTGTCATAATTTTTGTAGGACCTGAGGAAATCTCACCAACCTCCAACTGGGTATGACTAATAGGCACAAATCTATGAAATCTACGAGTACCTGGGATGGTTACAGAATTTTTATATCTATTTTCCAGGAATTCAGTTGTCTGCTGGACATTTTGTTTCGATAAGAATACAAATTTTGTGCTGGTATCTTTCTCATCCAGAAATTTCATCATGTCAAGTGGTGTCAGAATTTGGTCTTTAAATGTACGTTGAAGACTGGCACGAGCCGTCATTCTTTTTGCTGTGCCTCCGACTCCATCACAAGCACTTTTGCCATGTGAAGTTGCAAAAAAGTGCCATTCAGCATCCAGTCCAAAGTCCTCTTTGTGGTGACACAAATTGGTGAAGTTATATTTATTCTTATACTGCCCTCCGCAACCATCAGTAAAGTAATGAATCTTCCGCAGGCCTGAGCTCTCTTCTTTTATCATGGGGATCAGTTGCTTTAAGAACGCAAAGACAAGGTTTGTACTATGTTTCATGTCATCAGAAATGAAACAATAACTTTTAACTTTAATTTCAACATCATTTTCATTTACTTTATAGTAGAACACAAATGGATGAACTGTTGCCTGACTATTTTCCCAATGGTAACCTTGTGCAGCATCTTGTACAATAAATGAGTAGTTTTCAGAGAAGTCTCCTAGGAGAATACCTTCAGTGACCATCAGATTAGCTTTCAGTTTTTTTAGGAAACTTGCTTGTGCATCAGCCACATAAGTGTGTCTTGTTAGTGCACAAATTCTAGTTGCCAAAGACTTAATGAAGTTTTCAAGGGATTCACCGATGTTAATAAGGGTTGTCCGATCCGTGGAAGTCCACTGCTTGTATGTAATTATGGTGCCGACTGCATCCTGAACAGATTCCAATCCTTCAAGGAATGCAATAACACCTTCTTCTCCTGGACACAATGCACATTTTTGTAGCATACACTCTTCCTTTTCACTGTCACAAACTGCATAGAGAATGAGGTCTTTATATGATAGTTGTTTTTCCCCCAAAGCTGATAGCTGAAGTTTGGGATTTTGGTGGTAGGTACACACACTGTTCCTCCAGCTCCTGCCAAGACACACCACTTGGGTCTCAATGCAGCAAATGATGAGAAACCTATTTTTGGATTAGTGTCATTTGCCTTGAAAACAGCGAAAATCTCACGTAAATTACCAAGCACCAATCGTTTCTGCTGTAGTTGCTTCTCTCCTTCATGATTCCTAATTGATAGACAATCCTTCTTGCCTGGACATATTCTGCTTATTTCATCTGATTCATAGAAAGTGCACACTGCTTCCTTCTCTTTCTTTGTTATAACCCGACCTTTGCTAATATGTGGAACTTCTGGTAATATGCCATGTTCTTTCTTTATTTTGCGGCTGGTTGAAACCATTCTTGTAGATGCATTGAAGAAAGATGCTGTTCTGTGAATGGTGTATGGTGAGAGTGTTAGTATTTGAATCTTCCTCTTGTAGTCAGTCGTCTCACTGAAGGCATTCTTGAGTGCTTGCATCACTCCTGCATGCCTGCGAAAATGATATACATGTTTGAGTAAATTTATATGCAAACATATGATCTATATATAGGCTTAGTATACTTTAATGAAGGTACTACAGATATATATACAGTACTCACAAATTATTGTCATCCATTTTAGATTGCTTTTCTTCACTTTCTTGTGTAAAACTTGTCATATGAAGTTTCTAGCTTTCTCTTCAGGGATGTTGATGCCATTTCAAATTTTGTTTCAGCCTTTGAAGATCTCCCTTTTCGTGACAGACCCTCTGAAAAACAAATAAAATAAATTGTTATAACTTTTTTTAATCAACTGTAGGCCTATAGATGTACATGTACATTACATATGAATTTGGTAAATACCGTATATATAATCATAACTGTATTGATCTTCATTATATAAATTGATATGCATACATCTGAATTTGTCAAATATATAAAGGTTGTAATGTTCATACATGTAGTTATATATATTGATGTTTTGTTGCTATAATATCTACATAAATTAACACTTTAAAAATACTTAAACTTACTTGTCTTCACTGGTGTCACATTCAGCATTGGAAGAATTGTGTCTAAATCTCCTTGGAAATCTTCAAACATTATTTCAGTAGTACACCCATAGGCAGAGGAACGTTTTTCTGTGGCAGTGGCATCAGTGTCTGAGTTCGAATCTGAGACAATATCAGAGACTTTTTTGTCTTCAGCTTTGATTTTATTGATATCATTAACACAATTTTTACAAATGTAATCTCCATATATTAATCCGTGAATTCCTTGCAGTGTATTACGGACTGGCACAAGTGCTTTTTCGATCTTCTTCTTATGTTTTCTAAGAGGATCAGCACAAACTTTTCTACCCATCTTGTTTATCTGTAAGAAAGGCATAAAATAAGTAATTAATTTATGTTCACAAAATATATTATTTAACAGTACAGTACATATATGCATATACATATGGCGATTTTGCCAGAAATTTGAAAAATAGCCAATTTGAAAAATTCTTTAAGACAGTATAGATGGTGAATAAGATACATTTTTATTGTTTATATTAAAAGTGCAATGGTGGAACTTCATTTTGTGTAAAGAAATGTTTCCCCAAAATGTGTGAACTTCAAGGTCAAAGGGTCAATTCGTTCCTTGAAAAAGGGTGAACATTTTTATTTGTTCTCCTATTGCTGTTTTCGTTGCATTTTTGGATTCTACAGCTCATTCTGAGTCCAAAAACATATAGTTTCATATGGTTACGATAATTAGTGAATGTGTGAGGTGCATCCAAAGATGCCAACCTTGAGCTATTTTGACTTTAACCTTGATTTTTCTGACCTTCATAACTCGTGAAGTAATGGTCGTAGAAAGCTGAAACTTTCACAGCTGGCTTTCTTGCACAAACCTACCTTATACACCAAAAATAAGCAAGATCTGAGATGGTCGGGTGTTAAGTACTGATTCACCTGTGCTGGAACCCCTCTACAGGGACTTACTAGAGCAATTAAAGGAAAAAACTAAAGATTGGTTTAACAGGTACACTTCCTCAAATTATCCATCGTAACGATTTCTACAGCAAGCAACCTACATTAACAATAACCTAAAGTCTCTCTGCCAACAGGAAGGAGTGCATTTTGCGAATTTTTGGAACAGTTTCTACGGCAGGAGGGACTTGTTCCTCGGAGATAGACTTCATCTTAATGATGTTGGAGCTGCGCATTTAGGAAGACTTTCATAATACTGTCTCTTCTTTTCAGGCTGCCGTAACTCGAATGGTCCCAGTGTAAATTCCATAAATTTCCACTGCACTCGCGAAGGTGTCACAATTACAAACAATTTGAAGGTTCTATCCTTAAATGCTCGTAGCCTACAAAATAAAAGAAACATTTTTTTCTTTAATTGCTTTTAAAGACTGATATAATTGCGATAAATGAATCGTGGCTTAGCACAGAAAATTGTGACTTTGTAGGGGAGTATCAAATTAAAGGTTATAGAATTTGTTAAAAACAGAATAGGTAGGCGAGGATGCAGTGTTATGTTGTATATCAAAGATAATATAGCGAACATTATAGAAGTAAAGCACACAATTCCAGAACCGATAGATTCGACTATAGCAGAACTTAAATTTAACAATTTCAAACTTCTTGTTGCAGTTATATATAGGCCCACTAATCAAACAGCTGATATGGACAAAGCGTTATATCCAGGGCTGTGGAGTCGGTGATAAAATTTGCCGACTCCAACTCCGACTCCAAAAATTTTAACATTCCGACTCCAGAAATCCAACTTGTATAATTACGACTCCGACTCCAATGGAATGTTAAGGCCAAATTGATTACGATTAGCTTTAATAGGCCAATGAAGATTCATAAACAAGGCATTTCGTCACCACCACATGACTCATCAGGTTACTTAGTGGCTGTAACTATGCCTTAATGGCTTTTTTTCTCTTTATTCAAAAATTACAATAAATCCCAAAATACAAACTGATTGAAACTTAAACAAAATAAGATTATTATTGGTTTAGCAAATTAATAAGATGTTTTTGTATTATTATAAACATCCGTAACAAAATGTACTAACCTAAACTGAATTTGTTCTTAAAAAAAGGATCGCTTCCATTAAATCTTCTCTCAGTGATGCTTATCAAAATTATCAAATTGAAATCTAAAAATCTGAAAAAGATTTAGGGTTGCTAGTACAAAATTTCTAAGTTTCCTTATTATTAATTATATTAATTAATTAATTATAATCCTTATTAATTATAAGCAACTATATTTATACGGTATATTATTTATATTTATGTTATATATTATTTATATATTATATTATATATTAAAACATTACGTTAAATCTATTTTATTCATAAAATTGAGCTAGGCCTAGGCCGCTATGGTTATAATTGAAGGATTTGCACCGACTCCGACTCCATCCAACTATGCACTTCTGACTCCGACTGCACTCAAAATTGACCGACTCCACGACTCCGACTTAGCCCTGGTTATATCGTGAACTAAAAAGAATAATCGGTAGTGAGCAGGCTTTAGTTATGGGTGACTTTAATTGTGCTAACGTAAATTATGATACAATGCAGGGAGACACGGAAGGTAATCGTTTAGTTTCTTATTCAAAAGGTTGGACAGTATTTTAGATTTAGTAATAACTATGGATGATAGGCTAATTACTGATCTTCAAGTAATAGAACCATTAAGCAATAGCAATCACAATATGGTAGAGTTTGTCCTCTCAGTAAGTCACTCGAAACCAGCTAACTCGACTAAAATTCCTAACTTCCAGCATGCAGACTTTAGTAAATTTTGAAATAAATTGTCACACGTCAATTGGGAAAATGTAATGGGGAACTCCAACGCAAAACTAATGTGGGAACAGTTTCCTTTAGGGAAATTGCCTACGTTGAAGCAAGTTATTGAAAGGTGTTTGTGTTTCAGAGACTATAAAACAGATGCTGTACTGAGAGCTACTTCTGAGGAATTGCATAAATTGTGGGTCACATATAATGTTTATCCAATATCAGTAAATGCCATACAGAGCCAACTGAAAACCCAAATAAAGGAATTCAACTGCCTTCTGAAGTATGACAATTTAAAGAAAAGGGGACCTAAATATCATCAAGATCTGGATGATTTTCTGAAAACTGTAAACGTTTTATTTGACATATATCAACATGATCACAAACTGTTGGCAGATACAGAGAAAAAGCACTTACTAAAAATGACAATCTGATTACCAGTTTTATGAGGTAGGTCTGTTGATTGAATTTCAAGTTGTAAATTATTAATTAATATTAATTAAATTTAATTATCAATTATTATTATCAATTAATAATAATTTGCTACAATTTTTAAAGTGCATTTAATAAGTTAGTAATATCAATAATACACTATTAATGATAAGTAATATTTTAGTATTTTCTCATTTTTGTAAGAATTTCAATTTACATGTCCCAATGGGAAACTGTTCCACCTGTATTAAAAGAATTCAGTAATGATGAACTGCGTGATATCATTAATACCGCATTGAAACTGGATCATGAGTGCCACAGTCAGAATGTTGAAAGGCACATCAAGCTTGTCACTGAAGCATCCTTGGCTGTTGTAGGTCATGAGCGTAGAGATGGTCTTATTAGAAACAAAATTGGATCACGTAAATTAATGAAAGATTTTGTGTCTAAAAAATATTTTAAGTTCTAGATTATTATTTATCATGCTAAAATATGACAAAATGACAATTTGTGCGTTTTGGAATGTCAAAAAGAAGTTTCAATGAATTTAAAATGGCTGATTTTGATTGATTTTGATTGCTGATTGAAAACCACTAATACATGTCAATTTGCAGCTTGAGAATGTTTTATTGTGTTGACATTCAGTTGAAAGGGGGTCCATGGGCCCAAAAAATTAGTTTTTCTAAAATAACTCAAAAACTAAAGGTTTTATGAAAAAATACCACTCTTAATAATTTGTTCTAAATCAAATTCTGCATCTTTTGGTATGCAAATCATCGCTCTAGCATGTTCAGAAGAAGAGAGATTGCCATTTTCCTGATTTTGCTAGTGCAGCATTAGATGTTTTTACAAAAACGGGGGTGGCCAGACACACGTTGGTGGCCACCAATTATTTTTTTCAGGAATCTTATTTTTATATCAAAAGCCAACTGTTAGTCACTCTGATAAATTAAAATCAAACAAAAATTATAGTTTTAGCCCGGCCTATAAAATGGGTATAGTTTAAGGTAGTAAAATTAAGGCTTTGTGGGGATAGATCCCACAGCTCAATACAAGTGTTGTGGGATATAGGGAGGCAGCATCTTGGGTTAGGGGATACTCTCTGTCCTTACACACCCCATTTAAAGAGATTCCTCTGCCGAGCAGTGCCCCCCATAGTACTGTGAGTATTGAAAAACTCACGATCTTCACTTGGCCCACAAACACCTTTAAATGGGAGACCCAAAATGGGTGCACACACATTTCTACATTACTGTACAGTCTTTAAAGCCACACCTACACTTTTCCTCCTAAGTATATATATTGTAATGTATATGGTGATAAATTTTGACTTGGTCCGCAATCAATATGGATCGTGACTTATTTTTGGTTGGATGGATACTGTAATGAAATTGTCTGGATCCTTTGGATCTGATATATTTGCATGTTGGTTATAAATAGATATAGAGTGCAGGTCCGGCGCCAGCCTATTTGGCGCCCTTAGCAGGACTGCAGCTGGCGCCCCCACCCGCCTCCCACTTCACGATTGGGTTTGCCCACAAAGTAATCAAGGTACCATATTGAAGAAACTATTTGCCTTACACTGATCTATTTTAATTTGCTAATACATACATTTATTATAAAATTATAAAATCATTTCAGTTCAAGAAAGTGTCATGACCAATCAAAACAGCGAGTAAAGCGAGGCATATGTAGTAACAAATCAGAATGCTCAAAAGTGCTAAAATATGCGTGCAAAAAGGACATATCCAGGTACTGTTTTTTCCAAGCAAGAAGGGCATATGTCACATAAAAACAGTTATTCGCTTATTGACGACTCCCGGAACTCATATTAAGCCATAAATAAGCCGAGTCGCTTATTGACGACTCCTGTCTGTGCGTGCAACATTTTTAAATCGCTTATTTACGACTCCCATCCCTAAAGGGTTAAAGGTCATGATAGTGAAAGTTCTATAATGACCCAATAACATGAATAAGTTAATTATGTAAATATCAGTCAAGCTAAACTGGTGTACATACGTCGTACAACCTTTCATCATTTGTCTATGCTTCTCATTCCTTCATTATTTTTTTCATGTTGTTCTTACATAATACTATCAGACGTGCACAGGGCAGGAGGCGCTGGCGCCCCCCCCCGATCTTTGGCACCCTTAGCATTTACTAACCTCGCCTAATGGAAGCGGCGGCCCTGATAGAGTAACACATTTGTGGATAGTAGTCTATTATGACTTGATCCTCTGGATCCAGAGATTTTATCTTTAGTTTTAAATCGATAATTAATTAGTTTTAAATTTATAATTATTTAGTTTCGTAAAAATTGGTCATTGCCAATGTACAGGCAGTTTTTATATAAATTTCTTATGTTCTTGTGGTTCGGAACCCACGTAAAATTGTAGGTCCCCTCTGCCACCACGGAGGACATACACAATTACAAACACAGTTAGGTAGACCAGCCATGAGTGGATCCCAGGGTCTTTGTTGGTCTGAAACATTATAGCCAAAAATAAATTTTTATAATTTTAAAAATTTATTTCATAAATATTTGACTGGACACAGGGGCTACATTTTTTATCAAAATTATATTTTTCTAGTGTAGTTCTCTCTGCTTTGTTCGAATGTGATACCCATTTCTTGTGCAAATGAATAGAAACTTTTTTTTTTCCCCATTCCAAAATACGGAGTGTTTCTACTCATTTGCACAAGAAATGTGTGTCAAATTCCAACAAAGCAGAGAAAACTACACCAGGAAAATGTAATTCTGATAAAAAACTAGCTAACCTAACTAAATTAACTAACCTAACCACAGAGCACACCAAAACACACTAGAAAAATATATTTTTTATTTCAACTTCAGGCCATCACTCTCATTTTCGTTTAAACCAAGGGTCACCAACCTGGGTGGTAATGCCCACTAGTGGGCTCACATTAAAGGTAATTAAACATTTATTTCATTATTTATTTTATTGATTATGTTGCTTTATTCTTTTTGATCTAAGGTGGGTGATAAGCTTTTTTTAATTTTCAAAAAATTGTGCAGGCAGGAGCTCCACAACTTTCTTAAACAAGTGGCTCTTCTATATCCACCACAGTCAAACCAAGCTGCTTCTGCACAGGCTACTCCAGCACCTATCCCCAACCTGGACAACAAGTCATCAGATGGTTAGTTAGGTTAGGTTAGGTTTGGTGAAAATATGTTTTTCTGATGGTTTTTGATATGTTTTGAATGGTTTTGACGTTCATTTCTATTGGAAATCAAGTTTTTGTGTTCCCCCCCCCACCCAAAACCTCAGGTTCCCACTGGGGGCCCCCCATTATCATTGGATAAGGGGGTGGGGGATATCTTAAAAACTATTATTTTCTGATAGAAATGAAGGTCAAAATTGTTCAAAACACCTCAAAAACCATCAAAAAACATATTTTCAACTTCGTAACAGAGTAGGGTCAAATGCTCTAATTTTACCTAAATATCTTCTGATCTTTTCATATTAGGCACTCACTGTCACATTAGGGCAAGTTAAGGATGAGAGAATAATGCCATAATTGATAAAAACATCCAATGCACTCTCTTCGTCTAAAGCACATGCCAAATCAAGTTCTCAAAATCAGAAACCACACGAACAGCACGTCATAATTCTATCACAAACACGACCAAATTGAATCCAATTAGAAAAAAAGGGTAATTTTTTACTATCGCTCCGGTCTCTTCAATTCCCATAATTTATAGATCAATGGATTCGTTATTACACCAGGAATGCGATTTGGATAGTCTCAAGTGAGGGAACTGGCCCAAAACTAAGTTAGGACACGAAGTTTGTTTTGGGGTATGTGTGAAAAAATACCCTAAAATGCGGGTAATTCCTTCAGTAGAGACTACCTACGGCGCATTCGCGATGTAAAAATGAATCCATTGATATATAAATTATGGAAATTGTAGAAATAGCCAACATGAGTGACCTAAAAGGTATATATATACATTTATATATATGTAGTAAAACGAACACTGTATATATTCACTGGGATCTTTTCCGTTTGACTGCCGCCATTGAAACATAATTAAACTCCAGCCTTCTTTAGTTAGCTTTATAAGGCTAACTAACAAAAATATCACGACCTAACCTAACCAATCATCAAGGTCGTACAGTTGACCTAACGATTGGTTAGGTTAGGTCGTGATATTTTCGTTAGTTAGCCTTATAAGGCTAAGTAAAGAAGGCTGGGGGCACTCACCTCTTATGTTTCAATGGCGGCAGTCAAACGGAAAAGATCCATTCACTGTATATATTATATATACCGTAAAACTAAACACTACTAACCTAACCTACCTAACCTTGCGTGTTCCCCTTCTCCGTTTCTTATCACGCACACGACCTATGGCAACGAAATGCTTTTCTGTTTTTATCAAACACACACTTATTACCACAAACAATATCTTCCTTGTTTTTCTTAGGGCAAATAAATTCTTTTAGCAATACACCGTGTTCTACATAAAAATTAAATGCAGCCTCTTCATCATCAAAAAATTTGCATGAAGTTAAACACACTGAATAATTACAACCAACGCCATCGTGACACTAAAATCTTATGAGTTTAGGTCAAACCACCCAATTTTGTTAGCGGTACCTTCCTAACCTTTGTGGGATCAGCCATTTTATCACTCCCAAAAACATGATCCGCGATTTTATCACTCAAAAAAAAATTTATTAACATTAATTTTATAGCTTTAATCGGCATTTGCCTTCATATTGTACTTAATAAAAGTTGTTTAAAAAAATGTAAAGAGTCTTATGGTAAACTTTATTTTCAGTTTCCAGAGACCGGACTGATAGTAAAAAATTACCAAAAAAAGAAAAATAGAACAGAAACCAACCAACTAATTAAGTCGCAGAGTAGCGAAAAAATAGCCCAATCAGGAAAAATATTTTATGAAAAAAGTACATTATAGCCAAAAGAGGAAATATTCACTATAAAAATGTAACGTAATTTTTTCTATAATCTTGCATTTCCACAAAAAATGATTAGTACCATCATAAAGAGCATGAAAAATAGTGCTAGTGAAACACAACCTCTCATTTCTCATTAGCCCCTGTGTCCAGCCAAATATTAACCTTTATTTCTTAACAGATTTAAAATCAGCATATGCTGAAATCTATAAATCCAAGAATTATGAAAAAATAAAATGTTTTTGGAGATGGTGTGCGTTATTTCATTGTCTGCCACCCTTGATGAGTGGTTAGGTTACATCATGATATTTTCATTAGTCTCAACAAAAATATCACGACTTAACCTAACCAATCGTCAAGGCATACAAACAAACAAAAAACAAAACATTTTTATTGTGATCATTCACAATCAATCCATAGCCACTTAACCGAACATACCAGCATACTGTTTGATTAATTATCTGACAATTTTATGTATATTGTTATTATACGAGATCTTATAACACTTATTATAACATAGCCACTTGCTATAACACTTATTATAACAACATATGTATATATAATCCTTGCTACATAACAAAAATAAGGTATTGTAAACCAGCAGTTGTCTGAACCAAGACTGCCATATAGGTGAGAGGTACACAGTATCTGAAGACAGGGCATTGTACAATAACACATTAGAGCTGTTTTGGACCCTAGTAATGAAATCAAATTATATAATATACATATTCTTCCGGATTAACATTTGGCTGGTAGGTAGGTTATGCATAGTAAACATAAAACTAGCACTGCACCATTTTGGTTCCCTACATAGCAAGTAATGATGACCAAACCATTCAAGTAACCTAACCAGGCATTCACATACACTATATGATCAAAAGTATTCGGACACCGCATGGTTTTGGGAAAAATGGTTTTATTATGGCATTTAGTAACCAGTAGGTCCACCCTTTGCTTTTATTACAGCGTCAACACATCGCGGCATACTTTCCACCAGTTTTCAGTAAGTCTGTGCAGGAATGGCTCGCCATTCCTCTTGCAGAGCTGATGCAAGAGATGCAAGTGAAGCCGGGCGTGGTGTGCGGTTTCGTATCCGTCGCTCCAGTTCGTCCCACATGTGCTCGATTGGGTTGAGATGGGGGCTCTGAGCAGGCCAGTCTAACAAATCCACCTTATTTTCACGAAACCAGTCCTGCACATGCCTTGCAGTATGGCAGGGAGCTTGATCCTGTTGAAACAAACAATGGCCATCTCCGTAGTATTGCCACAGTGTAGGGAGGGCCGAATTGTCCAGAACATCGAGATAAACGTCAGCATTCATGGTAGTGGGTATAACAACCAACGGGCCGAGCCCTAGCCAGGAAAAACAACCCCATACCATGATGGACCCTCCACCGAACTTCACCGTTGGACGTACACAGTCAGGAAGAAGCCGTTCTCCGGGCTGTCACCACACCCAAACACACCCATCAGACTGGAAGAATACCGTGACTCGTCGCTCCAAAGAACAGTTTTCCAGTCCTCCATGGTCCAGGAACGACGGGAGACACACCAGGCCAAATGACGCGTGGCATTAACTTTTGTAATCAATGGCTTGTGTACAGCTGCTCTACCATAATAACCGAGTCTGTGCATCTCTCTGCGGATAGTTACAGTACTAACGGAGGTACCGGATGCTCTTCCTACCTCCTCAGCAATGGAAGCGGCAGAGGACGTGCGGGACTTCTTGACATGTCGTACCAGACTTCTTCTATCACATTCCGTCAGTTTGCGTGGTCGTCCGGAACATTTTTTCGCGTTAGTTGTACCGTCGTGCTTCCATCTCATGATAACATCCGCTACAGTCAACTTTGGTATATCCTGTTTGGCTGCAATGTTCCGTATAGAAACGTTACTTAAATAACATCCGATGATGAGTCCACGTTGGAACTCGGAAAGTTCACGTCCGCGCGGCATGGCTTCACAACAGTTACTGATAACTTAACAGAACACCTCAGCATTATAGTTTCGCCATGCTTTTTCCCAGCATACCTTTCGGCGAAGGTATGCTCTATCCCCGTACCCCCAAGATCTAAATTATACAAATGATAATGTAATAACATGTTAAGTTACGCATTTTTTTAGTAATTTTAACTTCTTTTTTTTTTATTAGGCAACACATGCAATCAACGTATTTTAATGAGAAAACTTTGTCTATATGATATTTTTCAAAATTTTACTTAAGTGGCACCCGTATTCTGAACCATTACCAGTTTTTTTTGGCTCAATCGATTGAGATGAAACATAAACATAAGAAATTTTTATAGTGGGCACACTCGGGGCCACTTCGGCCCATCGAGGTAGCTCCACTACGTAAAAACTGCCTGTACATTGGCAATAACCAATTTTTACAAAACTAATTAATTATCAATTTAAAACTAATTATCAATTTAAAACTAAAGATAAAATCTCTGGATCCAGAAGATCAGTCATAATAGGCTACTATCCACAAATATGTTACACTATATATCTATTTATAACTGACATGCAAATATATTAGATCCAAAGAATCCAGTCAATTTCATTATGGTACCCATCAATACCAGTACCTTGCCAACCAAAAATAAGTCACAGTCCATATCAATTGCGAACCAAGTCACAATTTATAACCATATACATTACAATATACTGTATATACTTAGGAGGAAAAGTGTAGGTGTGGCTGTAAAGACTATACAGTAATGTAGAAATGTGCGTGCATCCATTTTGGGTCTCCCATTTAAAGGTGTTTGTGGGGCAAGTGAAGATCATGAGTTTTTCAATACCTCACAGTACTATGGGGGGCACCACTCAGCAGAGGAATCTCTTTAAATAGGGTGTGTAAGGACAGAGTATATCCCTAACCCAAGATACTGCCTCCCTATATCCCACAACACCTGTGTTGAGCTGTGAGATCTATCACCCAAATGCACATAATATATATGAAATAAACTAGTACCATTCATGCAATAAAAATGGGCCTAAACACCATCACTAGATGTCCCTTGCAGACAAACTATCCAACCTTCTTTTGAAAGAATCAAGTGTATCTGAAGTCACCACTTCTTCTGTCAGACTTCCAAAACTTAATTACTATGTTTTCTTAAATTTGTTCTACATCTTGGCTTAAATAATTTCATACTATGACCTCTAGTCTAGTTATTATGATCTTTAATGAAAAGACTCAAAATCTATCTTATCCAACCCTTTTTATCATTTTATACACCTCTATATATCACCCCTTAACCACCACCTTTTTAATGAGAACATGTTTAGATACATGTCTTTCCTTATATGTCAATTGTCTTAGCGATGGGATCATTCTTGTTACTCATTTCTATACTTTTTCCAGTTTTTTCAATATCTTGTATCAAATAGGGACTATTAAATTGAATACAGTATTCGAGGAGGGGTCTCACATATGAAATGTGTAGTTGCTTTATAATATTGGGTGATTTGTATTCACTGTGTCTCTGCATGAGTGAGTCTAGCATTTGCTTTATTTCTGATTACCATACAGTGATTTGAGGGTTTAAGTTCATTAGTCACAATGACACCCAAGTCTTTCTCTTTATCATCATTTTTAATCCAAATTCCATTCATATTGTATTCAAATTCTGGATTTTTTGGCCCAATATATGCAACCTTGCACTTATCAACATTAAATTTCATCTCCCACTTATCTGCCCAGGGCCCCAGGCTGTTACTATGTCTAAGTCTTTTGTATTGTCATTGCTCCTGCTACTGACAACATTATGGCCTAATTTTGTATCATCAGCAAATTTTGAGGTTTTACATGATAGGCCCTTCTCAGATCATTTTTATAGACAACAAAAAGCAGTGATACGTGGTTGCTATGTGGCCTTAAAAATAAGATTTACCTTTCATTTTAACAAACCCCACTACAGCCCTATCAGCTTGTGATCGAAACGTCCAGTTACTGTTAAAACGACGAACATGAACTAAAAGATGAAAACTCAGGAGTTAAGAATACAATAACCTGGCTAGGCTTAAAGTTACATACAAGTCAACTTACACTTAATAATAATTGTTTCTTAATTATGTCTTCATTGATTTCTAGTTTTGTTGCACTCATTTTGATTATTCAGACCAATTTGGCGAAGGTTAATAGGCCCTCTATATGATTATGAAACCTATGTTGAAAGTATGAATGTAACCTAATTCCAAATAGCAGCTAGGCTTATGTCAATATGAATTTTTAAAGAGTTTTCGGTGAACCTTTGTGGTAATCGGACGTACCTAGAATTACTTGGGGGGGAAAACAAAAAAAACAAAGTTCGTGCTCAGGGAGTTTTGATTGAGTGTGGTGTTGAAAAAATCTTTCCAACACGGCAGTTGAGATTGATCCTGCATTTTGAATTGTTTTTTGACTAGTATAAGATCACTCCGGTGTTAACTGATAAGTACTTGCTTGTTAAAAGATCTTAGCAAAACATAGGCCTTTATTTTGGCGGACTTCGAATAACGCACACCATCTCCAAAAACATTTTATTTTTCCATAACTTCTTGGATTTATAGGTTTCAGCATATGCTGATTTTAAATCTGTTAAGAAATAAAGGTCAATATTTGGCTGGACACACTTAACCTAACCAATTGTCAAGGGCATACAGTTGACCTAACCGGACATCGGAATAACATTGAAGGCCCAGTAGATCAACTGCATGCCCAGGTTTTTGTTTTTTTTAGAAACAATTTTTTTTTTAATTATGTCTTAACAGTTTTAAAATGAGCATATGTTGAAACCTATAAATTCAAGAAGTTATGGAAAATAAAATGTTTTTGGAGATGGTGTGCGTTATTCCAATGTCCGCCTTTATTTTTGGTGACGACTGTGGCTTAGCTTATCTCATTGGGCTAGGCTTGGCCTTAGTGGCCCTATACCCTAGGGCAGGAGTCCCCAACCTTTTTGTGCCGAAGAGCACATTCAAGACTACCGGTAAATTTTCCATCTAATCATGAGTAAAGGAGCGACTTCTAAAAGTACTAAAAGGTTACGGGTGGATGATTCTAAGACCCTTCAGTCGGCTAGCAGTGATGACTTAATGGATTTGAGTAAACTGACAATGCTATCACTTCTTTTTGCATGAAAAGTTCGAACGAAGCTGCTCAAAGATTAGATACTCAGGAACTAGTATCTAGTCTTATCCAACCCTTGAACTGTCCTACAGCGCCTCTAGGCCTACTACCAATACTCCTGGACCTGATATTCCTGTCGAGTATGCTCTTACTGAGGTGACATGTGTGTGTATGTGTGTATATATGTATATAGTCTAAAGTCATTAAAAGAAAGCTGAATGGCAACACAGAAGGATAAACAGCGGAATGCGGTCTGTTCGTTTCCTTTGGCTGGACTAGCAGCATGGTTATTCATATCTGACTAAATCGTGGTGCTAAGTTAATTTGGTGATGTTGCTAAAGTGTTAGAATGTAGGCAGGAAGTTGTCAAATAGTATATAAGGGTGTGGGTAATGTCTATAGCTTTCTAAATTAGTAAAGTGAGGGAGTTAGGTAGGCGGTTTGTAGGACGCTGGAAATCTATGCTAGGCCCTAAAGAAGATCTAAATCAAAGCACGGATAAGTACCTTTGTTGTTGTTTAGAAACCTAATAACTTGGTGGGTCCACTAACTCCACGCTATTACGCTTACATTTATTTGAATAGCAAAGATTTGTCAGTTCCCTTAACCAAACTTAGTCCTTTGGTTGTTGTTGTTGGTTAGCCGATCAAACCACCCTGATCGAGCAAGCCGGCGGCACGCAGGTAACCAATCGCCCTCTCCGGAGTAGATCAGAGGTTCAGCGCACTCGTGATGTTGTGTTGTGTTCTATGTTGTGCTAGAGCGGTACAGTCTGTCATAATGTGTTCAACTGTTTGTGGTGTGTCCTGGCACAGGTGGCAAGTGTCGTCTGTGGAGTTGTCTAGTCTGTGTTTATATGTCTGTAAGTTGGGGGTGATGTCCACATCTGAATCGTACTAAGTTAACTCGATCCGATCAGCTCAGGCTGATCACTGACGTGTCAATGGGTAGCGGCTTCGCACCTAGGACCGCATTCGTACCGAGTCGTGTCAGTGCTTTGTGGGTTAGGTGTGTGTGTGTGTGTGTGTATGTGTGTGTGTGTGTGTTTTCTCTACTGTGTGATGTCTGTGGGGCGTGGTATGGAATGGAGTATTTGGTTATAATGTCTCTCTGGTGTTACCTTAATGGTGCGAGGTGTCGGTGCATGATTGTACATATAGTGATAAGGGCGTTGTGGGTTAGTTGTCGCTGCTGCCATGAATTGTGTTCCCCTCATGTTTAAATGCCCACTAATTTTCAGTATTTTTGTTTCTGTGCGCAAGTGTTCGAGTGGTGTTCTTTGAGTACATCTTGTAATGATACGAAGTGCGTTGTTTTGTATTGTCTGTAACAGTGGCGGCTCGTCGGTAGGCACTGCGGAACTGCAGTACCCCTAAATTTTTTATTTACAATTGAAATAATCAAGAACAATATAAGGATGAGCTCACTGAATAACTTTTTCAATAACTTTTGAAACTTTTATTCATTGCTCAATGCTCATCCTTTTATTTCAGTAATTATTTCAACCCATTCTTAGAGACAGCACCCCTAGAATTTTTAGTCACGAGCCGCCACTGGTCTGTAAGGTGTTTATGTGTGCGTTTGAGATAATGGGTGCCCAGCATGGGCTAGCATAGTCCATAACTGAACGAATATATTGTTTGTATATGAGTGATGTTGTTTCCTGCTGGTGTCCAAAGTTTGTGCCTGTTAGTACCCTAAGCGTGTTAAGTCTTGACGTACATTTGTTTTTAATGTCTTAAATGTGGTTTGCAAAAGATAATGACGTGTTGTATGTAACCCCAAGTATTTTGGTTCTGTGAGGGTGTGGAATGTTGGTGTTGTTTAGTGTAAGCTGTGGAGTTATCTGGTGTTCTTTTGTGTTGCTTGTTAGCAAGGTGATGGTTGATTTTGTAGGCGCTACTTTGAGTCTAATGTGTGTGAGCCAGTCTTGTATACTGTTTATGTGTGTTTGTAGGTTATTTGTAGCGGTGTCGATGTTGTTGTGGGTGGATGTTAGAGTGATGTCATCTGCATATGATGATAAGGTAAGCTTGTTATCTATTGGTGTTGGAATGTCAGGCATATATAAGTTGAACAGTGTTGGTGAGAGAACAGAGCCTTGAGGGACCCTGTTCGGAAAAAGCTTGTTTTTGGATGACTTGCCATTAAATGTGACATGTGAGTATCTTCCTGAAAGATAGTTGCTCAGTCACCTTTTGGTGTTATTGTGCATATTTGTGTTGAGTATTTTGTTTATGAGAGGGAAGCGTGGAATAGCATTAAATGCTATACTAATGTCTATTGTTGCTAATAGTGTACGTTGAGTTGGTCGTCTGGAGTTGATGCCATCCATGATGTGCTGCGTGAGGTTAGTGAGTAATGTCATGGTTGAGTGGTGAGGTCTGAATCCATGTTGAGTAGGCGATAATGGTATGTGTGGGTTGGTGATTTGTAAGATTAGTCTTTCTGTTACTTTGGAGTTGTGCATACTGTAGTAAAGTAATAGGTCTATAGGAAGCTGGTTCTGTTGGATTTTTGTTTGGTTTGAGAAGTGTAATAATTTTACCTTGTTTCCATATGTTAGGAATAATACAGTGTTGGTATGAATATGTGCTGATGTTTGTGAGAACGAGTATTCCCTGTGGGCCCAAGTGTTTACGGTGTATGTTAGATATGTTGTCTGGTCCAGTAGCCTTCGAATTCTTAATGTTTTTGATGATGTTGGTGGTCTGGTCTGTATTGAAGGGTGTAATGGTCGTGTCGAGTCTGTAGGTTTTCTTGTGTCTGGCTGTTTGTCTGTCGGCGTGTTTCTGGTTGTTGTCTCTGTTTAGGTGACTTATCTTTGCGTAGTGATTAATTAGCAGAGCTGGGCAGTAACGCGTTACAAGTAACGGCCGTTACGTACTTTTTTAGTAACGGTAGCGGTAACGGCGTTACATTTCAAATCAAGTAACTCTTTCAGTAACGACGTTACTTTTTTAGGGAAGTACATTCGTTAGTCGTTACTCGTTACTTTTTTATCGTAGCTCGCAATTAGTTTCTTTCGATCCTCACTCACTATTCATTAACCGTTAAAAATTTGTCCCTTCACTATGAGCTAGGCGTGCATGTTAGCCGTTGGCATGTTGGCAGCCTACCCCCATCCACCCTCTCCCCCTACACTGACAGCACTGTCAAAGTACAAAGGCGAAGAACCCTGGAGCATGGAGGAACCTAAGTTCAACAGAGATTTCGTCATTCCTCTCATCTGGGCCTTCACGGCACGTTAGCTCTGCATCCTTCCCATCCACTAACTTTAAAAATATGTTTATTAAACTTAACATTCCTATACCATCTAGTGCCGCTGTTGAGCGGGTTTTTTCAGTAGGAAAGGATATACTGCGTCCGAAACGAGGCTCGCTCTTAGATGCAACTTTTGAGAAGCTTGTTTTCTTAAAGGCCAATAAAGATCTTTTGAAATAGTTCTTAAGTTTGTATATTTAGCTAATAAATTTCAATTATCATTGCCATGCACAATAACTCATTTGATTCATTTCTTTAGTATTTCGTATTATTGTTTTGCAAAACTAAGCTTTCCTGCTATAGTCTAGCATTAGTAAATTAGTATCAATAGTATGCTACATCCTCTGTTATGTTGCAATTCCAAGTAATAAATCTTGCAGTAATTTTGTTTCACTTTTTTTGAAAATATTATGCTTTATAAGTAATAACAACGCAATGAAGGCATGCACAGACTTCATAGCTTATGCATTAACCAGTGGATACAAACCAACACATACTCGCACAAGCGAATGTTTATATAATATAATATTTTATGTGTATATATAAATTATAATATACCTATGCATATATATAATATATTTACATTTCATTAAAAGTAACGGTAACGAATAACGGTGCCGTTACTCGTTACTTTTTAAAAATGATAACTGTAACGATAACGGCGTTACATTTAGACTGTAGTAACGGTAACGGTAACGGCATTACATTTATAAAGTGACGAGCACAGCACTGTTAACTAGAATGTTAGCTTCTTGTGTATATGTTGCAATATTATTTTGGCTGCGACAGATAGCCGCGTGTGAGGTGTGAATGCCGCTATTAGAGTGGGTAATACTGTTTATAGTCTTGTATAGCCTGGATGTATCTGTACAGTGGTTTAGTGTTGTTATGAATTCCCTAAATGTTTCTGTGTTTTTCTTTAAGTTTGTTGTTTATTTCTGTGTTGAGCTGTTGTATCTGCTGTTTTATGGCTTCTGTGTGTGGTGTTTGTGTGTTGTGTTTAAAATTGTTACGTTGCCTTATGAGGTGGGCTATTTCTCTAGTGTAATTTGGATTGTATTTCCTAATGTTGCCCTTGGGTATTAAATAAGATTCCACTTTCTGTTATTACGTTTATTGATCAATATCCATAACGCTAAACAATGATGGAACTCTGAAACATACAAACAAAACATAAACAATTAGGGTGGATCGATTTTACATTTTTTTCGATTTCCATATTCTAATAGAGACAAAAACTTGCGCATGCATGAGAAAATAGCCTCTGCAAAATCTTAGCTTAATAGGTAATCATCTTCTGCCCCCGGCAGAGCGATGAAAATCATATTTTAGTAGTCAAAAACGTATTTTTCTTATAATTTTAAAAATATTATGCATCAAAATTATTCCTAATAACTATAAAGTCGATGAAAAAGACCTCATATGATCGTTTTTCCAAGCGCGTTGTCCTACGTTAATTTAATATCTTTTGCCCCCGGCAACAACGTCAAATGTTGAAAAAATAGGTAATTTATATACATATTTTCAGATCGGCTCTTTGTCTTAAATAATGCATTTATATATTTCCCATAGCATTTATATCGTTGCTTAGGCATGAAATAACACACACGCAAAATTTTATGACTCTAGAGTAATATCTTCTGTCCCCGAGAAAAGTCTAAATGTGGATTATAATTACGTTAATGCGATGTTATAAGTACGATAAGTACTAAGTACAGCTCCTCGCTTGCTAATTTTATAAAATTAGCAACCCAGAACTCACCACGAGGAGGTTGCTGTATGTCGAGTTCCACCCTATCCAGCCCCAACCACCCTTCCTTTGGCTGCATGTCGATTTATATACGGTAATCTTTCTTAGAATCAAATCGTGGAATTTTTGTTCGGGAGTGAAGACGGGAGCGGATGAATCCCTCCCTCTCTTCTATTCCACTTACACTGGCAGAGGCTTCGGTTACTAATTTGATGAGTCTCTCGACCGCTTGAGTATGACAAGGGAATAGTGGGATCAGTCCATCAGGCTGGTCTCCCGTCTCAACAAACTCTTTTATTCGGGTATCAGGTATTGTTTTTGTAACGGGGGGTTCGGTCACCTCAGCCGTTTGCCAGTTGATCATTTCGTAATAGTTTTGACTATCGTAGAGCAGCTCAGGCATGGCGAAGGCTCGAATTTCCCCCGCTGGTGATTGTTTTGATCGTACTTTTAATATTCTTCTCCATCCCAATTCTCTTATGTGTTGCTCATCGGCATGTAGCATGGAGATCAAAATATTTTCTGGGTGAGCAAAGAAAGAATTTCTACGGAGGACTTTGTTGGCGAATGTCTTAGATCTTTGAGGCATGGTCTGAGAGAGACGCATCATTTCGAAAAAATGTTTTGCGCCCTCAGTGAAACTGGAGTTTTTCTTTATCTTAAACCAAATTGGTGCGTAAACTATCATAATGAATCGCACAATTTCATTGAAGGTGCTGGAGGGTTCACTGGTTGAAACATAGAGGCGCAGAAATCTATTTGCTGTTGTCAGCCACCTGGAATGCGCCATCATACCTGGATTTCGAGCCGCGAGAGCTGAAGAGCAGCTACCGCTCGACACTGCTCTGTAGATGCCTAACAAATATTTTTGGTCAGTGCTCAACTCGGCATCATCTATGTCAATGTCGGGAGATGGAATGGCATCGAATTCTGTAATTGGAAGTTTTTCGCAGTCGTTCAGTTGTTTTCCAACTGGTCCAGTAAAGCCCATTGGCCCAGTTGTTTTGCCGTCCAAGTCTTGAATGAGGTGTCGCAGTGATAATTCATTACCGTGTAATAGGCATGTGTGTGTGTTATTTCATGCCTAAGCAACGATATAAATGCTATGGGAAATATTATATAAATGCATTATTTAAGACAAAGAGCCGATCTGAAAATATGTATATAAATTACCTATTTTTTCAACATTTGACGTTGTTGCCAGGGGCAAAAGATATTAACGTAGGACAACGCGCTTGGAAAAACGATCATATGAGGTCTTTTTCATCGACTTTATAGTTATTAGGAATAATTTTGATGCATATTGAAATATTTTAAAAATTATAAGAAAAATACGTTTTTGACTACTAAAATATGATTTTCATCGCTCTGCCGGGGGCAGAAGATGATTACCTATTAAGCTAAGATTTTGCAGAGGCTATTTTCTCATGCATGCGCAAGTTTTTGTCTCTATTAGAATATGGAAATCGAAAAAAATGTAAAATCGATCCACCCTAATAAACATACATGAAAAATAAAGGCATCAACATGAAGACACTAATCAATAATAATGAATATTCTCTATCTCTCCCCGAGTCTTTGATATAGTAGAGTGAAAAAAAGGGGAACAAAGACTGTTATATATGTAGTGGTGTGGTACAGGGTATGGGTGTCGATGGCGAGAGGGGGTTGTTCATGTAGTATGTAGCGTGTTCGTCATATCGTAATCGCTCTGCCATGAAGGTGTCTTCCTATCGCGTCCGGCGCGTCTGACGGCAGAGGCATCGGTTGGAGAAGCGGGACACCTGGACGCAGCACCTGGAGCAGCAGGTTGCGAAGAATCTCGTTGCTGGAAGCGCTCAATGGGTGCGAGGGACGGTGTTGGTGGGCACTGCTGAGGGTGCGCAGCTAGTCTGGAGGGCAGGCCTCTTGGTGCGGTGTGCAGTGGAAGTGATGTGCGGCTGGTCGGTGAGGTTACGTTGCCAGCCGGTTGGTGGGCGGTAGGGGATGATCGCTCGACTGCGTACGGGGAGCGTGGTTTCGGGGGTGAGGTTGCGCACTGCTCAATTCGGGCGCAGGGCGGGAGAGGTGAAGGCGGGAGTCGTCCATGCGTGGTTTTGGGGTGAGGTCGCGCACTGCCCGATCCGGGCGCAGGGCTGGAGAGGTGAAGGTGGGAGTCGTCCCCGATGGTGAGGCGGCGTCTGTGCGGTTGGACGGGCACGTATTTCCTCAGAAATTTTCTGTTTCGCAGAGTCACTCTGCCTGAACCGTCAACCTTCACCACGTATTGATCGAACTGTCGCACTTCTATTACCAGGCCAGTCTTGTCCCATTTCCTGGGGTTGGGGCCGATCTGGTTCTGGATTCTGACCCTGTCTCCGACCACGAGTGGGGGTAACCGTCTGGTGTGCTCGGACCAGTATTCAGTGGCTCTCATGTGCCTGTTCCGCAAGGCATCCTCCCTCGCCGCCAACGTCCCGAGCCAGGTATCGTGTGGCTTGTACCTGCCGGGCACGATCGGGATGAAATCTTTGATCGGACGGCCGAACACACACATAGCGGGAGACAGCTTGGTATCTTTGTCAGGCGTGTTGCGGTATTGTAGCATGGCTCGCTGAAAAGCGTCTGTATCGAGCTCACCGTTCGGTCCTGTGTTGTCTGTGATCAGTCGTTTCGCTGTTTTCACGCCAACTTCGGCTCTGCAGTTTGAATGTGGAAAAGCTACCGAAGCCAGACGGTGGTGTACGCCCCAGTTCCCCAGGAAGTGACGAGTAGCCGTGGATGTGAACTCAGGGCCGCCGTCAGATGACAGTTCGTCGCAGATGCCATAAGTCACGAACACCCTGCGCAGGCTGTTGATGAGGCCTCTGGCGCCATCCGTGGTCCTCTCCACAATCGGCCAGTTTGAGTACCTGTCGACGATCACCAGGTAGTTGGTACCTTTATAGTGGAAATAATCGGCACAGATGCACTGGAAAGGGTAGACGGGGGACACCGGAGGAATTGGAGGAGCACTGGGCTGCGAAGGTGCCATACGGTTGCAATGGTTGCAACTGTTCCTGAGGGTAGTGATAGCAGGGGTGATGCCGGGCCAGAACACGGACACCTCAGCCCTCGCGACCATCGACGATACGCCCTGGTGGGCTGCGTGGAGCGCGTTCAGTACATCCTGCCGGAGAGAGGGAGGGATCACAACACGGTTTTTGAATACGACGACGCCGTCCACCGTGTACAGGTCCTCTCGGAATTGGTAATATTCTCTGAGTGGGGGTGGGAGCTCGTGACGGAAGTCAGGCATGCCTGACTCGATTATCGAGACGAGCTCTGTCATGTGTTGGTCGCTGCTCGTCGCCAATCTTACCCGGTCCCAGGTAACGGACTGCAGCGTGTTCAGAGCTGAGATCGCGGAGGCCATAACCTCGTCGTCGAGGGCTTCGTCGTTGTACGCAGCCGTTCCCTCTGTGCGTATGCCAGCTAAGAATGAGTGGCGCAGAGCAGCTGCCGACGGTAGGTCATCATCAGCAACAGCGTCTTGGCTACTAGCGGAGATGTCGTCTGCCAGGAGCATCTTTTCAGGTTGGCGGTCGCCGGTGGGGTGGCGGGACGTAGCGTCAGCAGCGCGATGCCTCGCACCAGGTACATGGATCATGCGAAATCTGTAGCGGAGAGTCTTCTCCTTCAGATTTCTCAGTCGAGCATTCGGTAAGTCTTCCAGCGACCTGTCGCCAAACACCTTCAGCAGCGGTTTGTGGTCAACCGCGATGATGAGGTCATCGCAGCCGAGGACGAAGTACCTGGCCTTGTCCAGTGCGTCAGCGACTGCCAGAGCCTCCCCCTCGATCGGCGCGTAGCGTGACTCGGCGGGGTGGGTGAAGCGACTGCCAACGAGGGTGACCATCCAACCAGTGCGGCAGCAAAAGGGTTCAGCACCAGGACATTCACAGTGCTTCTGGGATAGCCAGAATCCGATCCCTGACTTCGACCAATCGGTCGCAAGACAGGTCGGCTTTGTTTTGTCAAATATACTTACACCCTCCTCGATCTCACTGATGATCACCACCTTCGACTCTTCAAACAGATTGTTGAGTTGATCATCCCATCGGAAGGGCGTGCCGGGCTTCAAGAGTTGGCGAAAAGGTATCATTCTCTTTGCCATAGCGAAAGCATACGCCACCTGGTTAATTAGCCCAAACCATGAGCGAATGTCGGTTATGTTCTTTGGTGTAGGAAAGTCACGGATGGCCTGCAGATACTTCTCGCAGGGTCGTACTTGTCGAGTGTGATTTCGAAGCCAGCAAACTCCACAGTGTCTTGTCCAAATACAAACTTCTCAGGGTTCAGCGTGATGCCGTGTCTGCCGCAGATGTCAAGCCAGTTGACTGCTTGGAAGAAACTTTGTCTCAGGTCGTCCGACCAGAGCAGCGTATCGTCGATACACTTGGTTTTGTTTGGAACGTCGGATACTATTTCGTCGTAACGTCTCGAATAGCCATCACCAGAGGCGATATAGCCCTGGGGCGCCGTGCGGTACCGGTACCTGCCCCACGGAGTGATGAAGGTAGTCAGGTGACGGTCTTCCTCGCGGAGGGGCACGCTGTGGTATCCGTTCCAGGCATCGAACACGGTCTTCTTCTTGCCATGGGGCACCGACCGTGCCTGGTGGAACGGTGACTGAGTATGGTGTGTCTCGCGGGTGGCATGTATGTTCAGGGGCTGGAAGTCGACCGTGCGGCGTGGCTTCCCGTTCTTCTTGGCGCACACACCACCATCCGGTGACACCATGTCACCGGTTCGCCGACCGGCACTGGCTCGATTACGCCCAATTTCACGTCTTGGTCGAGTCCACGCTTGACGTCATCTTGCCAGTGAAGAGGGACGGGTACCGGGGTGTGATATGCCACCGGGTCAGCTAGAGGGTCCACCATAAGTTTCAATGGAGGGCCCTCCATCATTGGCAACGGCTGATGCGCACACGTGTTAAATGTGCTTGACTTGTAGTATTCGACCAAGTACTGCCGCAGTCTGTCGCGGTTCTTCTCAGTCGCCAGGAACGGTAGTTGTGATGGCGGCCGGGGCGGTGTTTGACGTATCGGGCAGTCGCATGGGCTGGTCTGACCGCTCTCGCTGCTGATAGCACTATCTCTCGCCGGCACCTCATCGCTCGCGGTGTCGGCTGCCGAGGTTGCCTCGAGTCGATGCGAAGACGTCTCACCGATCATCGGGAAGTTGTCGGTGATCATGCCGAGCGCGATGCATGCCTCCTTGCTGAGGAACAGCTTGTCGGAGTTGTCCGTGACATAGGTGAGTTGACGAGTTGTTACCACTTTACCGGTTTTGTCCTTTCCAGAGAGTCGCAGGATGACGGCGCCGAGTATTTTGATGCATCCGTTGTTGGCGGCGTGCATTCTCATCGTGACGGGGATAAGGTCGGCTTGTTTGAGGCCTATGCGGTGGATGACTTTGATGCCTGCCAGACAGCTCTGGCAGCCGGTGTCAGCCATCGCACCGAGTGTAGCAATCTTGGGCGCGGCCTTTAGCTCGAATCCGAATGCAGCGTAATCTTCATCGACGGCTGTCACTGTGAGGTTTATGAATGGCTGAGGTTTGGAGGCTTGCTTAATCCATGTGTCGGAAAGGCGATGATAAAGATGATGGTCAAGGGCGATGACTCTCCTGATGCGGCGTCGGCCAGTTGTGGCAATCGAGCAGAGGGCCTCGAATACAGCACCTTCTTCGCATATTGCATGTGAATTCGCTACTATCTCGACTCTTGATGGTTTGTGCTTGCTCCTACACACTGCTTCAAAGTGGTTCTCACGATTGCAGTGGCTGCATGTGTGGCCATAGGCTGGGCAGTCTTTCTTTCGGACCCTGCCTGGGGCACTTTTGCCGTGCCCTTTCCTGCCGCAATATGAGCACACCTCATGGTTGCCGACTGTCATCTCCTTCAGAGCGTCCTTCTTGTTCCGTCTGTAGGCGCTGTTAGCAGCCTCGACGCCCTGAGAGTCGAGGAGACGTGATGCTGAGCGCTTGCCGGATTCTTTGGCCTCGACGAACTGGAAGACCTGCTCTAATGTCATGTTCTGGTTCGTGTTGCCGAGTAGGTCCAGTTGAATCTCGGGGTCCTCAATGCCGCGGGTCAGGACGTCGCGCAAGATGGCCTCCGTGTAGTTCACATCCGCATCGCAGCTCGAGCATTTGGTGATGTACTTGCATACCCCTGCCTGGCCACGGAGTCGGGCGCCGAATGAACGCACGGTTTCGTCACGGTCTTGGCGCATGTTGTGCAGCGCCACTCTAGCAACCATGGTGCTCTCTTCTCTGACTGCGAGTTTCTTTATGGCTGCGAGCACCTCATTTTCACTTCTCCCTGTCAGACTACCACCGGCTGATCGTGTGAGGTCTTTGCGAAGGGGTTCATCGCAGCACTCCAGTAGCTGCACCACTTTGTCACGACCCGTGATTTTGGTGGCATCCACATAGTCCATCCATCGCGATGTGAAGTATGACCATTCCTCGCTCGTACCGGCTGAAGATATTGTTGGTCTCTTCACCTTCTCCACTTGGGCCGTGGCGCCGGCAGCGGACACGGAATGGACAGTGCAATGGGCTGTGAGGAGTGCTGCTACAATGGCGTCGCTGTGTGCGGGGGTCTCATATGCGCACCCCTCAATTGGACATTTCACCACGGGCATGTTGACCTGTTGAGATTCACTATTGTTTTGTATAAAGTTCCATCATAAATAAGATTCCACTTTTTGTTATTACGTTTACTGACCAATATCCATAACGCTAAACAATGATGGAACTCTGAAACATAAAAACAAAACATAAACACATACATGAAAAATAAAGGCATCAACATGAAGACACTAATCAATAATAATGAATATTCTCTAGGTATGTATTTGTTTGCATTATTGATGATCTGATTGAATGTCTTGAATGTTGTATTGATGTCTATGATGGGTGTGCTGCTTAATGTGGTGAATTGTTCTTCAACCTGTATTTTGAACTGTTCCCAATCAGCTTTCTTGTAATTTCTGTAAGTGTACCTAAGGGTGTTGGGGCAGAGTGTAGAACGTGTTGTAATGATGATGGGCAGGTGGTCTGATGACAGTTGTTTTTCTGTTCTCCAGTGTGTATGTGTTGCTTGTGAGAAGGAACAGAACGTTATTGTCAGAAAATCTAGAAGAGGAAGAGCCATTGTTGTTCCAAGGCGATATGATGACTAAGCTGATTGATGCAGCATTGCTTGTATATATTAAGTTAAGGTGTATATATATCCATCTCATAATTGTAAGGTTAGTGAAAAATTCACTTAATTTAGAGCTAGCATTTTTTGGGCTCTTGTGGCATCATTGTTTGGGCACTCTTTTGGCATATTTTTTTGGGGGGGGGGGGTCACTGGTGCGTCCTTTCTACTCGTTGATTGAATGCGGCACTTACAGGGCGTGGTCTTATAGAGAGCTCCCTTGCAATTCAGTTTGGTTGTTTAGATACAAGGTTGTTGCATCGTGCAATGTTGCAGGTTGTGTTATTGTTGCAAAGTTTAGAAAAAAGACCATAAATAGTGCCCCTTTTGTTTTTTATCTTAATTTTATGCAACTGAGGCCTAAGGTAGGCCCACATCGAGTCAGCAACCCTGAAGTAGACCTAATAGGACCTCCAAGTCCATAAGTTTTAGTCTAGCTTAACTTGGGCTGTAGGTTGAAGTGGCCCTTCAGAGCTTGGCTGTTCAGGGCTCAGCTAGGATTCTGAACCCAATAAAATAAAAAATAACCGTTATGTCTGGGGAGGAGTTTGAGTATCCTGCTTGATGTGGTATGTGTGTATGTTCTTCTGTGTTATTAAGAATGAAGAGGCTGTTTGTGTGGCTATGTTGGCGCCTCTGGTGTTGTTTTGGTTGTGCAGGTACCAACTAGTAGGCCAGATTGTGTAACTGTGGATTATAATTGGCTGGCACCTGAGGTGAACTATCTGGTGGGATGTAAATGTTGATGAGTGTGGTGTTGTGTTTCACGCATGTTTTAATGTTAACTGCCTGTATTTCTATCGTGTTATCTGCTTGGATTGTGTATGCAATGTTTTGGGTGGCATCAGTGTAGTTAATACTTTTACGTATGTAAGTGATGAGTCCACCCCCGTGACCCCCCAATACGATCTTGACGAATCGCCGTTAAGTCAGGGATGGTGGCTGTTTTGTGTGTGCGTTTTAGTTTTGTTTCTTGTATAAGTGCTATGTGAATGTTTTGTTTCTGTACGAATTCCCTAAGTTGCATGATTTTGTTTGTGAGGCCATTTGCGTTGTACTGTAATACGTTAATATTATGCTTCTGTATGTGTCTCACGTCCTATTGTGTCTATGTCTTTGTGCATGGTGACATGCAGGGGTGTGCTGGGACCGGTTCGATCCGGTTCGCCCGAACCGGTTGTTAAATTTTGATTGGAATCACCGAACCGTTTGTTTGTTTTTAACAAATATTTAACAGTCAGTAGAAATTTATCTTGAAATTTGCAATTTGTCAGTCAGTCTTGATGAATTTTACGAATGCTCATGACGCCCGGGATTTGTCTCGTTCACAATTATGTTTTTGTGAATTATAGCCACAGATGGGCAAGATACTTGGAAATTGTATCTGAGATACAGATACAAGATACTCAACAAAAATGTATCTGAGATACAGATACAAGATACTCGAAAAAAATGTATCTTCAAGATACATTTTTAAGATACAAGATACTTTTGAAAGAATAATTATTTGAGTTTAGTTTCACCTGGTGAGCCATGAGCGCACGAGTTGTCTCATTCAATTGTTTATTATTATATTTTCTGGATATAAATAAATGCCAAATCAATGGTACTTCATATCTCAGTATTCATATAGTGATATAACTAAAAGGAAAGCACAAAGTAAATATGTATAAACAGGTCCGGCGCCAGCCTATTTGGCGCCCTTAGCAGGACTGCAGCTGGCGCCCCCACCCGCCTCCCACTTCACGATTGGGTTTGCCCACAAAGTAATCAAGGTACCATATTGAAGAAACTATTTGCCTTACACTGATCTATTTTAATTTGCTAATACATACATTTATTATAAAATTATAAAATCATTTCACAGTTCAAGAAAGTGTCATGACCAATCAAAACAGCGAGTAAAGCGAGGCATATGTAGTAACAAATCAGAACGCTCAAAAGTGCTAAAATATGCGTGCAAAAAGGACATATCTACTGTTTTTTCCAAGCAAGAAGGGCATATGTCACATAAAAACAGTTATTCGCTTATTGACGGCTCCCGGAACTCATATTAAGCCGTAAATAAGCCGAGTCGCTTATTGACGACTCCCGTCTGTGCGCGCAACATTTTTAAATCGCTTATTTACGACTCCCGTCCCTAAAGGGTTAAAGGTCGTGATAGTGAAAGTTCTATAATGACCCAATAAGATGAATAAGTTAATTATGTAAATATCAGTCAAGCTAAACTGGTGTACATACGTCGTACAACCTTTCATCATTTGTCTATGCTTCTCATTCCTTCATTATTTTTTTCATGTTGTTCTTACATAATACTATCAGACGTGCACAGGGCGGGAGGCGCTGGCGCCCCCCCAGATCTTTGGCGCCCTTAGCATTTACTAACCTCGCCTAATGGAAGCGGCGGCCCTGTGTATAAATAATCCTGAAAATTTTTAGGTATGGAAAAATAAAATAAACCACACTTTTTCAATTTATGTATTTCAAATAAATTGTTAATACAAGTATGCTCAGTTACCTACTCACGAAGAAAAAATAAAGTTTTCCTCATAATAAATATATTTGCAGGAATAAGCAAATATATGTATAATTCCTGATTTTTAATCATGTTAAAACATGTTAAAACCGCGGGATACAAGATGAAACCTGAGTACGTCTGTGCCGAGACTGTGCGCGCAGCGCAACGGTAGTATTCATGTACAAACATGTAACAGCAATCGCCGCCTGCTTCAACGTGCGTCAGATATGATCATATTTCATGAATAGTTATTAGCGTCTCTATTTAAAAAGTATCTTATGAAAGTATCTTTGAAAGTGTATCCCGGGATACAAGCTACATGACAAAATGTATCTTAGATACTTCTCAAGATCCTCCAAAAATAAAGTATCTAAGATACGTATCTCAGATACGTATCTTGTATCTTAAGATACAAGATACTGCCCATCTCTGCCTAACCGGGTCGCTCCGCTAGTCATTCTCTATTTGAACTGTATGCTGTTTTTGCTGGGTTTTTTAATGTATAACGAATAATGTATGAATGAATAACTTCAAGAACCAGCTGGACAGATTCCTGTGCAAAGTCCCTAATCAGCCATGCGTTGCTGGCTACGAGGGCAGGAGGAGATTAGACAGCAATTCCTTCCTTCACCAAATCCCGCAAATGAGGCGGGATGCTGCAGAGGGGTCGACAGCAGATCGATCCTGAACCGTCGTTCGAACTCACATAAAGTAAGTAAATAAGTAAGTAAGCTTTGATTTTTGTTAGTTGTTAAATTTGGATAAATATATATTTCTCTTTGTTTGAAGATTTGGATAATCTTAAGGAAATGTCATCACCTGAGTCGAAAAAATAACTATATGGCCGTAATCTATATAACAATACAACATTGCTATTCATCATATGCTCGACCAATCATGTGACATCATATATTTCCACTGTGGCTGCGAGGCAGTTATTCAGTTTTGTTTGAGTTATGGAGTGTGATGGTTGTTTCTTAAGATTTACCAAGATTATGTTATTAGGTTAGGTTTACCAAAATGCTTTTTTATAGTAGTTTTTAATGTGATTTACTCAAATCTTATATTTACTTACTGCGCAACTGAGCTGAAACATTATGATTTCCAACTTCGAATAAATGGTTCGATTCATTTACAAAGCAAATGAATATCAAATTTGAATATATCACACCAAATACTACTAGAAAAATGCCTTTTGGTATAATTTCGCAGGTGATGACATTTCCTTAAGATTTACCGAAGATTTTATGAATATATACAGTATATAGTACATATATAGGCCTGATGTGACGTATATATATATATATATATATATATATATATAGTCGAAAAGTCACTAAAGGGAAAAATCACTAAAAGAAAGCTGAATGGCAACACAAAAAGAGAAACAGCGGAACATGGTCTGTTCGTTTGTTTGGGCTGAACTAACAGCATGATTATTTATATGGAAAACTGATGAGTGGGTAGTTGGGAGGTAACGAAAATGGTTCACTGAGTAGGTAGGTAGTTAATCTAACAATTATTAAATTCCTTTTATGTCAATAACTGGGTGGATGAAACCAATTGGTTGCTCACCAGAGTTATTCTCCACACTAGTATTTATATACTGTGTGACAAGAGCGTGCTCGGTAATAGATATACATTACCGATCAACCAACCGAAAAAGAACCAAGAGGACGCTGGTGGAAAAGCCCCGCTAAAAGGAGAAAAGGAGAACGAAAACGAAGAACGGGGCCAGAGACGTAACTGGAGAAGGGACGAGAACAGACACGAAGAAAGATCCCCACCAGCAAGTACGCTCTCGACAATCATACAGGAAGGAGAAAAGAGACTCTCTAATAACTAGCAGTAAGTGACTAATTGTGTTTTAACCAAGTTTAGGTAGATTCATTAAATTAAGCTGGTCAGACAACTTAGGCCTATTGTGGCCTAAGACCCAGCATCAACTCATAGCTTAACAAAGGTAAAGGTAGATTGCCCTAACCTAGTTTGGTGAGGATCCTACTGTGGACCTCAATTTATCTGCCCGCTCTGGACCATTTCCGGAATCTCTAGGCTGACCCCTCTAGGCTAGACTTGATCTACTCTATAGTTAGACTGGAGAAATAAGGGGTGGGTTAATTGTGGACCAATTCATACAGAGCATTTTTCACATTGGTGGTCCGTGTGTGGGGAATTTACAAACCTTAACCTTACTTAACAAAAAAAAATTGCAGAATTAGGCTAAATGGTCTAGCCTAAGCCTAAGCCTAACCTAATCAAGCCTAATTAGGTCTACAACCTAGGGCCTAACTAGGAAACATTTACATTTAAGGAGTCTCATTCTCTTATAAGCTTAGACCTAAGTGACACATAAGTACTTGGTGGGGATTAAACCAAATTTAAACTTGACTGTTTTGTCTGTGCTCTCTCTTCTCTGGTAATTTCTTCTTATCCTCTATTTCATTACGATCCCCAGTTAAACAATTTTGACTTAAACATGGACAGTGCGGAATTGAAAAAGTTAAAAAAGAAAAGGGGGGCAAAGTTGGGAGCTGTTACAAAGGCCAAGAACACTTTTAACAATATTACACAACCAGGTAAGGAAGATTTAGAGTGTGTAATTCTTAAATTGGAAACTAAAAAGAAGGAAATAATAGCCATTGATGAGAGTATTTCAGAGTTAGTTTGAATCCGAAATGGCTGAAACAATTGATAGACCTTTACGCTGATAATGATGATCAGGTAATCTCAATTGAACAGCAAATAAGGAGACTACGGTCTCGTTTGACTGACTTAACACCAAATAAACCTAATTCTGATTTTAATCAAAGTAGAGCTAACCTTCAACAAAATTTAAGTGGCATTCTAAATCCTGAGTCACAAGAATTGAGGGCTCAGTTACCCATTTTGCTAGTACCAACATTTGAAGGGGACACGGTACAATTCCCATCTTTCATTGACAAATTTGAGAGTTTAATAGGTAATAAACCTTATATTTCAACTGTTGAAAAGTTTAGCTACTTAACTAGTTTCCTTAAAGGCCCAGCCTATAACCTGATAGCCTATTTACCAGCCGTAGGAATTCATATGAAGTAGCTATTGATCTCTTAAAACGTAATTACATTAATAAAGATGAGATTGTATATGAATTATCTCACAAAAATTTTTGATTTTGCACCCAAAAGATAACCATAGTGATATGGAAAATTTTTATACAAAATTAGAAGCTATTATAGGACAACTGGTTAGCAATGAGATAGATATTAAAGCTTCATCTTGGATTATACAAGGCATAGTTCTTAAGTGCCTTCCTTTGAGGGTTAAAGATATTTTAATTCTAAAATGGGAGAAAATTATCCTAATCTTGAAAGTATCAGAAAACATTTTCCCAATATCCTAACTAATTACAAATTGAGAGATATTCCAACACAAAATAAGACCCAGACTATGGATAAACCAAAGACTGTTCCCAGAGACCAACTAGCTACAGCCAAACAGACAAAACTTGATACTGTAGAATCAAATGTGACCAACTGTAATACACGAACACCTACATTACAGAACTTTAATGTAACTGCTGCCTCAACTTACACACTACATTGCAAATTTTGTGCAAGTAATGAACCAGTAGTACTGGGTGTGACAATATTCAGACTTTAACCAAAGAGCGAAAAGATGTGAACAGTTGAACCTATGTAAAAGTGTACTGGCCAGGGACATTATAAGAAAGACTGTAAATCTAGGTTAAGATTCAAGTGTAAGTTTTGTAAAAGTTTACGACATGTCTCATCAATGTGTGATTCACCAAAGTGTCCAAACAATAGTACTCAAACTCAAAAGATACCTCCACCAACAAAGGTAATCAAGAAAATGCCACTTTCATGGGACATTCTGTTTGCTCAAACAACGTAACAAGAAACACTGAGATTCTTTTACCAACTATTACTTTGGACTTAGTGAATAGTGAGGGTAGCACCACTCCAGTGAGATGTCTTATAGACTGTTGTTCTCAACAAACATTTGTTTCACAAAATGTAGTTAATAAATTGGGTTTGACACCAAACCCGAATGAACAAAACCTCAATATTGCATCCTTTGTTAAGGATAACTCGGACAAAATAGCTATAAGATAATTGACCTGGAACTACATTTAGAAAATAAATTAGAGAAAATTGAAGCAGTTATTATCTCTAAAGTAGGACAAAACAAACTGGTTATACCCAAACTAGAACAAACCATAAATCATTTGGGAAAACACTACAAAATAGCTGATAGACATATCACTAACAACAGTAGCTAACATTGAAATGTTAATGGGGGCAGATTATATTAATCTTATTCATAAGGGCATAGTGAAGATAGGTAATGGTATAGCTATTCAGACTCCATCAGGGATAGCCCCTTTGGGTGACCTATCCAGATACAACCTAGACCTAAACCAAAATAGTTCATGACCAACAAATACTATGTGCCTCAACTCAGTCCTACATAACACCTGTAAGAATAGCAACACTTTGAATAATATTATATCAACTGAGAACATTAATTCATCATTATCAAATGAAACTTTGGATGAGGCAATTCAAACTTTATGGTTGCTAGAATCTGTGGGTATACATGACACAAATCAAACTTCAGAAGATCAGTTAATGGTAGAAAGATTTGAAGACACCATTCAGTGCAAAGACAATAGTTATTTTATTGAGTTACCTTGGAAAATAAATTGTCCAACTTTAAGAGACAATCTCAAAGTAGCTAAAGGACATTTATATAAAGTAATGAAAAAAACTCAAACAAGATAATAATATTCAAACATATAATGATGTCTTCAAAGAACAGCTACAGAAAGGCTTCATTGAGAAGTAACAAATAACCCTTTTAAAAAAGATGGTTGTCATTATTTAACCCACAGGGGGGTTTATCGACAAGATGCCCCAACAACAAAACTCAGAGTAGTATATAACTGTAGCCTCAAAGACAGTGATAAACACAGTTTGAATGATTGCCTGATTGAGGGTCCTAATCTCATTTCTGACCTTGTGAAGATCTTACTGAGGTTTCAGGTTAGATAAATATGCCGTACAAAGTGACATTTCAAAGGTATTTTTGAGAATAAATCTTAAAAATGAATATGATAAGAACCAACTTAGGTTCTTATGGTTCAAGGATCCATTTGATTTGAATAAAGGGTTCATAACCTATAGATTTAATGTTGTGTTGTTTGGAGCCAATTGCTCACCTAGCCTATTAGCATTGACAATTAGACATCATTTAAACCAGTTTAATAACTCTTTAACATTGAACTTCCTTAAGGAACATTTTTACGTAGACAATCTAATAGGCTCAACAACAACAAAATCTGAATATCTGAAGTCTATGAACACTCTCAAAACATTATGCAACAAGGTAACTTTGAAATTAGAGAGTGGATTTCAAATGATGAGGATTTATAATAAAAAGATTTTAAAGGATAATAATGGTCTTACTGAGCCATCAGACAGAGTTAAAACTTTAGGTATGAACTGGTATTTGATGCAACTTCTAACAGTCATGATTCAATCTGTACTAAAGGTTTTAAACTTGATGAGGAAGCAAATACTAAAAGACAAATATTATCAGAGGCTTCCAAAATTTTTGATCCGATGGGTCTATTCCTGCCTTCAACAATAAAATCAAGATTCTCCTCCAAGAAATTTGGAGGACAAATGTTGGGTGGGATGATCCAATAACAAATGAAAATAAAAATCTTGGAAGAAGTTAGCTGCTGATTTAACAAAAGTGCAGAACATTAAAATTCAAAGGTGCTGTGGGTTTAGGGACAAGCCCCAGAGACTTCATGTGTTTGCTGATGCAAGCACACAAGCTTATGGGTGCTGTGCGTATCTTGTAAGTCCTACAGAAAGTCATCTAATTTATGCAAAAGGGAAAGTTGCACCTCTCAAACCTACCCGAACCATACCTCAATTGGAACTATTGGCTGCTGCATTAGCCATTAAAACCATTTCATTGCTTAAGGATGCTTACCATGATGTGAACATAACTGATATCCACATCTGGCTTGACAGTCAGATTTGTCTTGCCTGGATACGGAATGATAGCATTAATAGTAAGAATATCTTTGTAAGAAATAGGCTAAAAGAAATAGCTGAAGCTAATGAAAACCTACAAGTAAACTTTCACTATGTTCCAACTAAACAAAATCCAGCAGACTTTCTGACCAGAGGTTTATCCTACAAGTTGTTGAAATCAAACAAAACTTGGTTTATGGGACCTAAGTGGCTCTGTAATACAGACCAATGGCCTGTGGAACAAGTTAACTTGACATTAAATTTAATCTTTTCAAATGAAAAGGTTGAACCAATCACTAATTATGAACAGTATTCTGATTTCAGTAAACTTGTCAGGGTCACAGCCTACTGTTTGAGGTTTGCTCACAACTGTTTAACTACAATTAACAAACAGCTAAATAAAAATAATCATAATTATACAGAAGTTGCAACCAAATACTGGATAGGCCATGCACAACAAAAAGAGTACAATAAAGAGTTAGAATTCTTGACTAATGGGAAACAAACAAAAGAACCTGTACCATCGGTAGTTGTGGATCTAAACTTGTTCAGAGATGAGGAAGGCCTTCTAAGGTGTAAAGGGAGATTAGACAAATCAAAACTGTCATACAAAAGCAAACATCCAATCCTTTTACCTAGATTTAGCTATTTGACAACATTAATCATCAGAAAAACACACAATGATGTATATCATATGGGGGTACCACAGACACTAACTACATTAAGAAAAACTTATTGGATACCCAAGGGAAGGATCACTGTTAAAACAGTCCTGGGTGAGTGTGTCACATGTAGGCGTATTCATGCTAGGCCCTATAGGAAACCAAATCCTCCTGCTTTGCCAGAGGAGAGAGTTACTCTCAACAGACCCTTTGAGACTGTAGGCATTGACTATACAGGAGCATTGACTGTAGGGGTGGGTGACACTGAACAAAAAATGTACATTGTACTGTTTACATGTGCTGCCTCACGAGCTGTTTATCTGGATGTTGTGGAGGACCTTACAGCAGAATCTTTCGTTGCTGTCTTTAAGAGATTCTGTGCACGACATTCAGTACCAAAGACAGTTTGGACTGACAATGCTACATATTTCAAGGCTGGTGAACAAGTCATCCAAGACTTGTTAAGCGATGAACTCACACAATTATATACAAAATTCAAACATAAAGTGGAAGTATATTCCGGTTGCCTCTCCTTGGTATGGTTCTATCTGGAGAGGAATATACAAACAGTAAAGAATTGCTTGAAGAAAGCAATTGGTAAAAAACAGATACACTTGTTTGAGTTGCTCACTCTCCTAGCTGAGATTGAGAACATCATTAACAATAGACCACTCACTTATGTGAGTGACAACATTAATGACCCGGAACCATTAACTTCAAATCATTTGATTCGGGGAGAACAAGTTAGTCTCCTGCCGGACTACAATATAGACTCTTCAGAAGACCCAAACTGGACTCAACGACATGATGAGCTCCAGACTAAGTTACAACGTTTAACTAGAGTTAAAGCTCATTTCATTAAACAGTGGAAAACTGAGTACTTGATGGGTCTAAGGGAGAGACATAAACAAATGACTAAGAAGGATTGGTCTGACACAATTAAGGTAGGGGACCTTGTTCTCATACATGACAGTACTCCAAGACAATACTGGCCTCTGGCTAGAGTTTTAGAACTCAGACCAGGGGCAGACGGGGTAACAAGAGTGGTCAAATTAAGGACTTCAACGGGTGACACAACAAGAGAGATTTCTCTTTTTACCCTTTAGAGTCTGGACCCAAAACAATGGACTTTGGAGAACCTTCTCCACTGACAGTAACAACTGGAGACACTGAACTTCCAGTAACTATTCCTTTGACAGTAGGAGTGGTAACGCATCCTACTACAACATTGACAGACACAAGACCTCAGCGACAAACAGCATTAAAGGCGCGACTATTTTTACAACAAAAAATAGATGCTGGGGAATTGTAATTTTATCTTCTAACTTTCACTTTTTCTTTTCTTATGGTAAAGACCATAGACAGTTTCATCCTATGGATGTATATTTTATCTTCTAATTAAATGCTACACCTTCTCCATGAGAAGGTGAGGATAGTCACTGTTAATCAGATTAACAGGCATTTACAGTCAAATAGTTAGCTAGTCTACACTCAGACATAAAAATTGGTGACAATGACACCAAAATTTTTATCTCCCGGGGCCCCCAGTATATGGAAAACTGATGAGTGGGTAGTTGGGAGGTAACGAAAATGGTTCACTGAGTAGGTAGGTAGTTAATCTAACAATTATTAAATTCCTTTTATGTCAATAACTGGGTGGATGAAACCAATTGGTTGCTCACCAGAGTTATTCTCCACACTAGTATTTATATACTGTGTGACAAGAGCGTGCTCGGTAATAGATATACATTACCGATCAACCAACCGAAAAAGAACCAAGAGGACGCTGGTGGAAAAAGCCCCGCTAAAAGGAGAAAAGGAGAACGAAAACGAAGAACGGGGCCAGAGGACGCAACTGGAGAAGGGACGAGAACAGACACCGAAGAAAGATCCCCACCAGCAAGTACGCTCTCGACAATTATACAGGAAGGAGAAAAGACTCTAATAACTAGCAGTAAGTGACTAATTGTGTTTTTAACCCAGTTTAGGTAGATTCATTAAATTAAGCTGGGTCAGACAACTTAGGCCTACATTGTGGCCTAAGACCCAGCATCAACTCATAGCTTAACAAAGGTAAAGGTAGATTGCCCTAACCTAGTTTGGTGAGGAATCCTACTGTGGATCTCAATTTATCTGCCCGCTCTGGACCATTTCCGGAATCTCTAGGCTGACCCCTCTAGGCTAGACTTGATCTACCCTATAGTTAGACTGGAGAAATAAGGGGTGGGTTAATTGTGGACCAATTCATACAGAGCATTTTTCACAATTTATATCGAACTAAATCGTTGGTGCTACGTTTAATTTGGTGATGTTTCTAAAGTGGCTTAGAAAGCAGGAAGTAGTTTAATTGTTATATCAGTTACGGGTAATGTGTATAGCTTCTAAATTAATAAAGTAGGACTAGTAGTAGATCGTTTGTGGGACGCTAGCCGCTATGGTAGGCCCTATAGAAGATCTAAATCAAAGCACCTGTAAATACCTTTATTGTTATTTAAATAACTTAATAACCGGCGGGGTCTAATACCCAGTGGCGTAACAAGCGTGGTCCCGAAGCTTTAAGGGCCCCAAGCAATCTTGGGCCAAAATGCCACATGCTCTGCTATCAGAACATCAGCAGTTTATATTATATAAATACATAATAATTTTTATTTAAATCTATTAATAACTATTTATTTTTATAGATTATATTTAAAATGTAAAAAATATTTAAACTTATTTTATAAAATTGGTTTATTTTTATAGATTATATTTAAAATGTTTGCGATCGACAATTTCTCAGCAAAGATTATCAAATTTGGCAGTGATATCGATCGAATCTGAAAGAGCTAAGCGGTTGGACATCTGATATCGTGAACAAATTTGCGAATGCAAAAGTTCGCAAAGTGAGTTTCAAATAATTACCGCATGTTTGCTGTACAATTGTTTATGCAATTTTCTGTGCGCCTGTATGCGTTTTTTTTTTTTGACGAATCAATAACTGGCCTGCTTTGAAAATCATTTAATTTTTATGTCGATGGGCCCCATTCGGATGTCCTGAACCGGGGCCCCCAATCTGGTTGTTACGCCACTGCTAATACCCCCACGTTATTACAAGGCGCTTCCCTCTTATTAGCATTAGGTCCCTCACAGCCTTAATCTGGCCCTGTATACAGTATATGTAAAAATGAATAATTCTATCATTCATTTTTTCATATAAGGTTCAAACTCGCATGACATGCTACTGTACATAATATTCATGCAGAGCTTGGAGAATAAATAATTTTTTTTTTTTTTTTCTGTTTCATCATTTAATTTTTGCTAAAGTAATTTCCCGTTCAATAATATCTTCTCGTACTTCATGACTCATTTCTTTTATGATTACCTAATTATTTTTCTCATTTAATCATATAATCTTGTTAAATTCAGCAAGTGTTCATTTTGGGGCTTTTCCGTTCTATGGGCACCATTGCCAGACGTCCCGCATTTGATAAAAAAAATCCCGCGTCCCGCTTTGTATTCAAAATGTCCCGCAAAAAATATTTTTGAAGCTAATTTTTTCGGGATGAATTGATTTAGAATTTTCTAGAATTATATAGGATCCTGTAGAATTTTGTAGAGTAATGGTGAATGTTCTAAAACCCTAGAAATTACATAACGCTTATAAAATGTGTTTCGGCTGTAGTTACATTGTAAGCTTTGAATTAGTGTGAATCCTGCGATTGCTTGACATACATACACACTTGATTTTATGTATAAGATTTAGACTATTTTTTTTAATTAATTATTTACAATCATGTTTTTTTTTTTCTTATAATAATAATAATAATAATAATAATAATAATAATAATATTTACAATTTCTCCCCTAGCAAGAGACTTCTAAAAAACAAAAATGTCTAGTGATTTTCAACAAGAATTGGACAAAAACGTCCGATTGGATTCAGCCTGGTAGAGATCAGTTCACCGCAAGATGCAAGATATGCAACAATCACCCGTCTACAATAAGTCACGGTGGTGTTGTACTTAAATCCTTGAGTGGTAATCATGCATTTTCTCTTTGTACTGATGCTTCCAACAAGGGAAGCATAAAATCCTTCCCGTTACCTCTGGATCAACGATGGGTGCTTTTCTTCAAGACCTTTCCATCTCCAAACCTTGCAAAAATTCTGGAGCATATATATTTTCCATTCCTCATTCCAACGCTATGCCTGAAAGAATTTTCAGCTTGATGACAACCAACTGGAGGAAAGAGAGAAATCGGTTGCTCATCGAAAACTTAGAATCAGAACTCATGATTAAAGAAAATTTTTCTATGACTTGCAAGGAATTTCAATTATACTTGAAGTCAGAAGATGGAGTTAAAATTTTGAAGATTAAAAGTTCAGAAAAATATTGACATATGTCATAATATAATTAGTAAAGTGATATATACTACAATATTTAATATGCTATGATAATTTCAATATTATTTACGATATTTCAGTATTATGTATAATAATTTCAATATTATTCACGATGTTTATTTTAATAACATTTTTCTAATTTTCTTTGTTGTAAACGTTGAAGAAATTTAGTTTCAATTTGAAAAAAAAAATTGTTCTTAAAAACTAAAAGTTCCTTAAAATAGGGTTTTTAGCTCTGATGATAGTTTTCATGGTTTTTCATGTTCTTATTTTAAGGAACTTTTAGAATTGGTTTTTAAGCAATGTTATTTTACTTTCAATAATAAGGTTCACCAACAAATTGATGGTGTTGGGATGGGATCACCCGTCGGACCTCTATCAGCTGATTTTTTTATGACTCATTTAGAAAGTGTAATTTTTAGACAATCTCCCACCCATTGTAAACCAATTTTCTATCGACGCTTCGTTGATGACTCGATAGCTGTTTTTGATAATGCTGTACAAGCGCAACAATTTTTTAACTTCTTAAATTCTCTGCACCCCAATATAACTTATACAATGGAAACTGAGAAAAATGGCTCCCTTCCCTTTTTAGATCTTTTAATTTCGAAAAAAGGTGATTCTATTACTACATCAGTTTACAGGAAACCCACTTTTACTGGTTTGGGCATGAATTTCTTTAGTTTTACTGATTTTAACTATAAGATGTCGTGTATTAAAACTCTCTTGTTCAGAGGATATAATTTGACCTCTAGTTTTACCTTACTAAACGATGAATTTAATAATTTAAGATCATATTTTACCAATAATAGTTTTCCTGTTCATATGTAGATAAACTAATAAGATCTTTCTTAAATAATGTTTATAGCCTCAACTTTCCTGTATTTCAGTGCCTAAAGATATAAAATATTTCCTGGTACCTGAAATGGGTCCCATGAATAAAGAATTTAAACTTAAATTTACAAAGTTGTTAAGAAAATTTTTTTATCATACTGATTTTCGCATTATATTTATTAACAAAATGTCTTTAGGTAGCTTTTTCTCAGCGAAGGATCGAACTCCTGATTCGTTGCGTAGCGGTGTTGTATATTTATTTACCTGCCCAAGGTGTCTCCTTGGTACTTACTTGGCAGCACCGTGCACTCTCCTCAGGACTAGATTTTATTCGCATATGGGAATAAGTTGCCGAACAGGTAAAATTTTAAATAAAAAGAAGCCTCCAGTATTCGGGAACACAGTATAAAATGTAAAACTGATGTCACTTTAGATAATTTTAAAATTCTCGGTTGTAATTCTTGTCCTAACTCACTTAGAATTTTGGAATCTCTTTATATTAAAACATTGACCCCTTCTCTAAACGTGGATTCCTCAGCTGTCCCTCTAAATTTTTTATAAACCCCCCTCCCCAACTCCCCTCCCCAATTTTTTATAATCCCCCCTCCCCTAACTTATAACTCCAACCGCCCAACCCATAGCTTGTTTCCTGTTTTGTTTTGTTTTAAATTACTCGTGCCTCGGAACCAGCATTGAAAGGTTCGTAGTGTTAATTATTCCATTGTATTAGTGTTAATTATTCCAGTGTACTAATTTCAAATTTACTATATGTAATTTAAAAATAGCTTTTAAATTTCTTGTAATTTTATATGTAAATTTTTATAACTTTGAATTTAACCCTCTTCTTTTAGTCTTTTTATAGAAATTATTTTGTCTTGTTCACATTTATTTATTGATTCTAATTTCATATTGTTATTATCTAGCCTGATGATGAGCGTATTGCTCGAAACGTTGCGCATTAAAGAAGACTTTTCATGGCATTTACATTCCTCCTTGTCATTGGATTTCTCCTAAATATTAAATTGAAGCTTTGTAGAAGCAAACCGCATGACTATATATATATATATATATATATATATATATATAGTAGAGGAATCATTATATTCCTATCCCTTCGTTTAAAGGTTTTCAGTATCTGCCCAGTTATTCGCTTTGCTCTGTTTACTGCTATCTTATTTTGTGTTTCAAATTTCGCATCATCAGTCATTACAACCCCTAAATCTTTTGCTTTAGAATTTCTCTGAATTTCCTGTCCATTTGGGGTATAATATTCCATGGATTTTAGGTCCTCTCTTTTTCCGTACCGTAACAGCTGAAATTTCCCAGTGTTAAACTTCATATTGTTGTCTTCCGTCCACTTGTTCTGTAGACCACTTGTAGATTGTGTTCATGCCGGTTTGTAGAGATCCCATATCTTTTGAGTTTCTTAGTTTTCTAAAAATCTTTGTGTCATCGGCAAAGGATGTTACTGCGCTGGCTCTGCTAACGTCCTCATCTATGTCATTTAGCATGATTATGAAGAGTAGTGGAGCTAATACTGTCCCTTGTGGTACTGAGCTGAGGACCTCTGATTCTGATGAAGATACTCCTTGTACTGTAACGACTTACCGCCGTTCACTAAAGAAATTATATATCCATTTCCCTACTTTTCCTGTTATTCCGATATATTTCAGTTTATGTACAGTATTATGATTCTATGGTCACACTTGTCGAACGCTTTGTCAAAGTCTGTGTATATTACATCATAGTTTTCATTACTTTCCAGTGTATCAATAATGTTGTTGTAGTGTTCCGTTAGTTGTGAAAGGCATGATCTGCCTGACCGAAACCCATATTGGTTATCATTTAATTTTTTCTGAGTTTCCAAAAAGTCATAGATTTTCTCTCTAACTATTCTTTCAAATATTTTAGTGGGACGAGATGTAAGCGACACTGGGCACTGGCCTATAGTTTTTTGCCTCGGATCGATCTCCTTCTTTATATATTGGGACTATGTTCGCGCTCTTCAGGATGCCCGGTATTTCTCCCGTGTCTAGTGATCGTCTCCATATCCAATATAGGGGCTCAGCGATTGCATTCTTGCAGTTTTTGATCAGTGTGGCATTCCATTTATCCGGTCCTGCAGCTGAGTGTGCTTTTAGTTTCCCTATAGCTTGTGTAATATCATCCGTCGTAAAGTCGAAGTCCGTTATACTTTCCCCTTGTAGTTCTTCTTCAAATAACGCGTTTCTATCGCATATCAGTTTGTCAGTTTTTCGGATACTAAAAGATGATTCGTATTGAGCTCTTAATATTTCAGATACTTTTGTTAGATCATCAAATAAAGCACTGTCTTCGTTTATCAAGGTCCGATAGTCGCATGGTTTTTCGACCTCCTTTTTGCAAAATTATATAAGTACTTTGAGTTAACCTTTATCGCTTCTAGTATAACGTCGTCTTCTTTTTCTGTATGCTTCTCAATTAGTTCCTGTATAACGCAATCGATACTCTGCAGTTTATCATTTAATATTTTTCTGATGTTGTTATCTTTACAGTTACTTAATTTTGCAGTCACTCTTTTTCTCTATCGGAACAGTGATCTCTTTTGTCTCTCGAACCAGCTTCTCTTTCCTCTTTGTTGTATTTTTGGGACATGTCTTTCCACAATTTCCAGCTTTTTCTCCTCTAAGGTCACTAGCATCTCTTCCGTTATCTTGACCTCGAAGATGGTTTTCCAATCTATTACTTCTTTGCTGGATGCAACACCTTCCCAGTTTATAGCTTTGGAATTAAAATTTAAAAATTCGAATTTGCTTCTTTCTGTTGTTCGTGTTCTTTCCTTTCCTGTTGCTTTTATATTGGTTGTTATTTCACTAATGTTGTGATCTGATATTATAGTTGGGGATATTTCTACATTATCAATTAGGTTGCTGTTGTTTGTGAATACCAAATCTAGGCAGTTGTTTTTTCTTGTTTTCTGTTATTTATTGTGTTAACATAAATTCATCAGCTAGAGCTAGTAGCATCTTTACCTGCTCCTGGTCTTCCCGTGTGCCTCCCTTGTCCTGGTGTATACATATATTTTTTCCTATCCTTTTATAGTTCATGAATGAAAAATTAAAATCACCACAGAGAAAAATATTTGGGGTTGGAGAGTGTAGATCTTTTACCCAGTTTCTTCCTCTGTAATGGAATCTGAGAATTTTGAGGTTGGCGTGTTCGGGGGTCTGTACATTACAATTAGTACCATATTTAATTTTTCAACTTTTGCTGCTACACATTCTACGCAGCTGTTTGAGGTACTTATAGTTATTTCTGCCATATGCCTTTCGCGTGTGTAAATATAATGTTATAATGTTTCAGACCAACAAAGACCCTAGGATCCACTCATGGCTGGTCTACCTAACTGTGTTCGTAATTGTGTATTGTGCATGTCCTCCGTGGTGGCGAAGGGGACCTACAATTTTACGTGGGTTCCGAACCACAACGCCTTAATTTTACTACCTTAAACTATATCCAATCTATCAACATATGCGTCTAACCGAATTTTAAACATGTTTATAGACGTGCTACTAATTACTTCCACTGGCAAACTATTCCACCTATTTACAATTCTATGCGTAAGAAAGTTTTTGGCAACTGCTGTCTCGAACCTTCTACTTGTCAACTTACACCCGTTATTTCTTGTCCTATTATATTGAGATATTTCGAAAAAGCTATCTCCATCTACGTTATCGAACCCATTCATAATTTTGAAAACCTGGATTAGATCACCCCTTAGCCTTCTAGTCTCGAGTGTAGTCAATTTTAATTCCTTAAGCCTATCCTCGTACGACTTTGACCTAAGCGACGGAATCATCTTAGTTGCTCGTCTTTGAACTCTTTCGAGTTTGTCTATATCTTTTCGCATATGCGGATTCCAAAATTGGATCGCGTACTCCAAATGGGGTCTAACTAATGATTTATAAAGAGGAATTATAATATCGCGCGATTTGTACTCAAAATTCCGAGCTATAAAACCTCACACTTTGTTCGCTTTATTGACCGCTGCTGTACTTTGTTTCGCTACTTTTAAATCACCAGTGACTATAACTCCTACATCTTTTTCCTGCTCTACGCTTGTTAACTCCTTCCCTGACAAACTATACGCAAAATTACCGTTACGCGAACCTATATGTAAAATTTTGCACTTATCGACGTTAAATCTCATTTACCATGTGACTGACCAATCAACGATTTTATTCAGATCTTCCTGGATTTTACCTCTATCTTCGTCATTAATTGTCCCACCACCCAGCTTCGTGTCATCTGCAAACTTTGAAACTGTACTGACAAGGCCGACATCTAAATCGTTAATATATATAAGAAAAAGCAAGGGGCCCAGTACAGAACCCTGAGGAACGCCACTCGCTACATTAGCCCAGCACGACTCCGCTCCATCAACGACCACCCTCTATTTCCTACCTCGCAACCACTCTTCTATCCAATTTATTACTACACCCCTGATTCCATGAGCCTTAGTTTTTTTTCAATGAGTCTTTTGTGCGGTACGGTGTCAAACGCTTTTTGAAAATCTAAATACACTACATCAACCGCCCGATGACTATCGTAAACGTCAACCACGCTTTGAAAAAATTCTAAAAGATTAGTTAAGCAAAATTTGTTTCGCCCTAAACGGTGCTACGTATTTCTAACTAAGTTATGCAATTCTAAGTGTTCGACTATACGATCCATAATCATTGATTCCAGTAGTTTACCTACAACAGACGTTAAACTGATTGGCCTATAATTTCTCGCCGCACCTTTATCGCCTTTCTTAAAGATAGGTGTTACGTTTGCTAACTTCAAATTATCTGGTACGCACCCCTCAGAAATAGACGCATTAAAAATCTTTGTTAGCGGCACAACAATGCTATCTTTTAATTCTTTTAGTTGTATGGGATATATGGAATCCGGCCCCGGTGATTTACGCATTTTCATTTTATCAATATAACGCATTACCACCCCTTCACTAACCACAATATTATCCAAAATATTACCATTATCAAAAGGTATTATGTCTATGACCGTAGGGATATTCATTACATCTTCTATAGTAAAAACTGACGTAAAAAATTCATTTAGCAAGGTAGCCATTTCCTTGTTTTCAGAAACTAGATCTCCGTTAACATTTTTCAACGGTCCCAAGACACTTTTTACTGGATTTCTATTGTTGACGTATTGAAAAAATCGCTTGGGGTTTTCTTTACCGTCACGAGCTATGGAGATTTCAAATTCGCGCTTGGACTTTTTTATTACACTTTTCGCTTCACGCCTTAGAGATATGTAGTTGCTTCGTAATCACAAATTGTCTTTATCGCACTTAAGTTGCCTATAAGCCCTATCCCTGCTCTTTATAATGTTTCCTACTCTAGAAGTAAATCACAAGGGCTTGTTGTTCACTTTCGCACGCTTAATTTTGTACGGTACACATTCCTCATTTATAGTCCTAAATACTGTTTCAAACGATTCCCACATTAGTTTTGCGTTGGAGATCCCCATTACGTTTTCCCAATTGACGTGTGACAATTTATTTCGAAATTTACAAAAGTCTGCGTGCTGGAAGTTAGGAATTTTAGTCGAGTTAGCTGGTTTCGAGTGACTTACTGAGAGGACAAACTCTACCATATTGTGATCGCTATTGCTTAACGGTTCTATTACTTGAAGATCAGTGATTAGCCTATCATCCGTAGTTATTACTAAATCTAAAATACTGTCCAACCTCGTAGGTTCCCCAACCTTTTGAATAAGAAAGCTATCCTCGAGAAAATTAACTAAACGATTACCTTCCGTGTCTCCCTGCATTGTATCGTAATTCACGTTGGCGCAATTAAAGTCACCTATAACTAAAGCCTGCTCATACCTATTATTCGCTTTAGTTCACGATATAACGCTTCGTCCGTATCAGCTGTTTGATTAGGGGGCCTATATATAACAGCAACAAGAAGTTTGAAATCGTTCAATTTAAGTTCTGTTATAGTCGAATCTATCAGTTCTGGAATTGTGTGCTTTACTTCTATAACGTTCGCAATATTATCTTTGATGTACAACATAACACCGCCTCCTCGCCTACCTATTCTGTTTTTAACAAAAAGTCTATAACTTCTAATTTGATACTCCCCTACAAAGTCACGTGTTTCAGTGCTAAGCCACGATTCATTTATCGCAATTAAATCACAGTCGTTACAAGCAATTAAAGAAAAAATTCGTTTATTTTATTTCGTAGGCTACGAGCATTTAAGGATAGAACCTTCAAATTGTTTGTAATTGCGACACCTTCGCGAGCGCAGGGGAAATTTGTAGAAATTACGCTGGGACCGTTCGAGTTACGGCAGCCTGAAAAGAAGGGACAGTATTATGAAATAGTCTTCCTAAACGCACAGCTCCAACGTCATTAAGATGAAGTCCATCCCCGAGGAACAAGTCCCTCCTGCCGTAGAAACTGTTCCAAAAATTCGCAAAGTGCACTCCTTCCTGTTGGCAAAGAGACTTTAGGTTATTCTTGATATAGGTCGGCTTGCTGTAGAAATCGCTACGTTGGATAATTCGAGGAAGAATACCTGTTAAAACAATCTTATTAGTTTTTCCTTTAGTCGCTCTAGTAAGTCCCTGTACCTAGCCAGCAGTTCTTCCGATCTAGAATTTAAAACGTTATTAGTACCGACATGAATAACATACGTTGTGTCCTCAGAGGTACCGTCTGTAAAATGATCAACACTATTAGTTATATCCTCCAACCTTGCACCAGGGTAGCAGTAACGGCGCCTACGACGAGGGTTTCTCCCACAGAATTCCTCGAGCTGCCCTCGAACAATGGAATCGCCAACGAGTCGTATTTCCGGTTCATCAGCATCTTCGAAACCTAAAACAGAAAACTTATTGTTTGTTTACGTCTCACTGTTCTGTCGGCTCGGAGGATGTTATAGTTGTCAATTTATATTTCTTTTTTGTCATTACAGAACTCACAGTTTTCACAATTCGCCTGGCAGTCCTTTAGATGTGTTTCCGTGAGGCATGCAAAATCTGCTCCGGTTTCTTGCATGAGTCCTTTCAGGTATAAAATCTTGTCCGGGGAATGGTTTGATTTAAGCCCCTGAATGTTAGCTAGGATTATTTTTACTTTTTCCTCTTTTCGTTTTTACATACTTGTGTTTCCGATTCATTTTCGAATGGTGGTGCCGGTTTCGTTGCCTTGTGATCCTCCAAGAATTTTCCTCTTTTTATCTGTTTCGATAACCGTTATCCCGATAACCGTTGTACGATAACCGTTATCCGGGTCTCGGATCCCTGTATTTGTCAGTTGACTTTCTATTTGTTGGATGGTATTCAATAATTGAATTGTGTGGGCTACATCTAAAAATTTGGTAGCCCGCTTTGTTGCTGGTTTCGTCTGCTCACCTGTCCGGGTTCCTTTGAGGGTAGTGGTAACGGCATTTTTGTCCGTATTTGCACCTCCCATATCTTGCATAGGTGTTGCAGACAGTAAGATGGTGGAACTTGCACTTTTTTCAAATTTGCAATATCTTCGTGTGTAATGTGTGTTACATAATGTGAAAGATTTAAAGAAGTAAAATAAGAACGCTTACAAACCATGCAAACACAGTCATACCATGCAAACTCCAAACATGCAAGAAAAGAGAGTAACAGACATGGGGGAAAAAAAAAAAAAAAAAAAAAAAAGTAGGTACAGTTAAACAAAAAGTGGGTTAGTTTACGCTACGAGCTACATCTACGTTCGTGTTAGTCTAATTTTTTTAATTTTTATTTTTTTTATTTTTTTTTATAATTTCATTGGTGGCATCACACGCTGGCATGTCACAAGCTGGCATTCATCGTCAAAAGACTCATCCTCGAGCACCACCACCAGAGCTCCCGTTGCTAACTGTTTTTTTTATATTAAACAACGTTAATACTTTTAAAATGTGTCAAGACGGTTCTTAAACATATTAACGCTGGCAGAATGAACGACTGACGCGGGAAGATTATTCCATTTATCAATTACTTTAAACGTAAAGAAGTTTTTAGCGATATTAGTAATGAAACGCCTGCCACGCAACTTAAATCTGTTATTGCGAGTATTACTATTATCGAAAGTGAACAATTTGTCAAAATTTACGTTATCGATGTTATTAACGATTTTGAAAACTTCAATAAGCTCCCCCCTTAATCTTCTAGTTTCGAGTGAATACAGGTCTAACTCTTTAACCCTATCTTCATAAGGCTTATTGCGCAATGACGGAATCAGTTTCGTGGCACGACGTTGAACCCTTTCTAACCTATCAATATCCTCACGCAAGTACGGGCACCAAAACTGAACTGCATATTCTAAATGAGGCCTGACTTGGGACTTGTAAAGGGGCAATATAATATCGTTCGATTTAAATTCGAAATTTCGCGCTATGAAGCCTAACATCCTATTAGCTTTTGCGAAAGACTCCAGGCACTGGTTCCTAACCTTTAAATCCTTAGATACGCGTACGCCTAAATCTACTTCCTCGTCAACGCTCGCTAACTCTCTATCATCCATCGTGTACGTGTAATTATTGTTGCGAGAACCTATATGCAAAACTTTACATTTGTCTACGTTAAATTGCATCTGCCACTCATCTGTCCACTCCATAATCCTATTTACATCGTCTTGGAGCCTATTACTATCGTCCTCGTTAACAACCTTACCGCCTATTTTAGTATCGTCCGCGAATTTTGACACGTTACTAGTCAAACCTACATCTATGTCGTTAATGTAAATTACGAATAGCAATGGGCCTAACACTGAACCCTGTGGGACACCGCTACCTACATCTAACCACCCCGATTCACTACCATTAACTACGACCCTCTGTCTCCTAGCACGAAGCCATTCTTCTAACCAGTTAGCTACCTGACCGCGTATACCGTGCGCTTTGACCTTCGCAATTAGTCTCCTATGCGGAACTGTATCGAACGCCTTTTTAAAATCTAAATAAATAACGTCAGCTGCTCTATGCCTATCGTATTCGCGCACTATTTCGTTATAAAATTCTAACAAATTAGTTAAGACCTATGGCGTCGAAACCCATGCTGACTACTATTAATCAAATATCTACTTTAAGTGATCGATGATACGATCCCTAACTACGGATTCTAAAAGTTTACCGACAATTAACGTTAAGCTAATGGGCCTATAATTGCTAGCTACTGCGCGGTCGCCTTTTTTAAAAATAGGCGTGGCGTTAGCTAATTTGAAGTCTTCAGGAATAATCCCCGTTTCGAGTGACTGATTAAAAATCTTCGTTAAGGGGCCTACGATAGCTTCTTTCAAATCTTTCAAATGTCTAGGATAAAAAGCGTCAGGGCCTGGAGCCTTGCTATCTTTTAGCCTATCGATATAATGCGCAATCTCAGCCTCGTAAACAGTTATTTCATCCAAAATAGTCTCGCTACTAAATGGAACGATATCGTCCACGTCGGGGACATTATTTACGTCTTCTGCGGTAAAAACTGTCGCAAAAAAGTTATTGAAAACACCCGCCATCGCTTGAGCGTCAGAAGCCAAAGCGCCATTAACATCCACTAGAGGGCCTATGTTATCTTTTACCGGCTTACGATTATTAACGTATTCAAAAAACTTTTTTGGATTATGTTTACTATCCGCAGCTATAAGTATCTCTAAATTACACTTGGCATTCCTAACTGATCTTTTAACCTGACGTCTAAGCTCGATATATCTATTAAAGTTAGCTGCCGTGCCATTGCGCTTACTAAGTCTATACGCTCTATTACGCTCGTTTATAAACTCTCCTATTTCCCTAGTCCACCACTTCGGCCTACCACGATTTCTAGCGCGCTTGGGCCTACGAGGAATAAACTCCCTTTCAATATTCCTAAAACTTTCTTTAAACGCCACCCAACGCAAATTTGTGTCATTGCCCATAAATAAGTTATCCCAGTCCATTACTCTCATCCTATCAGCAAAACTACCAAAATTAGCCCTACGAAAATCAGGGACTTCTATTACGTTACTATCGCCTACTTCTAAACCTTCGACTATATTCTCGCCGTTCGTCATCACCAAATCTAAAATATTGTCACCGCGCGTTGGTTCGGTAACTATCTGTCGTAAAAAGTTGTCGTCCATAAACTCAACCAATCTCAAACCCTCCTCATTACCAGTAAAATTCTCGTAATTAACATTAGGGCAGTTAAAATCTCCGACAATTATACTATTCCGATTGTCAATAAAATTACCAAGAAGTGAATAAAATCTAGTATCTGCATCGAGGGGCTGAACGGGAGGTCTATAAACAACAACAAAATTAAAAATAATACTACGCGCCCTAACTTCAACACATATGGCATTAATTGCTGCCGGAAAATCTAACAACCTCGATAACCCTAAGGGAATTACGAATGTACAGCAAAACGCCTCCGCCAAACCTATCATTAGTAAAGAGTTTAAAAACCGGTATATCAAGTTCCCCCAACAAGTCCCGAGTCACGGTATTCAACCAAGTTTCAGTGATAGGAACTATATCATAGTTGCCGGAATAAATTATCGCCTTAAATTCATTTAATTTATTTCTAATACTACGCGCGTTACAATAAAAGACGTTTAAGTTATTTTTTACCACTGGCCCGCGTTTTAAACTATTTATCACGTCGGGCCCGCGTTTCCCGGACCCACAACGTTTAAAGAAGGCTTCGACCTATACAGCTTTCGCACGTTTTCGTCTATTAACCTACCTCGCCTAGCATTACCTATTTCATTAAAATGCACCCCATCTTTTATAAAAAGGCTAGGATCACTGAATTCGGACCACAGCTTTACGAAGGGTACATTTTCCTCAGCACAAATCTCTTAATTTGTTATTAAAAAATATTGTTTTTGACGTAATTCTAAGACCCAACCCGTGCCTAGGGGTAATACCTAGAACTAAAGACCTATCTGACCTAGCCTTCATGGACCTAATTAACCCCCTATATCTCTCCAAAAGGTCAGGCACTCTCGTATCGGGCCTATACGAGTCGTTGCCTCCTATCATTGTCACCAACATTGAGTGACGGGAGGCAACGTCAATCCTATCCACTTCGTCTCTAACTCTGTCAACCCTGGCCCCTGGGAGACAGACCCTCCTCCTCTTGGTTGGATGCCGTTCAACGAACTCTTTGTCCATATGGCGCACTAAAGAGTCCCCGATTAAAATAGTTTCCCCCTCATTCACGTCCCTTTTCAAAAGGGCGAAAGGGTTCGAAACCTCGATAGGGGGGGGGAATTCCTATAACCTAACGTACGCGGCCTAGCTCCACCCTTAACCTCTCTAAATCCCTCGCTATCTACTACTCTCGGACTAACCTTAACCTCTTCCTCAACTCTATCTAACCTTCCCGACAAGCTACCTAAACTAGACACTAGGTTACGCACCTCACCTTTCAAATTACTAACGTCTTCAACGTTAGTATTGGTTTGGCCTACGTCAACCGTAGCCCTACCCCTGCCCTCATCAAGCGTTGCAAGTGTTTCCGCTACCTCACGTACACTGCGTTTTATGTCAACTAATTCCTCCATGAACTCGCAAAAGAAAAACTGATCTATCGGTAATCGCCATTGGACCGCCGTTATAATCCTTAAATACCGAATACCACCGGTTTACCCTACACCTAACACACGACGCTTTCTGCGACGGCATTGCGCAGTTAAAAATTAGTTTAAACCGTCACAGGTATAAGTTAAATTAAGCCGGCACGCTATGAAAGCCTCTAAATCGCTAAAAACCACTAATATTCAATTACTTAACTATAACAACGTAAATTTAAACGCAAGTATATAAAATTCAAAACTATCCAAAAGTAAAATTCTCAGCAATATATAAAAGTAGATGCAAAATCAGAGAGCTCAGGAAATGCGTCCGTTCAGTACAGAGTCTGGCTGACGAATGATGTAGACGATGTGAATGGAGAAGAAACATCTGTATGTTGTGTGACGTCGTCGGAAGCTTTGAACTGTATAACAAAGCTGAAACATTTTATAGCACAAAATGACAATGTCGATTGGACATTATTTGCCATATTTGAGTCTATGTTACATAACATTACTTTAAACAGTGCAAAACAAAGTAAGATAACCGATTACTTTAAAATTTAGCTTATTACGTTGCATTTTTAAGTTGGGAAGTTGGGAGTGTCAAACTTGGTTAGTAGCATGACTCGCTTTATATCACGATTATCTGGTTCACCATCGACGTGACATTAAGGGGGTTACTCTGTATATATATATATATATATATATATATATATATATATATATATATATATATAGACAATACAAATATTGAGGAAAGAAGCAAATTTGGGGCCTTTAACTTAAACTCCAAGACTATAAATTGGGAAGCAATCAGATCGCACATGGCCCAAATAGAGTGGAGAACAGTTTTAGAGAATAAAGCAACTGCTAACAACCTTGGAAGAAAAAACGCTGAGAATTTTAGAAAAATATGCTCCGAAATCACAGCCAAAAAGAAAGAGGAGCGGGCTAGAGAGGCAAAAGAGAAGAATATTCCGCAAAAGAAAAGGCGGTAGAAGCAGTAAAGGAAAATCCAAAATGTTTCTATAGCTATGCGAAAAGGAAAACAAAAACGCGCGCCGCTATTGGGCCCTTAAGGAAGAGAAATAATGACAGCCCACTATGAATCAGTTTTCAGTACTCCAAAAATTTGAAGAGAAATTACATGGAGAGTGTATAAGAGACTTTGATTTTACCCCAAAAGATGTAGTGAGAGCTGGACAAATGAGCTCCACATTCAGTTGCAGGTCCATACAATTGGAACGCATTATTGATTAAAAAACTGTAAAAATGAAATAGCTGCGCCTTTATACTGGATATGGAGAAGATCGCTAGACACTGGGGAAATACCGAGCATCTTGAAAAGAGCAAACATTGTCCCTATATATAAAGGAGGGGACAGATCTCAAGCAAAGAACTATAGACCATGTCACTGACGTCCCACTTCACCAAAGTATTTGAAAGAATAGTTAAAGAGAAAATTTATGATTTTTTGGAGACACTGGAAATATTCAATGAAAATCAGCACGGATTCCGATCAGGTAGATCATGCCTATCACAACTAATAGAACACTACAACAATATCCTAGATGCACTGGAAGGCAATGACAACTACGATGTCATATACATAGATTTTGCTAAAGCTTTCGACAAATGTGATTACGGTAAAATAGCACATAAAATGAAATATATGGGAATAACAGGCAAAGTGGGAAAATGGATCTACAACTTTCTCAGAGAACGTCTACAGGTCGTCAAAATTCAAGGTATATCATCATCAGAATCGGAAGTACGCAGCTCAGTACCACAAGGGACAGTACTGGCTCCACTTCTGTTCATTATCATGCCAACAGACATAGACAGCGGAGTAAACAGCGACAGTATAGTGACATCCTTTGCAGACGATACAAAGATCAGCAGAAAAATCAGTAATGTAAATGAAGTGGAGGCCTCACAGAGGGACACGAACAAAATACACAAATGGTCAGAAGACAACAACATGACATTTAACACCGAGAAATTTCAGCTCTTGAGATATGGTAGAAAAGAGGAACTTAAACAGACTGCATATTATGCTCCAGATAGACAGGAAATTCAGAGAAGCACGAAAGCGATCGATCTGGAGGTAATAATGACCAATGATGCGAAATTCGAAACATAAAATCAGATAGCGATAAATAAAGCAAAAAGAGTTGCGGGACAGGTACTAAGAACGTTCAAAAGAAGGGACAGGACAGTGATAATTCCCCTGCTAAAATCACTGATTATACCAAACCTTGAATACTGCTCAGTTTTGACGTCCACATATAATTATAAAAAGGAAGAAACTAATAAACTTGAAGAAAGGCTGCAAAGAACTCAACTGCTGGGAAAGACTACGTAAACTAAATCTATACCCCCTGGAAAGAAGAAGAGAGAGGTACACCATAATCTACATATGGAAAATGATCGAAAAACTGGTACCTAACCTCAAACTAAACCCAATTACCATTCAAACAACACTGGAAAATAGGAAAGACAGAATGTGTAGTGTTCCCAAATTAAAGGTCCGACAAGGGGCCTCCTCAACACTGTCAACACTGAAGGAAAATAGTTTGGTTTTCAGGGGGCCAACACTTTTTAACCAGCTTCCAAAGGACCTCAGAACCGTTACAGGGGACAAAGTTGAAGTCTTCAAGAGAAGACTAGATGCTTGGCTCAGGACGATACCAGATAAACCGGTGTACCTGGCTATGCACGGTGGAGAGCGCAAGAAATCAACTCGCTCCTCCACCAAGCCAGACCTAGAGGCGGGGCCACCAGCTTGACCTTTGTGTGAAGAGAGACCAACGCACGGAACAGCAACAAGTAACAAGAACAAGTATGTATATATATATATATATATATATATATATATATAAAGCGTTCGACAAGTGTGACCATGGAATCATAATACATAAACTGAAATATATGGGAATAACAGGAAAAGTAGGGAAATGGATATATAATTTCCTTAGTGAGCGGAGGCAAGTCGTTACAGTACAAGGAGTATCTTCATCAGAATCAGAGGTCCTCAGCTCAGTACCACAAGGAACGGTATTAGCTCCACTACTCTTCATAATCATGCTAACTGACATAGATGAGGACGTTACCAGAGACAGCACAGTAACATCCTTTGCAGATGACACAAAGATCAGTAGAAAAATACGAAAACCAGAAGACATAGGATCTCTACAAACCGACATAAACAAAATTTACAAGTGGACGGAAGACAACAATATGAAGTTTAACACCGAGAAATTTCAGCTATTACGGTACGGAAAAAGAGAAGACCTAAAGTCCATGGAATATTATACCCCAAATGGACAGGAAGTCCAGAGAAATTCCAGAGCAAAAGATTTAGGGGTTGTAATGACCAGAGCTGGGCAATAAATACATTGAATGTATTTAAATACTAAATACTAAATACATGGGAGAAATGTATTTAAATACTAAATACTAAATACATGTTACGAATGTATTTAGATACTAAATACAAAATACATCAATTGTATTTAAATACATTTGTAAATACATTTTAAATACATACAAATTTTAACATATGCATTCACTAATTCATGAGTAACAACAATATAAAATGCTTGATAAAGGATAAAGAAATAGTACAATCTAATTTCCGATTATATATTTCCATTTTTAGAACAAAACAAAAACAAAAGAACTTAGAACTTACGATGTTCAACCAGTGACATATTATACTCATTATATCATTGCAAAATGAGTAACAATTAATGAGTAGATGAGACAAACGTAAACATAAGACGTAAACATAAACATAAGGCACCTTACGAATTCTCTTTTATTTCACGGTTGCTGCGGATCAAAACCAGAACGTGTATTAAACCAGTAAAAGTATTTACATTTTTATATTTTGAGTATTTAAATACATTGTATTTAAATACTCATTATAGTATTTAAATACATATTTAAATACATGAAAAACAATGTATTTATAAATACAGTTCTAAATACACAAATGTATTTAAATACGTATTTAAATACAAATGTATTTAAATACTGCCCAGCTCTGGTAATGACAGATGATGCGAAATTTGAAACACAAAATAAGATAGCAGTAAACAGAGCAAAGAGAATAACGGGTCTGATATTGAGAACTTTTAAACGAAGGGATAGGAATGTAATGATCCCCCTACTGAAAACCCTGATAATACCCAAACTGGAATACTGCTCGGTCCTAACATCCCCATATAAAAAAGAAGACATTAGACAGCTGGAGGGGATTCAAAGAAGTTTCACAGCCAAGATCAATGGGTGCAAAGAACTAAATTACTGGGAAAGGTTACGAGAACTAAACCTATATTCACTGGAAAGGAGAAGAGAGAGATACACCATTATTTACACTTGGAAAATAATGGAGAAACTAGTCCCTAATCTTACTCTGAATCCCATAACTCCCCAAACAACGGTGGAAGGTAGAAACGGTAGACTGTGTCGTATTCCCAAATTGAAGGCGAGACAGGGAACATCCTTAACCCTGAAAGAAAATAGTTTTGTTGTGAGAGGACCAAAACTATTTAATCAGCTGCCCAAAGACCTAAGAAACACGAAGGGAGTTGCAGTGGAAATCTTCAAAAGAAGACTTGACGCCTGGCTCAGAACAATCCCCGATGAGCCGGGCGTACCTGGCTATGTGAGGTGGAGAGCGCAAGAATCCAACTCACTACTTCACCAGGCCAACTCGAGAGGAGGGGCGACACGCTTGACCTTCGCGAAATGAGAAATCATCACGTGGAACCTTTGTAAGGTAAGGTAAGGTTATATATATCTATGTGTGTGTGTGTGTGTGTGTGTGTGTGTGTGTATGATTGAACTCAGAATGGTCCCCTGAGGTTTTTTATGATACACACAGATCGTGCATGGAACAAGGAACTCTTCTGGGAAAATTAAATCCACTATAGTTCGAATAAGTAATGGTAAATGACAAACACTATAGTTTTTTCTTTTTCATGATGTTAGCCCGACGTCGGGGACGGGTCACGCTTCCCTCACCAGCTATCTGCAAAGCAGATAGGATTCAGCTTTGGGCAGAGCTGGGCACTTCCGCAAACCGCAAATTCCGCAATTGCGGAAGTATGTTTTTCGTTTGCGGATTTGCGTTTGCGGCAAAGTCATCGCAAATTAGTGAATTTGCGTTGCGAAACTAAGACCGCAAACGCAAATCTTTCCGCAAATTTCCCACGTGGCCACTAGCCAAGCCCGCTAGTGCTGTGACGCTGCTGTCACTGGCCGCCAATTATTTAGCCTTGTTTTTAATAAAAACAAGGCTAAAACATTAAACATTAAAAAGATATAAAAACTTTTTATACCTCTTTAATATTTTGGATACTTTTTATAGTTAAAATTGCGATTGCGGAATTTGCGGTTTGCGGAAGTGTTTGCGGAAGTGCCCAGCACTGTAAAAATTGGAAATATGGTTTGCGTTTGCGGATTTGCGTTTGCGGCACCAAAAATGGCAAGCAGTTTGCGGATTTGCGGTTGCGGAAGGTAAGGTTTGAGTTTGCGGATTTGCGATTGCGGAAGTGATTTTGAGTTTGCGGTGCCCAGCTCTGGCTTTGGGACAGGATCTCGGGTTTACAGCCAGGCCCGGACTGGCCCCGGCGGCCCACCTGCCCGTGGCCGGTGGGCCCTTTCCGTTGGGGGCCCTAAATTTGTTCGACGTATTACTATATAAGACCTCAGGGTTGTTCACAGGGGTCAAAAAAAGTACCAACACGGTAACGTACGTTGGCGACAAAACGGCATTAAAAATTTTCCACTTTTTTTAATACTAGTAAAATAATTGATATTTAAATTGTTTAGGATTATTAACTTTAGTTTATTCGTTGATAAATTATGTCCGTTTAAATACACTTTTATTTAAATAAATTTATTATAATATATTTATTTTATTTGTTGAAAATTAATTAAATAAATATATTAAAAATCGCTATGTTGCCAAACGCATTTCTGAGATTTCTAGTATAACCAATCAGCACTCTAGGACATTATTTTTGGCGCGAAAATAAAATTAAGTAAATAAAGTAAATATTTTTTAAGCGGTGTTGCATTTGTGCTGCTCTTGGTCTTTATAACGTGAGTAATTTACTGAATTTTTATTTAAGTAATTGTTAATTTTTTATATTTTTAAGCTTTAAACACATAAATATCTTAGGAGCTGAATAAAGGTCAGCAGGGCCCAGCCAGTTCAGCCTAGATCCCAAGAACCTGCATACCCAAACCTACGATCCACACCCCCAATAATTTCCTCATATACCTTTTTTCTAAACGCCTTTGAAAACGTTATTCATTGATATTGTGCGCTATATAAATATATATATTATTATTATCAGTGGCGTAACTAAAAGAAGAAAGGCTTGTGGCCTACTGTTGATAATGGGCCCCTCTGTAATAGTTTAGTTTGGGATTGAAAAGTCTCTTTCTACTTCAACGTTTTCTATGATTTTCATGAGTAACTTTCATATTGTAATGAACGTGTATATATATATATATATATATATATATATATATATATATATATATATATATATATATATAATATATTATATATGTATATGTATGTAGAGGCGGGGCCACCAGCTTGACCTCCGTTTGAAGAGAGACCAACACACGAAACAACATAAGGTTCATAAGGTAAGGTATATCTTGCAAATCCACAAGGAAAAAGGAAAATGATTCCAAGGCCTTTCGTGTATTCAGACGTACACCTCGTCATTCCCTGACTGCGTATTAATTAGATTTGAGTTTGGTTGAGTTCAAAATTCTATTAAAAACTCGCGGGGATTTACAGGTCATGACAAAATTACTAGGTTTTTAAAACATCCATAAACACTTTTTTGGGGGCAGAATTTACTGAAGCTTTTTGGGGGGCCCTCTCAGTGACACCTGGCCGGTGGAAATTTTTGAGCCAGTCCGCGCCTGTTTGTACTTTGTAGCTACACCTAGCCTACTATATTCAGAAGCTCAATATAAGCAAAAGACTCGTTGCATTCACGTCGGATTGAATACAACAAAGAAAAAGGGGTAACTATTGTATGTTCAGCCAAAAAACAAAATTTAAACCGCAACTGGCAAAATTGAGCGTCCACTTTTCAAGGCACATAACATGTCCGTTTCATGATGGAATGATTTAAACCCTAGATCCTGTCCCAAAGCTGGATCCTATCCGCTTTGCAGATAGCTGGTAAGGGAAGGTATATTTTTGGGGCCTCTTTGCGAGTGACCTGTTGCCCACGTCGGGCTAACATCATGAAAAAGAAAAACTTTCGTGGTTGTCATTGACCATTATTTATTCGGACTATAGTGGATTTAATTTTCCCAGAAGAGTTCCTTGTTCCATGCACGGTCTGTGTGTATCATATTATTCATATATATATATATATATATATATGCGCCTCGGTGGTGTAGTGGTTATCATCACTGACTACAAATCCAACCAGAATGAACAATTCGGGCAGAAGCAAAACCAAGGTTAACCAAAGTATATACCTCATTAACCTCATTGAAGTTCTGTGTGATGGTCTTGTAAGAGTCCAGTTTTATTTATTTAGACCTTTACAAGTTTACGTAGATAATTAACTATATGCCAGGGTCACCAGCGCCCAAGTACTAGATTGGCATCCGGCACTGCGGCGCAAAGTTAATTTTAATAAAAGAACGGAAGGACTGATTATTAAATCAATATGAATTTTTATATTTTATTGACAACAATTAATGAGTATATGCAAAGGGGATTTTTACCCGTAACAACTTTGATGGACTTATAATGGTGAGATTAAATAATGGCCCGTTAGGCTAATATATAACAGTCTGCAAATAATACTGATTATAATAATGAATATGCAATAATACAAATACAAATAATAGGAATAATAATAATTATATAATAATGCAACCTAATAATAATAGTAATAATAACAATATAGTAATAATAAACTAATAATATAGTAATAATAATAATAAACTAATAATAATAAAGTAATAATAATACAGTAATAATAATAGTAATAATAATAGTATAGTAATAATAAGTATAGTAATAATAATAATAAACTAATAATAATACAGTAATAATAATATAGTAATAATAATATAGTAATAATAATATAGTAATAATAATATAGTAATAATAATAATAATAATAGTAATAATAATAGTATAGTAATAATAATAATAATAACTAAAAGATAATAAACAAATACAAAACATACCACTCTGAATTCTTAAGAATTAAATTTGATCACTAGACATTTAACTTGTATTTATTTATTTAGATTTAAATAATTCACTCATGCCTATTTGTGGCAGTTTTCACTAATAAAGAATAATCTTGTGGTGCAAGGCACTACAGTCTCTCTTCACGCGAAGGTCGAACTGGTGACGCCGCCCCTCGGCTGGCTTGGTGGAGGAGCGAGTTGCTTTCTTGCGCTCTCCACCGTACATAGCCAGGTACACCCGGCTTATCTGGTACCGTCCCAAGTCAGGTATCTACTCTTCTATTGAAGACTTCAACTTTGACCCCTGTAACGTTTCTGAGGTCCTTTGGAAGCTGGTTAAAAAGTCTTGGCCCCCTGACAACCAAGCTATTTTCCTTCAGTGTTGAGGAGTTTCCTTGTAGGGCCTTTAATATGGGAACACTACATATTCTGCCTTTCCTATTTTCCAGTGTTGTTTGGATGGTAATTGGGTTTAGTTTGAGGTTTAGTACCAGTCTTTCGATCATTTTCCATATGTAGATTATGGTGTACTCTCTCAAACGTGGGGTGCCTCGGTCTCTATTTAGAGTCCCTTATTATTTGACTTATATCTCTCCAATTTGCCGGATATTGTTCCAGTACAGTCGTCTGAATTTGCTGATGGAATCGCCTTCTTTGTTGGCGGCAGGGGCGTAACCAGTGGCGGTCCTAGCTTACATGACGCCCTGGGCGAACCTCACCTTCAGCGCCCCCCCCCTGTTCGCCAACACACACACATTCGAATCCCCCCAAAATAAAGGACAGACATAACTCTTTCACAAAATAACTTTTTATTGGACTAATTGTTGGAACTTCAGAACCAAAACAAAGACTCAAATTTCTGAATTTTACAAATCCTTCATCACGTAAATAGAATAACTCACTTAAGAGAATGTAATTATGATACTATGAACAGGAAAAATACAAATTAAATTGCACAACTGCCATAAATAAACTAGAGAATCAAATTTCTAAATTGTACAAATGCTCTATCACATAAATAGAATAAGACACTTAAGAGAGGGTAATTATTATGCTACACTTTGAACAAGAAACAAAATAAATTGCACCACAGCACAACTGCCATCTAAAGCCTGACTCTTCTTACCTTCCTTGATGCAAAGTCATGAATTAAATCATCATATGAAATCTGCTCAGCAATTGTATGATTTATACTGATGATGGCCAGACCGGTAAGGCGTTCCTGTGACATAGTTGACCTCAGGTAGGATTTGATGAGCTTCAGCTTTGAAAAGCTCCTCTCTGCTTCAGCAACAGTGACTGGAAGAGTAAGACCAATTCTGAGAGCAGTCCACAAATTTGGATATATTTCAGAGAGCTCCCTTTCATGGATAAATGTCAGCAGTTCAAGCAAGGATATGGTCTTTGATGGCAAGTCAGGCAAGTTCTTCAGCTCCTGTGCAAGCTCTCTGCCATCCAAGTCAGATTGTCCCTTAAAGTGTAGTGTAGTACTAAGGTTCACACATTGTTCTGTCAGCTCCTCAAATGTGAGATTTTGGAAATGTGTCAGCACTCCAAACTTCTCTCCCACAATTTCCAACGTGGAAAATCTTTCCTGAATGGCTGATGTTGCAGCATCAACCACTGCATTGAAAAATGTCACCTCCAGCTTCTTCAAAGCATCAATCAAGGGCTCATCAGATGCTTCATAGGAGAAGTGCCGCTTTTGTTTTAACACAGCCTCCACATTCATTTGTTCACAGATATCTGTGGGTGCCATTTGTGCAGCCACAAAACCTGTTGCCCTGTAATTGCGGAGACCTCTCTCTGTTTTTTTTAGGAGATTTACTGCAACATCAACGTGCATGCTAGGAGACTGCATCTGCTTGCTCACATGCTGAATTTGGCACAACAGGTCATGCCACACCACTGAACAAATGGCGAAGCGGTATGACCCAACCTCCTCTGACAGAGATTGAGCCTCGACCTTTATTACAGAGTCTTTGGTGTGGTCCCTCACCTCGATCAGTGCATCTCTCACTGCAGCTGCCTGATATCTCAGGGGCTCCACACTCTTGATCTTGCTTTCCCACCTTGTATCAGACCACATCTTCAATGTGATGTTCACATGTTTTTTCAAAATGGCCCATCGTTGTGTGGAGGCTGAAAACAAGTTGTAAAGCTTCTGCAAGATGCCAAAGTAACTTGTGGCATCAATAGATCCCTTAGCAGCATCGGCCACAAGCAAATTCAGAGATGAGCCCCACATGGAACAAACAGAGCTCTGGGATTAATTTCTAGGAGCCTGGATTGAACACCCTTGTTTTTTCCCCTCATGTTGGCCCCGTTGTCGTATGATTGTCCTCTACAGTCCATGAAAGGAACTTTTAGCTCCTCCAGTCTCTTCAGAATCAGAGATGCCAAATGTTGACCAGTGGACTCCTCTGCCTCCAAAAACCCCATGAAATGTTCCTTTATATGGGGCTTCCCCTCCAGTGACACAACCCGAATCACAACTGACAACTGTTCAGTGTGGCTGATATCTGGAGTGCAATCTAGAATTATTGAAAAAAACTTTGATTGTTTGATGTCGCTCACCATTGCTGAAATGGTCTTGCTGCTCGACAAATCAATGAGTTCGTTTTGTATGTGGTGGCCGAGGTAGCTGGTGTGACTGGAGGTCCCTTTTTGGACACGGTTAATGTGCTCTTGCATTATAGGATCAAATTGTGCCATCAGTTCAACTTCTTTCAGAAAATTGCCATTTGATGGTGAGAACAATTTTTCTGTATGTCCCCTTAGTGCCAAATTCCTAACTGCCAGAGAATGCACAATAGCAGTGAGACGTGTCAGCACCGCTCTCCATCTCAACTTCTCAGCCTCCAGAAGTGCCATCTCCTGCTTGTCAATGGTCTCCCCCTTTCTCATCCTCACTGCCAGTTCTTTCCAGATTTTCATAGAATTTAGGTGTTCTGAACTGTTGTCATGTGATGTGAGCAATGAGCTTGCATGCTTCCAGTCCGAGAGTCCCAAACTTGTTAAATTTATTTTCCTCTTGGAAAATAATGTACAACAGAAACAGAAAAGGCTGTTGTTTTTTAAGGAATAGACCAACCAACTTCTGGTATTTTCCCCACTAACCAATGACTTCCTGAAGTATTGATGGTGGAAACTTCTTCCGTCACTGTCGTTTCTAGGGAATACAAAGTCAGATGGTACTTGACTTGGTCCCCTGGAAACGAGTTGTGTCCGAATTCTCTCAGTCAGAACTGAAGGCCAGTTAGCAGGGTCGGTGGACAGAGACTCATCCTCAGGAGGCGATTCTGCTCCAGGCATTTCTAATAGAAAGAACAAGAGCATTACTCATTAGTATACACACCTAAGTTAGATAACACATTATTCACAGCACTTTGTTATGGTGGTGGTGTTATGGAATTATGGTGGTGAAACACCACACATACCCAGTAACCCAGACCCAGTGATAATAACATTATAATTTATAACTGTTTGCAAAATGCTTTGCAGGGATGCACACACACATACACATACACACACACGCACACACTCACAGACATATGTGCACACAAACTCACCTGAAGAGTCCTGCCGGGGAGAAGTAGAAGCAAATGGGTCTTCATCCTCAGGATCAGACTGCATTTGTGGAGACATATGTGAGGCTGAGGAGGTAGATGGCTCCTCAGCCTCAATAATGGCAGAAGTAGACGGCTTCTCATCCTGGCTAGTGGCAGAGGGTGTTCCAAAATATTTCAAAAGTGCCCCTGCAAATAGTAAAATAGAACATAACAGACCAATGCATGAATAGGCTAGTACAATTAATTTAACATGTTATTAAGCACAATTTATTAAACTTTTAGAATAGGAAACAAATGAATAATACAACCTCCTTGGTTAATGGCTAATTATATACATAATAGTACACTTCAAATGACTCAGAAAGCTATATCACAAAATGCAGTGCAATATAGCAGTGAAGAGTAGATGACATAGCTCTATACCTTTATCTTTTGCTCGTTTCTCCTCTTCTTCTTTCCTCTTTTTTCTAAACTGAGCACCTGATAGCTTTGACCTCTTCTTATCCATTTGCGGTTATTTGACAGACCTTAGTGGCTTAGTGTGAAGATTCGTTCTGTAATAAATAATATACATTTCACTATTTAACCAAACCCAGAAAAATAACATTACATATGTTAAAGTATGGGCCTTTATTCCCAATAATATTAATCTGGAAGCATTTTGCATTGTTTAGGTCTTTTATGGGAAGGTTTATGGAAAATGCAATAGATGGTTTTTTATTAATAAAAATATATTTATTGATCTTTTATTATTTATTTTATTTTATTTTTTATTTTTATTTATTTCTTTATTTATTTATTCTTATTTTTATTTTTATTTTTTTTGCAGGCGCTCATGCCGCTCCTCCACAAATGCCGCCCGTGCGGCTGCCCATATTGCCCATATGAGGAACCGCCACTGGGCGTAACTAACGGGGGGTATGTCCCCCCCCCCCAACTTTTGAACTGAGGAGGATAATATAGGTTTTGTCCCCCCCCCTCCCCCCCAACTTTTGAACTGAGGAGGATAATAGGTTTTGTCCCCCCCCTCCCCCCCAACTTTTGATCTACTGTAAGTTAGCTTACGTGAAGGAAAATATTTAGTTCTTGAAATAATCTATGATGAGTAAATCTTTAATTATATTAGTTCTATTAATATGCTGGAAAGTATTACTGATTCAGTACTAATACTGCAGTGATAGATACTTTAATGAGACATCTAGTTATTTTTTTACTTTATTGCATATATTGTTTTCCTTTAATGTAAGTATATACTTGATATACATAAGGTAGTTGTGAAAATGCTTCTTTGATTTTCCTATTACTATCATAAATATAAATCATTCTCTAAATCATAGTATTTTAAGAGCATCATTTGGTCGCAAACACATTCTAATACTGATGGATCAGAGCTTTATCGAGACTCGAAATGAGGTGACGTGTGTGTATATATATGTATATAGTCTAAAAGTCACTAAAGGGGAAATATCACTAAATCTAAGCTGAATGGCAAGAGCAAGTCATAAACGAACCAACGCGGCTGTTCGTATTGTTTTGGACTAGCCTAGAGATGTTTTTTCCTATCTGACCTAATCGTTGGTGCTGAATGTAATTAGGTGGTGTTTCTAAGGTGACAAATGGGGTAGGAAGTTGTCCGTACTTAAGTATAGTTAGGGGTAATGTCTATAGCTTCTAAATTGGTAATGTAAGAGAGAGTTAGGTAGGCTGTTTGTGGGACACAGGAATCTAATGGTAGGCTCCCAAAGGAATATCTAATTCAACGCACCGGTAAGTGCTTTTGATTGTTTGCTAGAACTAAGTAACCTAACTGGGGTGTCTACCCCACGCTATCACATTTGGCGACGAGGATGGGATTCAATTAAGCTCATGGGATTAAATTAAGCTCATGGGATTCGATTAAGCTCATTGGATTTAATTTGGCTCATTGGATTGAATTTGGCTCATTTGATTAAATTTTGTTCATTGGGTTAAATTTGGCTCATTGGTTTAATTTGGCTTATTGGGTTCAAGTGGTTTGTTGGAAAATTGGATGTAGCCTAGTGGGTCGTCCGATTTGTTTGTTTGTGTGGGTAAGCTACCGTACTATAGCGTAGGTCCCGCGGGCCTAACTCTAAAACTAATTCCTACTCAGCCCTAACTCTAAAACTAATTCCTACTCAGCCCTAACTCTAAAACTAATTCCTACTCAGCCCTAACTCTAATACAATTCACTATTCAGCCCTAACTGGGAGTAACTAGATCAAATTTAAACCAAATCTAACCTACTTCACGTGATTTGGCCTAATTCGGTTTTGCTCTAGCATGTCGGTGATTGGCCATATAAGCCCTACGAAGACTCTGGGGAGGACTTCGAAGCTTATGCCACTAGGGTGAGGTTGTTTTTCGAGGCCAATTCCATTCCTGATGCTAAGAAAGTACCTACCTTTTTAACTATAATAGACCCTAAAACGTTTGGTTTAGTTATGGACCTAGTTTCTCCTAAAGCACCGGAAACCTGTACCTATAATGAATTGGTACAGGCCCTAACCGATCACTACAAACCCCGAGTAGTTCTCATCTATGAACGTTTCAAATTTTTTCAAGGCATCAGACGGGAAATGAAAGCATTGCAGAGTTGTTGCAGGAATAAAAAGCCATAGCCGTACGTGTAAATTTGGGGACAAATTAGATGAAATGCTAAGAGATAGGTTTGTAATGGGTATCAAAGAGGAGTCTACCCAGAGAGCCCTATTAGCCATACAGGACCTAACTTTTAGTCAGGCTGTAGAAATAGCTACGGCTAGAGAAGCAGCTGCTAAAGATGTTAGAGCTTTTGGAAATCACAGTAGTAAAGCCCAACACGTAAATAGCTTTAAATCTTCTAGGCCTGGCAGACCTAATGAGCCTACTAGACAGGCAAATAAAAGGTATGAGGCGAATACGACTAAGCCTACTAATTCTACTAAGCCTTCCAAGCCATGTACGGGGTGTTAATTTATTTATTTTTGGGTTCAAATCCCAGCTGAGCCGTGAACGGCCAAGTTCTACCTACAGCCCAAGTTAAGCTAAAATTGAAACTTTCGGACTTGAGATCCTATTAGGTCCTACCTCAGGGCTGCTGACTCGATGTGGGCCTACCTTAGGCCTCAGTTGCATGAATTTAAGATAAAAACAAAAGGGGCACTATTTATGGTCTTCTTTCTCAACCTTACAACACAACACAACCTGGACTATTGCACGATGCAACAATCTTGTATCTAAACAACCAAACTGAATTGCAAGAGAGCTCTCTATAAGACCACACCCTGTAAGTACGGCATTCCACAAACGAGTAGAAAGGACGCGCAGCGCCCCAAAATGATGCCACCAGAGTGACCAAACAATGATGCCACAAGAGCCCAAAAATGCTAGCTAGCTCTAAATTAAGTGAATTTTTCACTAACCTTACAATTATGAGATGGATATATATACCTTAACTTAATATATACAATCAATGCTGCATCAATCAGCTTAGTCATCATATCGCCTTGGGACAACAATGGTTCTTCCTCTTCTAGATTTTCTAACACTCCCCACCGAAGAGGCATTGTTGTCATTACCTTCTGCAAGGTTAGCCAAGCCTTCTCCATGAGGCTGTAACTCAAATGTTTCATCTTGACTATCTGTGTTTTTGCTGATTTCTAAAGCATAGAGTTTTTGTATAGGTCTCTTTAACTTTCCTCCTGAAGTCTTTACCAGTGCAGACCTAACTAAATTGTCTTTGCCAACAAACAACTCTTCAATTATGCCAAGCTTCCAGCATTGCCTTGGTCTTTCATCCCCAATCATTACCACTTCTCCCACTTTGATACAATTTGCATTGGAGCCCTTTACCTTGCCTGATGGGTAATAATTGAGTTCTGGCAAGTATTCCATCTGCCACCTCTTCCATAACTGATCTTGTAGCTCTTCAAGGTACCTGAACCGTCTGGTTAACTCTCCTTGAGTGCTCTGGATAGGCTGCAAGTCTTCTGGCACACTGGGGCTTGATGTTAATCGTTTACCACAAAGAAAATGATTTGGTGTCAATGGCTCTGCATCCTGCATACTGTTATAAACAAAAGTGATAGGCCTACTGTTCACCATTGCTTCTACTTCACATAAAACAGTGCAGAATTCTTCTTTGCTCAAATGAGCATTAGCTAAAAGTTTCTTTAATGGACACTTTACACTTCTCACTAGCCTTTCCCAAAATCCTCCCCACCATGGTGCTTTTTCAACAATAAACTCCCACTGTACCCCTTGGTGTGAAAGGTAGGATTGGAATCCTTCCTCTTTTAGCAAGGACCAAACTTCTTGGAGTTCCTTTGCCGCCTTTTTGAAGGTTTTTGCATTATCCGATATGATTTTATTTGGGAAACCCTTCTGTTCACAAACCTTTTAAAGGCCAAAAGAAATACATCACTACTTAAGTTGCTTACCAATAATTCAACTAGTTTAAGGAAGTTTCCATTATGGCTGGAATATAACTGGTTTGTAGAACCATGCATAGCCAAGCACTGGGAAGCCAAAAATTTTAAAATTGGTGTTAATCTCTCTAATACGTTTCGCCAGTGGTTTTGTTCTCTTGCCATTAATCTTTGTTGTTCTGCATCTATCGTCTTATGATATTTCAGTCTAATGTCAAGTTCTTTCCATTTCTTGAATGAATCAATATGCTTTTTAGATGTTTCATGCTTTGATAAAGCTCGTGACAGTCACACATTCCATAAGTAGGCCATTGTTTATGTAATTTATCCAAAAATAGAGGACAGCAAATGCAGTATACAGCATTTTTATGGATAGAATAAACCAACCACTTTCGCTCAATTTCTTCTCCATTTGCCAAAGAGCGTTTGTAGTGTATTATAGAAAAGTGCCTTCCATATTCGTCAGTTGGAAAATTGAAATCTTTTACTTGAACAGGACCTTTTTCAATTAAAATTTGTCTGATTTCAACATTTATATGGCCCCATAAACCAGGATCGGTACCAAAGCATCAAGCTGTTCGTCTTGTAGATCCTGCTGTTCATCTTGTAGATCGTGATGTTCATCTTGTTGTAGATCCTGCTGTTTATCTTGCTGTTGTTGTTGGTTAGCCGATCAGCCCACCCTGATCGAGCAAGCCGGCGGCACGCAGATAACCGATTGCCCTCTCCGGAGTGGACCAGAGGTTCAGCGCACTAGTGATTTTGTGTTGTGTTCGTTGTTGTGCTGGAACGGTACAGTCTGTCATAATGTGTTCAATTGTTTGTGGTATGTCCTGGCACAGGTGGCAGGTGTCGTCTGTGGAGTTGTCTAGTCTGTGTTTATATGTCTGTAAGTTGGGGTGATGCCCACATCGGAATCGTACTAAGTTAACACGATCCGATCTGCTCAGGCTGGTCTCTGATCTGTTAATGGGTGACGGCTTCGCACCTAGGACCACATTCGGACCGAGTTGTGTCAGTGCTTTGTGGGTTAGGTGTGTATGTGTGTGTGTATGTGTTTTCTGTACTGTGTGATGTCTGTGGGGCGTGGTATGGAATGGAGTATTTGGTTATAATGTCTCTCTAGTGTTACCTTAATGGTGAGAGGTGTCGGTGCATGATTGTACATGTAGTGGCAAGGGTGTTGTGGGTTAGTTGTCGTTGCTGCCATGAATTGTGTTCCCCTCATGTCTAAATGCTCCCTAACTTTCAGTATTTTTGTTCAGTGTGCAGGTGTTTCTATTGGTGCTGTTTGAGTGCATCCTGTAATGATACGAAGTGCGTTGTTTTGTATTGTCTGTAAGGTGTTTATGTGTGTGTTTGAGATAATGGGTGCCCAGCATGGGCTAGCATAGTCCATAACTGAGCGAATATATTGTTTGTATATGAGTGATATTGTTTCCTGCTGGTGTTCAAAGTTTGTGCCTGTTAGTACCCTAAGCGTGTTAAGTCTTGACGTACATTTGTTTTTAATGTCCTGAATGTGGTTTGCAAAAGATAATGATGTGTTGTACTTATATGTGACCCCAAGTATTTGGTCCTGTCCTGTGAGTGTGAGGAATGTTGGTGTTGTTTAGTGTAAGCTGTGGAGTTATCTGGGGTTCTTTTGTGTTCCTTGTAAGCAAGGTGATAGTTGATTTTGTGGGTGCTACTTTGAGTCTGTTGTGTGTGAGCCAGTCTTGTATACTGTTTATGTATGTATGTAGGTTATTTGTAGCAGTGTCGATGTTGTTGTGGGTGGATGTTAGAGTGATGTCATCTGCATATGATAAGGTAAGCTTGTTATCTATGGGTGTTGGAATGTCATGCATGTATAAGTTGAAGAGTGTTGGTGAGAGAACAGAGCCTTGAGGGACCCCGTTCGGAAAAAGCTTGTTTTTGGATGACTTACCATTAAATGTAACATGTAGTATTTTCCTGAAAGATAGTTGCTCAGTCACCTTTTGGTGTTATTGTGCATGTTTGTGTTGAGTATTTTGTTTATGAGAGAGAAGCGTGGGATAGCATAAAATGCTTTACTAATGTCTATTGTTGCTAATAGTGTACGTTGAGCTGGTCGTCTGGAGTTGATGCCATCCATGATGTGCTGCGTGAGGTTAGTGAGTAATGTCGTGGTTGAGTGGTGAGTTCTGAATCCATGTTGAGTAGGCGATAGTGATATGTGTGGGTTGGTGATTTGTAAGATTAGTCTTTCTGTTACTTTGGAAGGTGTGCATAGTAAAGTAATGGGTCTATAGGAAGCTGGTTCTGTTGGATATTTGTTTGGTTTGAGTAGTGTAATAATTTTACCTTGTTTCCATATGTTTGGAATAATACAGTGTTGGTATGAATATGTGCTGATATTTGTGAGAGCTAGTATTCCCTGTGGGCCCAAGTGTTTAAGGTGTATGTTAGATATGTTGTCTGGTCCAGTAGCCTTCGAATTCTTAATGTTTTTGATGATGTTGGTGGTCTGGTCTGTATTGAAGGGTGTAATGGTCGTGTCGAGTCTGTAGGTTTTCTTGTGTCTGGCTGTTTGTCTGTCTGCGTGTTTCTGGTTGTTGTCTCTGTTTAAGTGACTTATCTTTGCGTAGTGATTAACCAGAATGTTAGCTTGTGTATATGTTGGGATATTATTTTGGCTGCTACAGATAGCCGCGTGTTTCACTTCTGGCGTTAACATGTCTGGTAACGGTGAACGTGCTTCTGCTTCGAAAGGTGAAAGACGATTTATAAATGAGTGTATTAGAGTGTATAGAGAGTTGACAGTTCTTTGAAAGGTGAAATTTGAAGAGTATAGTGATAGACAAAAGAAAATGATGCCTATGATATTTTGTTAAGAAAATATAGAGAAAAATACCCAGATGGCCGGACGAGATGAAGTTAAGAAGAAATTTAATTCCTTGAGAACAAACTTTAGAAAAGAATTGAAAAAATTACTGACTCAAAGAAATCCGGGGCAGGTTCTGAAGAAGTGTACGAATCTACCTTTTGGTATTTCGACGAAATGCTTTTTCTGAAGGATCAAGAAACTCCATCACAATCAAAAGGTACAATAGAGGACGAAGAGGAGAAATATACTAATAATGAAACAGGAACATTGGTAAGTAATTTTTATTTATAATATAACTACATACACATAAGCACATACGTTTCATTTATTATATAACTACAAACAAATAAAAATGGGTTGACAATAACATTATGGTATTAATAATATTAAATATATCCATGCTGCCATGAAACCATTCCTTCGGAGTTGAAATATTCGCAATAGCTGTCCCAAATCTTTTTTGCAAGATCCATTGAATTTCTGCTGCAACAATTTTGCGAATTCATTAATTGCACCTTCGAACGCCAAGATCCTTCATTAATTTCGCCTGTTTCAAGATTTTCTATGTCCGTAGCGCCTTGAGAGATGTATGCACTTGATTTATTCCTTCTTATAGAATTATGTAAATAGCAACAAGCTAAAACAACTATCTGAGCTTTTTCTGGAGCAAGCAAAATAGGCTTTTGAAACACACCAAATCGAGCATTTAGAATACCAAATGCATTTTCTACTATACGACGGGCTCGACTTAGCCGGTAATTAAATATTCATTGTTGCATATTTAAACTTGACTAACTATATGGTTTCAACAAATTTTCAGACATAGGAAATGCATCGTTACCTATAAATACGAATGGAAGTTTACGTGCACTGTTAGGTACATTTTGAGGTTCTGGAATGTGAAGAGAAATGGTCCTTTAATAGTTTTCCAAATTTGGTATGACTGAACACTCCTCCATCAGACACTCGATCGTTAATGCCAACATCTGCCATAAAAAATTCGTACTTTGAATTTACAATGGCCATCATCACAATGCTGAAAGTGTTTTTATAATTATAATAAAAAGATCCAGTATGGGGAGGTTTCTTTATTTGTACGTGCTTGCCATCTATCGCCCCTAGACAGTTAGGAAAATTCCATTGCTCCTCGAATCCATTTGCGATTTCTTTCCATTCATCGTGTGTCTTTGGTAGCTGCAATTAAAAAGCATTATATATATATATATATATATATATATATATATTTAAAGTTCGGGAAGAACCGATTCGCCTCTATTTAAAAGGGCATATCTCGGCGGAAAAACAAAGAAAAAGTGAGAGGAAAGACAGAGGAAAAAGAAAGGGTGGAGGGGACAGTCGAAGTGGAAAAAGACCAAGGATGACAAGGACTGCAGGGTCGAGCCCCATCATCCTCAGAGATGGGCAGTATCTTGTATCTTAAGATACAAGATACGTATCTGAGATACGTATCTTAGATACTTTATTTTTGGAGGATCTTGAGAAGTACTGTATCTAAGATACATTTTGTCATGTAGCTTGTATCCCGGGATACACTTTCAAAGATACTTTCATAAGATACTTTTTAAATAGAGACGCTAATAACTATTCATGAAATATGATCATATCTGACGCACGTTGAAGCAGGCCGGCGATTGCTGTTACATGTTTGTACATGAATACTACCGTTGCGCTGCGCGCACAGTCTCGGCACAGACGTACTCAGGTTTCATCTTGTATCCCGCGGTTTTAACATGTTTCAACATGATTAAAAATCAGGAATTATTCATATATTTGCTTATTCCTGCAAATATATTTATTATGAGGAAAACTTTATTTTTTCTTCGTGAGTAGGTAACTGAGCATACCTGTATTAACAATTTATTTGAAATACATAAATTGAAAAAGTGTGGTTTATTTTATTTTTCCATACCTAAAAATTTTCAGGATTATTTATACATATTTACTTTGTGCTTTCCTTTTAGTTATATCACTATATGAATACTGAGATATGAAGTACCATTGATTTGGCATTTATTTATATCCAGAAAATATAATAATAAACAATTGAATGAGACAACTCGTGCGCTCATGGCTCACCAGGTGAAACTAAACTCAAATAATTATTCTTTCAAAAGTATCTTGTATCTTAAAAATGTATCTTGTATCTGTAACTTGCATCTGTATCTTGAAGATACAGTTTTTTTGAGTATCTTGTATCTGTATCTCAGATACATTTTTGTTGGGTATCTTGTATCTGTATCTCAGATACAATTTCCAAGTATCTTGCCCATCTCTGCGGTTAGGTAAACTGAATGCCCGGTTAGGTTAATTGAATGCCCAGTTAGGTCAACTGAATGCCCGATTAGGTTAATTAAATGGCCGGTTAGGTCAACTGAATGCCCGATTAGATTAATTGAATGCCCGGGTACGTTAATTGAATGCCTGGTTAGGTTAATTGTACACCCTTGACGATTGGTTAGGTTAAGTCATGATATTTTCGTTAAAGCCAACGAAAATATCACGACTTAACCTAACCAATCGTCAAGGGCGTACAGATGACCTAACCTGGCATTCAGTGAACCTAACCGGGTATTCAATAATTTTACCATAGGTTTCGTAATGATCTTGATGACGTCATTTAGTGTTTTAAAATTAATTATTTAATTTATTAACACCCACGTGCACAACCTCTGGACCTAATCAATATGTGTGTGAAGTTTCATGTTTGTAACTGCTTCCATTTTGGAGTTATGGCTGATGGCTGGAACACACACACACACACACACACACACACACACACGTCTTTTTATTATTATTATTATTATTATTATAAATAAACAATAGACTGGTACAAATTTATAACCGAAAGACTTCCAAAAATCAACAATTTTTTATAAAGAAAAGGGGAAAATTGGTTTTGTAGGCCTAGGGGGTCCGAAATTTTCATAAAATGGAAAATAATTGCTATTTTCTTACTTACAGCGACAGGCATAATGATATTAGGATACCTAATAGAAATTTTGTAATATTTTAAAGTGGGGAAAATAAATAATTTTCTAAAAATGATCTTCAACTATAAAAGCGCATCTAATCAGATAACTTAATTAACGTATTTCTATGACAAATAAAAAATAGAATGATAAATCAATATCCTATCAAATTGTTTGTGTATACAAAAGCCACAGTAATAAAACGCACAAAAGTCACGGTAAATAATTTCGAGTGTGGCTCGTTTAACTTTAAACTCGTGTTTATTTAAATTGCCCGTTTTAATTAGGTAATTTTTTGTATTGAAACGATAAATAAATCTTTTGTGAATCGAATGATATTAAATGTTTAGTAAATATTGATTTATTTTGTGCCAAAATTATGATAAAAATGAAAAATTAAAAAAATGCGTGTACAGGCATGGGAAGAACTGTACCCCTAAAAGGGGGGAAGGAATTACGTTAGGGAATTTTTTTTTAGCGTGGGCACTGCACAATAAAAAGACGCATCGAATGGTGAAAACCGCATTGTTCTACACCAATTGTAGCGACCTGTAGGTGTGCGCAAAAAAACTGTTATATATATATATATATATATATATATATATACAGGGTGGGCCGTAAGTTTCCATACATAGGAAAAATAAACATTTTTTTATGGACAACCATTTTTATTTATATAATATGCTCTACATGGTTGCCATTGTTTTGAAAACACATTTCAATACGTGTTCCCCACTGTTGATGAACACGCATTAGCACAGTTGACGTTATGCTTGTAATGGCGTTGGTGATACGTTCCTTTAGATGATTTATGTCTCGTATCTTTTCCTGATACACCATGGCCTTCAAGTGCCCCCAAAGATAAATCAAGGGGGGTGAGATCTGGGGATCTGGGAGGCCACTCCACAGGACCACGCCGACCAATCCAAGCATCCGAAACTGCTGATCCAAATACCGACGCACGTGAAGACCATAATGAGGTGGAGCTCCATCTTGCTGGAAGTAAACTGGGAAGTTACCTTCCTCGTTTAGCAGGGATGGGAAAATCTCTTCTTGCAACATGTTAAGATACCTTTCGGCATTAAGATTTCCACTGACAAAAATTGGTCCAATATTCTGTCACCCCATATCCCGGCCCACACCATCACTTTACCGGCACCTTGCATCTTTGTCGGACTCAGCCAGTTAGGGTTAGCATTACTCCAATAACGTATGTTTTGCCGATTAACCTCTCCATTGACGTAAAAATTTGCTTCATCAGTAAACAAGATCTTACCAGACGCATATTCTTAGGGTATCTGAAACATAAAAACAAACGTTTAATTTTTCCTATGTATGGAAACTTACGGCCCACCCTGTATATATATATATATATATATATATATATATATATATATATATATATATATAAGGCTTCATTTCTGAAATAGTATATTAGACTAGCAAAAGATCGGTGCTACGCGCCGATTTTGCTAGATCTGCGGTGCTTGGACCTTCGACCCAAACTGAATTGTGGGCCTCCGGCGTACTTTATTTTGAACATCAATAGCCCTTTATCTGGATATCGTTCCCATTCCTCTCACCTTGGGCCTCAGTAATTGGGGTGCCTGTGGCCCTCCAATTAATGGCGAACCAATTATTCGGTCAATAAAACTACAGAAAAGAACGCAGCCATGAAAATCTAAAACTTCACAAATCTTGATACAATGAACTCGGATGTGAAGCTCAAGATTTTCATGACTGCGCTCTTTTCTATAGTTTTATTGACCAAATAATTGAACCGACAGTAATTGGGGGGTCGCAGGCCCCTAATTACTGGGGGTCCAATTATTTGGTCAATAAAACTATAGTCATGAAAGTCTTAAGCTTCACAAATATTGACACAATGTGAAGCTCAAGATTTTCATTGCTGCGTTCTTTTCTATAGTTTTATCGCGGTGCTGGGGGCCCTCGGGCCCAGTAATTGGTGGTGGTGGTGGTGGGGGGGGGCTGGTCACACATATATTTTCGTTCATTACTCATCACCCCCATCCACCATACGAAGTTTGGTCGAAATCGGTTCAGAAACGTAAAAGTTTTTTCTGCGGACAGACAGGCAGACACATTTTTGCTAAATTATAATAGTAATGATGCCCGATTAGGTTAATTAAATGGCCGGTTAGGTCAACTGAATGCCCGATTAGATTAATTGAATGCCCGGGTACGTTAATTGAATGCCCGGTTAGGTTAATTGTACACCTTTGACGATTGGTTAGGTTAAGTCATATTTTCGTTAAAGCCAATGAAAATATCACGACTTAACCTAACCAATCGTCAAGGGCGTACAGATGACCTAACCTGGCATTCAATGAACCTAACCGGGTATTCAATAATTTTACCATAGGTTTCGTAATGATCTTGATGACATCATTTAATGTTTTAAAATTAATTATTTAATTGCTATTTTCTTACTTACAGCGACAGGCATAATGATATTAGGATACCTAATAGAAATTTTGTAATATTTTAAAGTGGGGAAAATAAATTTTTTTCTAAAAATGATCTTCAACTATAAAAGCGCATCTAATCAGATAACTTAATTAACGTATTTCTATGACAACTAAAAAATAGAATGATAAATCAATATCCTATCAAATTGTTTGTGTATACGTAAAATTATTTGTAGAAAAGCCACAGTAATAAAACGCACAAAAGTCACGGTAAATAATTTCGAGTGTGGCTCGTTTAACTTTAAACTCGTGTTTATTTAAATTGCCCGTTTTAATTAGGTAATTTTTTGTATTGAATCGATAAAGAAATCTTTTGTGAATCGAAAAATGTTAAAATTATAACAAATATCAAAATATTTTGTATAAAAATCATTGAATTTTAAAAATATCAAAATATTTTGTATAAAAATCATTGAATTTTAGAAATGCATGTTTGTTTTTAGTTTTTTACAAAAAGTTCTTTATGAATTTTGAAAATATATACTTTTTTTTAAATTGAATCGATAAATAAATTGTGAATCGAATGATATTAAATGTTTAGTAAATATTGACTTATTTTGTGCCAAAATTATGATTAAAAATGAAAAATTAAAAAAATGCGTGTAGACATGGGAAGAACTGTACCCCTAAAAGGGGGGAAGGAATTATGTTAGGGAATTTCTTTTTAGCATGGGCACTGCACAATAAAAAGACGCATCGAATGGTGAAAACTGCATTGTTCTACACCAATTGTAGTGACCTGTAGGTGTGCGCAAAAAACATGTTATATATATATATATATATATATATATATATATATATATATATATATATATATATATATATATATATATATAGGCTTCATTTCTGAAATAGTATATTAGATTTCTCCCTTCCTGGCTTTAAAATGTGATATCAAACAAAACAGCCCCCTTTCCCCTTTCTTCGACATGCTAATGATAATTACACTAGGCCCAAATTCCCAACGTCTGAAAAACAATTTAGGAAACAGATTAACCCTTTGCTACTCATACAAAAATGGATGAAAATCATACATAAATATCGACATCAATACACCATCAGATGTAATAATGTATATAAAAAAAACCCTTTTAACTAAAACTAACACTTATTTTTCCACCTCTAAGCTATAATTATGCATTTATGTAAGATATTACTTAACCAAACTTGTGACAAAGATTTAGGGTTTATGATATAAAAATTTGGGTTTAAAAATTATGAGGGCCTAAAACTACAGCTTTATTAGCCTAATGGTTAATCTGGCCCTGTTCATATACATTATATATATTATTACATTTCATTTGGAAAACATGAAGCCACTGGGGCCTATCGAGGTTATCCAAGTCATGAGCTATATTTTATAATAAAGTCTTGCAAAACGTCATCCTTAAGTCAGCTAATTAACGTACAACTCTTTTGGTTCAGTTCGTACAAATTGTCTAAATTGCTTGCCAAACACTTGTCTCCAGCTGTAGGTAGTATTTCCCCTGCTCACATAAAAAACAATCAAGATTGGCAGACTCAAGAATATTTCTACTAACAATGTTGCTTGAGTGAAACAAAATTGAAGCATTATTCCAATCAATACAGTGGAATAACTCTGACAAATGGACGAAAAGGGCACTGGACGACTGTCCCGTTCTAACGGAATATTGATGCTGTTTTACACGCGTGTGCAAATCCTTTCCCGTCTGTCATTGTTAATAGAAATATTCTTGAGTCTGCCATTATTCAACTTCCAGATAATTTTAACATTAGTCAGGGCCTTTTTTCGCTTGATCCTGTTGTTTTGAATTCGTTCAGACCGGATTTAGACAAGAGAGGCAAAGTGCTAAAACTCTGGTAGTTTTTCTTTATAAATTTGTGTGCTCCTCCTACAATTTTTATTTTTCTATTTTTTTTGTGACCTATATATAGTCTCGAACTTGTTATTTATTTCAGTGTTCCTGAGGATGTCATTAGACGAAAGCGCTTGAGTACCATTCTGTATTTCCTCTTTCCTTCGTGGTTATTTTCATTATAAATATTATTCACGTGTTTCGTGAAATAATTTTCACACACACACACACACAGACACATATATATATATATATATATTAATATATATATATATATATATATATATAAGCAAACAACCACAGGGAAAAGGAAACACAAAGTCCGAGCGCTTTCGTGATATATTCACATTATCAAGGAGGAACAGAAAATTTTCTGTTCCTCCTTGATAATGTGAAAATATCACGAAAGCGCTCGGACTTTGTGTTTCCTTTTCCCTGTGGTTGTTTGCTTATTAATAAGATCACGTGTTATTTTGTGATTTTAGGGCATATATATATATATATATATATATATATATATATATAAGCAAACAACCACAAGGAAAAGGAAACACAAAGTCCGAGCGCTTTCGTGATATATTCACATTATATATATATATATATATATATATATATTATATATATATAATAGCAAACAACCACAAGGAAAAGAAAACAAAGTCCGAGCGCTTTCGTGATATATTCACATTATCCTCCTTGATAATGTGAATATATCACGAAAGCGCTCGGACTTTGTGTTTCCTTTTCCTTGTGGTTGTTTGCTTATTAATAAGGTCACGTGTTATTTTGTGATTTTAGTGCATATATATATATATATATATATATGTGTGTGTGTGTGAAAATTATTTCACGAAAGTAACACGTGAATAATATTTCTGAAAAAAAATATATACAGTTATATATATATATAATGGTCCTATTTTTATCATTGATCCCTCGATCCAACGGGCTACCAGTAAATAATTTTTTATAACAAGGTAATTTGGGTTGAATTAACGTAGGCAACCAAATAAAAGTAGCCCTAAGTGAGTTTATTTTATTACTGTTGTTTGTATTCCATGGTTTTGATTTGATCTTTTTAAGAAAGAGAGGTTTGAAGGTGTGTAATATGCAGTCTGTATTATTAACGTGTTGTAGATTAACCTGCGTTATATGTAATATGTATGAATTTATGTTAAACTTGGGGCATTTCAGAAATAGGTTAGTACTCTGGTAGTGTTGGTAGGTCGGTGCCAAAGTAAGATACTATTGTTTAGGGATGACATGTTACCTGACAGTTAGAGCCGAGAGTATGGAAAGCTCGTAAGTCGTAGTATTTTATTATATTGGATTAATTGAAAGCTTGTGGAATTTCAGGGTCGGTCATAAATTGGGTAGAAAACGGAACATCGTAACTTTGAATGGTCATGAATCAGGGTAGCAGAAAGTTAAAAGTTGGGTACCATTTTAGGAATTGTCGAAAAATGTGTTTTTCTGCTGACAATCGTCACAACCTAATTTGTAAGTTATCAAGATAGAGAAAAAGTCTTTAGACAAAAAGATGGGTAAAATTCCATAGATTAAACATTTTTTGGTAAATATTTACTATTACACCAGTCTCTGGTAGAAAGTTTTAAAAGCTGGTTTTCAATGTTTTTCAATGTGCTGAATTAAAAAATGATACTCATTTCCATCGCAAATGATTTGTTCGAGTTATTGAAGCTTAAAAGCTTTTAAAACTTTATACTAGGTGTTTACCTGGGGGACCCCCAGTGGGAACCGAGAGTTTTTGGGTGGGGAGAATCACAAAAATGAGTGGTTTTCAAAGATTTTGAAAGTTGGATTAATACAAAACATCAAAAAACATAGGAAAAACAAATTTCACCTTCAAAATTGGCTGAATCTAAAATAACCTAAGCAAACTTAACCTAATTCAAATTAAAATTGGTGGAAGTACCATATTTTTACCCTTTTCCCATTAGAGAGTTTAAGCTTCAATATAACTCTAACAAATCATTTGTGACTGAAATGAGTATCATTTTTGAGTTAAGCATATTGAAAAATATTGAAAATGTTTTTAAAACTTTCTACCAGAGACTGGTGTAATAGTAAAGAAATACTATTTTTTTTTTTTGACACTTTCTTTTTGCACAAAATATACAAAACAATTTTTTTATGATAGTATTTTTTTTTACAAGAGTACATTACAGGCTTCTGAGGAATTTTACTTTTGTAATCAACAATTTAGATAATTCTAACATTTTTCTTTTGTAATATTTCTCTCTCGAATTACGTATAAGCGAGATATGTGTGTACTTTATTTTAGCCGCTTATTAGTGCAATTGTGTAGTTTAAATTTTGAATTTAGTTATTCACATAAGCTTTAGTATTGCTCGCCAAGAAACTTGGTTATGGCTGAAATATGTGATGGTTGTAGTGAAGACTATTAGTTGATTATTGCTAAATTTCATAAGAATAATCATGTAATTTTCTTGCGTTTACACAGTGTATTGCCTAGTATTATGAATTGCCATGTTTCTATCGTAGAGACAAACATTACTGGTTTTGTGGCTATTTGACCAAGGTAGCTAAATCAAAATGCCACAAAGTGTGCAACTTTGGTATTAGTGATTACAAAGGCTCATTTTTAGTATATTAGCATGATGAACTGATCTATTAGGTTAGGGTAGGTTATGCTAGGTTATATATTAAAACTGTTTTTCCAATTGTTTTTGATGTTTAAATGTAATTAACCTTAGTTTTTATCGCAAATCACTACCTTCTGAGGTTATAGTGGCGGTGGGTGGTGGGGGGCTATCTCAGAACCTAGTGATTTCTAATAGAAATGGTTATATTTGTTCAAACTGCATTAAAAACTATCAGAAAAACAGTTTTGATTTACGAAGTCTGTAATGTATACTTGTAAAAATTTATTGGTGCTACTGTCACCCCTTGAGCCAAATTTGCCCTATATTACAGTATATTATGGTTTAGGAATTTTATTTTAGTCAATTTGAATAATGTATCTTTTCTTTATTGAATTAATAATTCCTCGAGTGACCTATGGATTTGTGATACTTTTGGGTAAAACTGGGTAATATGTTATTTTGGCATCCCAAATTGTTTAACAATTATAAAATAAATAGTGTCCCAAATACAAGTAATTGGCAAATGTGTATATTTAGTCATTTAAATTATCGAAAATATCATAACTTAACCTAACCAATCATCAAAGGTGTATACTGTATAGTTGACCTAACTGGGCATTATTGACTGCCTGGTTAAGTCAACTGTATGCTAAGGTGGAGTGAAAAAATCAAAAGTGCCAGTATCAAAATTGAGGGGGGGGGGGGGGTCTAGATAGTTGTCTTTTGTCCAGGATTAAACTTTAAAATTGACTTTGGGTAGTTGCATGCAAACCTTTGTTTATTACCATACTGACCAATTTATATAAATTGTATGTGCATGTGACCAAAATTTGAACCTACTGACCTATCTTGAGTTCTGGACATGATAGACAATTTAAAAACTGATCTATTTTTTTACCTCTGAAATAGATTAAAACATTTGCAGAGGGCTGCAGGCTCAATAATGCATCAAAAAATCCATATTTCGTCATTTTTGCCCAAAAAATATCAATTTTTGGCCCTTTTTCTCTAAATACTCTTTTTTATATATTTCTTTTCATGTTGAATTTATAGAATTAATAAATACATGTATTTTGATAACCTTATTACTAAAAAATACTGGATAGTAGGATGTTAGACACAGTGACACAGTCAAAATTCTTGATAGATTTTCATGCATAGACTCATTCCCCAATGGAAAGCTTCCTCTTGATAAAGATGTCATCCAATGTGTAATGGCAGAAGAGAACTGGACAACCAGACAAGCAGCTGATACAGTTGCACTAAGTTGGATTAAATACTGGATTTGGTGCAATGTCTATCCAGTTTCATGCCCCAGTATCACCAGCAAGATTTGGGATCTAGTCAAAGAATTTTCGAGGTAAGACTCAAATTTTCAGTCCCTTATAAAAATATTTAAAATGTTACTTTTATAAATTTTGTAGTTACATTTATTTGTTTGTGACAATTTTATTAACATAATAAAATAATTATTAATATAATCAGTTTCTATTAATAATATAAATAGTATTAATAGCCCTCTCTCTTCTCCTAGTTCCCAACCCTTCGTTCGAGTGCGTAATGGAGCCCCATTGAGAAAACCTAAGACATGTCTACCAGTAATAACAAACAATAAGTTTTCTGTTTTAGGTTTTGAAGATGATGATGAACCGGAAATACGACTCGTTGGCGATTCCATTGTTCGAGGACAGCTCGAGGAATTCTGTGGGAGAAACCCTCGTCGTAGGCGCCGTTACTGCTACCCTGGTGCAAGGGTGGAGGATATAACTAATAGTGTTGACCAATTTACAGATGGTACCTCCGAGGACACAACGTATGTTATTCATGTCGGTACTAATAACGTTTTAAATTCTAGATCGGAAGAACTGCTGGCTAGGTACAGGGACTTACTAGAGCGATTAAAGGAAAAAACTAATAAGATTGTTTTAACAGGTATACTTCCTCGAATTATCCATCGTAACGATTTCTACAGCAAGGCGACCTATATTAACAATAACCTAAAGTCTCTTTGCCAACAGGAAGGAGTGCATTTTGAGAATTTTTGGAACAGTTTCTGCGGCAGGAGGGACTTGTTCCTCGGAGATGGACTTCATCTTAATGACGTAGGAGCTGCGCGTTTAGGAAGACTATTTCATAATACTGTCTCTTCTTTTCAGGCTGCCGTAACTCGAACGGTCCCAGCGTAAATTCCATAAATTTCCACTGCGCTCGCGAAGTTGTCGCAATTACAAAAATTTGAAGGTTCTATCCTTAAATGCTCGTAGCCTACGAAATAAAATAATTTTTTTCTTTAATTGCTTGTAAAGACTATGATATAATTGCGATAAATGAATCGTGGCTTAGCACTGAAACTCGTGACTTTGTAGGGGAGTATCAAATTAAAGGTTATAGACTTTTTGTTAAAAACAGAATAGGTAGGCGAGGAGGCGGTGTTATGTTGTATATCAAAGATAATATAGCGAACGTTATAGAAGTAAAGCACACAATTCCAGAACCGATAGATTCGACTATAGCAGAACTTAAATTGAACGATTTCAAACTTGTTGTTGTTATATATAGGCCCCCTAATCAAACAGCTGATACGGACGAAGCGTTATATCGTGAACTAAAGCGAATAATCGGTAGTGAGCAGGCTTTAGTTATGGGTGACTTTAATTGCGCTAACGTAAATTACGATACAATGCAGGGAGACGGAAGGTAATCGTTTAGTTAATTTTCTCGAGGATAGCTTTCTTATTCAAAAGGTTGGGGAACCTACGAGGTTGGACAGTATTTTAGATTTAGTAATAACTACGGATGATAGGCTAATTACTGATCTTCAAATAATAGAACCGTTGGGCAATAGCGATCACAATATGGTAGAGTTTGTCCTCTCAGTAAGTCACTCGAAACCAGCTAACTCGACGAAAATTCCTAACTTCCAGCACGCAGACTTTAGTAAATTTCGAAATAAATTGTCACACGTCAATTGGGAAAACGTGATGGGGAACTCCAACGCAAAACTAATGTGGGAATCGTTCGAAACAGTATTTAGGACTATAAATGAGGAATGTGTACCGTACAAAATTAAGCGTGCGAAAGTAAACAACAAGCCCTTGTGGTTTACTTCTAGAGTAGGAGACATTATAAAGAGTAGAGATAGGGCTTATAGGCTACATAAGTGCGATAAAGACAATTTGTGGTTACGAAACAACTACATATCTCTAAGGCGTGAAGCGAAAAGTGTAATAAAAAAGTCCAAGCGCGAATTTGAAATCTCCATAGCTCGTGACGGTAAAGAAAACCCCAAGCGATTCTTTCAATACGTCAATAATAGAAATCCAGTAAAAAGCGTCTTGGGGCCTTTGAAAAATCTAAACGGAGATCTAGTTTCTGAAAACAAGGAAATGGCTACCTTGCTAAACGAATTTTTTACGTCAGTTTTTACTATAGAAGATGTAACAAATATCCCTACGGTCACGGACATAATACCGTTTGATAATGGTAATATTTTGGATAATATAGTGGTTAGTGAAGGGGAGGTAACGCGCTATATTGATAAAATGAAAACGCGTAAATCACCGGGGCCGGATTCCATATATCCCATACAACTAAAAGAATTAAAAGATAGCATTGTTGTGCCGCTAACAAAGATTTTTAATGCGTCTATTTCTGAGGGGTGCGTACCAGATAATTTCAAGTTAGCAAACGTAACACCTATCTTTAAGAAAGGCGATAAAGGTGCGGCGGGAAATTATAGACCAATCAGTTTAACGTCTGTTGTAGGTAAGCTACTGGAATCAATAATTAGGGATCGTATAGTCGAACACTTAGAATTCCATAAGCTAGTTAGAAATACGCAGCACGGATTTAGGCGAAACAAATCTTGCTTAACTAATCTTTTAGAATTTTTCCAAAGCGTGGTTGACGTTTACGATAGACATCGGGCGGTTGATGTAGTGTATTTAGATTTTCAAAAAGCGTTTGACACCGTGCCGCACAAAAGACTCATTGAAAAAACTAAGGCTCATGGAATCAGGGGTGTAGTAATAAATTGGCTAGAAGAGTGGTTGCGAGGCAGGAAACAGAGGGTGGTCGTTGATGGAGCGGAGTCGTGTTGGGCTAATGTAGCGAGTGGCGTTCCTCAGGGTTCTGTATTGGGCCCCTTGCTTTTTCTTATATATATTAACGATTTAGATGTCGGCCTAGTCAGTACAGTTTCAAAGTTTGCGGATGACACGAAGCTGGGTGGTAGGGCGATTAATGACGAAGATAGAGGTAAAATTCAGGAAGATCTGAATAAAATCGTTGATTGGTCAGTCACATGGCAAATGAGATTTAACGTTGATAAGTGCAAAATTTTGCATATAGGTTCGCGTAACGGTAATTTTGCGTATAGTATGTCAGGGAAAGATTTAACAAGCGTAGAGCAGGAAAAAGATTTAGGAGTTATAGTCACTGGTGATTTAAAAGTAGCGAAACAAAGTACAGCAGCGGTCAATAAGGCGAACAAAGTGTTAGGTTTTATAGCTCGAAATTTTGAGTACAAATCGCGCGATATTATAGTTCCACTTTATAAATCATTAGTTAGACCCCATTTGGAGTACGCGGTCCAATTTTGGAATCCGCATATGCGCAAAGATATAGACAAAATCGAAAGAGTTCAAAGACGAGCAACTAAGATGATTCCGTCGCTTAGGTCAAAGTCGTACGAGGATAGGCTTAAGGAGTTAAAATTGACAACACTCGAGACTAGGAGGTTAAGGGGTGATCTAATCCAGGTTTTCAAAATTATGAATGGGTTCGATAACGTAGATAGAGATAGCTTTTTCGAAATATCTCAATATAATAGGACTAGAAATAACGGGTGTAAGTTGACAAGTAGAAGGTTCGAGACAGCAGTTGCGAAAAACTTTTTTACGCATAGAATAGTAAATAGCTGGAATAGTTTGCCGGTAGAAGTAATTAGTAGCACGTCTATAAACATGTTTAAAAATCGATTAGACGCATATGTTGATAGAAAGGGTATAGTTTAAGGTAGTAAAATTAAGGCTTTCTGGGGATAGATCCCACAGCTCAACACAAGTGTTGTGGGATATAGGGAGGCAGCGTCTTGGGTTAGGGGATACTCTCTGTCCTTACACACCCCATTTAAAGAGATTCCTCTGCCGAGCGGTGCCCCCCATAGTACTGTGAGGTATTGAAAAACTCATGATCTTCACTTGCCCCACAAACACCTTTAAATGGGAGACCCAAAATGGGTGCACACACATTTCTACATTACTGTACAGTCTTTACAGCCACACCTACACTTTTTCTCGTAAGTGTATATATTGTAATGTATATGATTGTAAATTTTGACTTGGTCCGCAATCGATATGGACCGTGACTTGATGGATACCGTAATGAAATTGACTGGATTCTTTGGATCTGATATATTTGCATGTCCGTTATAAATAGATATAGAGTGTAACATATTTGTGGATAGTAGTCTATTATGACTAGATCCTCTGGATCCAGAGATTCTATCTTTAGTTTTAAATCGATAATTAATTGGTTTTAAATTGATAATTATTTAGTTTCGTAAAAATTGGTCGTTGCCAATTTACGGTTTTTACATAAATTTCTTATGTTCTTGTGGTTCGGAACCCACGTAAAATTGTAGGTCCCCTCCCACCACGGAGGACATACAATACACGATTACGAACAGTTAGGTAGACCAACCATGAGTGGATCCTAGGGTCTGTGTTGGTCTGAAACATTATAACATTATAACATTATAACATAATCATGTGATTGTTATTTGCAAATCATAAGAATGATCAGTAATAAATTCTGTTGACTAGAAATTAACTTAGGGTTTATAATTGAAATTTGCATTCATAACAAAAGTTTTGGTCATTTTTTTAGGTTTAATAAATATCTAAAAAAGAAACATGGTGACAAGTTCCAGTGTGATCTTTCTTCCTTCATTGAAAAAACTTTCGAGTTTATCTTCTGCGAGGACTCAAATTGGAGAAGAGATTTGGAACATTTGTATCAACTTAGTGACAGAAGACTGCTTTCTATGAGGACAGAAAACATCTGGAATTGGATGATGCGTTGGTTTTGAGGAATGCCTTACATCAGCAGATATCAGATACAAAAGGAGAGAATCAGTGAGTTTGATCTATATAAATTAAATTTTTGATTAATGGTTATTGAAAATCTGGGTTTTTGAAATGATTGTGCTACAAATTATAAAAAAATTGGTGCTATTATAGCATGATTCCTACCGGTAACTTCGATGCTATAGGGTGATTCCTACCTCTTTTGGCTCGAAACTACAGTACTGTAGTGTGATTCCTATCCAAGGTACAAATGAAAATATTATAAATATAAAATGCTATTTATTATTCAATTTTATTTATTTAAAAAATAGTTTCGGTGCTACTATAGTATGTGGTCTACCTATGATTGGTTAGGTTTAGTCACGATATTTTTGTTAAAACTAATGAAAATATCATGACTAAACCTAACTTAATTGTCAAGGGTGATGAACATTGGAATGTAAACAAGCAATTAGTAAATGAGGCAAGAAGCTATAATTAAAAGGTAGACTGCCAAATTGAGGTAGGAATCATGCTATAGTAGCACCAAATTATTTTTGTCTTTGGTAAACTATCTTGTATCATAATTGTATTAGATTTTATTATCCCCAGGGAAGAGCTCGGAAGAAATTTTAAAGTTGTTCCATAAAGCTCAGCAGCAATACATGACTGGTCTCAATGGTCTCTCAAGTCAGGGCAGCCTGGAATCACATGATGAAACAGCTAGTGTCAGTAAACAACAGGAATCCTAGAGAACAAAATAAGAAGCATCTACCAAATCTTGTTTGGCAGTGTGACAGGTATAGTCTAAAATAAGAGTATGGTATGCTTTGAATACTCTTATTGCTCTGTTGACTCTACCTTTGAAAAAATGATTTATAATCCATGTAACATTGCTAATAGTTAGTCCAAATCTTGGACACTGCTGTCCAATGAACATCTTGTTAGAATATTAACTTGATATAAAATAAGTGTCTTTTACCAGGTATCAAATAAATGGAGCTGGAGCAGCAGTTGCATCAACAGTTTGAGGATTATGAAATTATCATTACTAGTGATGTAGCGGATGTCATTTTTTTCACATCCGCGGATGCGGATGTTTGATTTCAACATATGCGGATGCGGATGTCTACATTTTCATTATTTTGTAGGATATATTCGAGATTTGTTGTGTTTAACGTATATAATAAGTTATTATATAGAGAAAGCTGTAGCTATAATGTAGTATAATTGATTAATTGTACAATAATTGCTGTACTTTTCTCTGAACATATAAAATAATATCAAGCATCTAACTAATATAGAAATCAATTAGTGAATTCGTCTGCAAATAAATTAGTTATATTTTGTTTCAGCCACAATTAGAAACCATAATTGTGTTACCAGGATGCCGGACGTGAACCCAACTCAAATGCACCCCACTGACCTCTCCCCAACCTCCACCCTTATAGAGAGATATCTTTAATTAGCTTGATAACTATTTATATTAAATTTAAAGTTTTATTAGGCATATTTATAAATGAGTAATTAAAATAAAGTAAACTAAGATGTTCATCGTTTAATGTTCAAACTTAATTATAGGAAGGTTATGCTTAAGGAACATTAATTTTTCTGCCTTTTCTACTGCCAGTCTGTTTCTCTTTTCATCATATATTAATCCAGCACTGCTAAATAATCTCTCGCTTGGTACGTTTGTTGGAGGATAGGCTAAATGTTTCCTTGCAAGTTTACTCAAGTATGGATAGATATTCTGCGTATTTTTCCACCAACTAATAGGATTGTCACATGCAGCCAGGTGTTTTTCTTGGTGATAACACACTATCATTTTTACTACATCTTTTGACATTGCGTAGGTCTCGTCATTGCTGCTTGACTCAAGAAACTGAGACACAGATTCTCTGATAGATTTGCTTGTTGAAGGTGTTGGTTCTGTCACTGAAACTTTTATTCTTTTGGTGGGTGGCGAAGCGACAGATTCAAGAGATTGAAGCTCTTCAACTGCTTTGCCAAGTGATGATTTAACTCGTTCTAATGTACTAGGTGAAAATAACAGCTTTGTAACGTGGATCTAAGTAGGTTGCAAGAGTAACTTCATACAAGAACAGCCTCTCGTCTTGTCGCTTGCATCACTTTTGCGCACAATGAACTAGTTCTATTAATATAGTAGAATTTGATAATTTCCGCTTATTAATGAGTTTTATCTCAACGGTCCACATCCGCACGACATCCGCAGTCCAAAGTGCGGATGCGGGTGCGAGAAAATGTGTGGATGTTATGTGGATGTGACCTACATCACTAATCATTACTACTGATAAGATGAACATAATTGACAGGTAACAGTACAATTACCTTGTACATTAGTATTTGATTTTAAATCAAGTACCATATTTCACAAAAAGGCATAGGTTTTAAATAAGTGTTGAAATTTAAATAGTCAAAACTTATGGAGCTTGCTTAAATAACTTTAAAATTGAGTAAATTGGCACTATGAACTTCGCAGAAACAAGTTGAGAAGTGTGTGTGAAAAATATCGTAAAGCCATAAGAAAAGAGGAGGGTAAATTGCTTGAATTGGTGGATACTATTTATGTGGATGGTTGCAAAGATGCAACAATGGTGACAGTTGAAGTGAATGGCAAATATTACAGAAAAACTGAGCTAGAAGAGCACTATGTAATTGTAGGAGAACCTGGTAAGATTTAAAATTTGATCTTTAGTTTGCATTTTGTAACATATTACTCAAAATATTTAAGATGAATTTTGGGTATAGAAATTGGAAAATAGATATAAACCCTGAAATATCTAAAATTCTCTAATTTCTGAATACTATTTCAGGTGATTTCTACCTCTCATATGTGACTCTGAGTAATGGCAAGGGGTTGACTATTGCAACAGATATATACAAGGCCCTTAAAGACACTGAATTACGAACCAAACATGCCATGATAGGATCTGATGGGACTAATACAAGGACTGGTTCAAATGGTAGAGCTTATCAGATGCCTGGAAGAACTGCTTGGTAGACCTTTGCAGTGGAGCATTTCCCTACTACACTGTAATGAGCTCCCCCTTCATGTCTTTGTTACTCTGGATGGAACAACAAAGAGCCTGGACTCCTTTTCAGGAAAGATAGGGGTTGAACTTGGTGGAAGTGTGTATCAGTGGGACGTGAGTTCATTCAAGCCAATTAGGAATTCAAGATTTCCAGTTATTCCTAATGAAGTACTGGAGGACCTCAGCACTGATCAGTATTATGCTTACAGAATCTATATGGCTGTTATGCTTGGCTGTGTTGATCTTGAGCTCCTTGAAGTTAGACTGATCTGTCATTTGAGGTGGTTGACTGGCATGTAGAATCCTCAGATTTTATACATCTCAAAGGAAGCCTTCCAAATTCTGGTCACACTTGGAGTTTTGTATCTTGGTCTTTTTTCCAAGTTAGTTCCAGATCAAGGAGGAGTATTGATGCACAGATGGTGCTAAGAACTTTTATGATAATGCTCCAAAGGATCCTGAAATTTCCTCATAAGAAAGCCAGGGAGATAGCCTTAAAAACCCTCTACTGAAATGCATACTTTGCTCACCCTGAGAACTTAATTGCCATGCTTGCTGATTCAGACCCACAAATCCACAACATCGCAGTTAACAAGGTACTTTAAGTCAGAGGGAATGAATCAGTTGAAACAGTGATAGACAATGACTTTGAAGGTGGTGACCTGATAATTGATTGAGATGAGGATATTGAAGTCCCAGAATTATAGCCTGACTTGAGTTTTGAGAGATTGTAGTGTCAGGAGATTCATGGTGCCTAAAATTGATAATGAAGCTCTAGGGTATCTCAAAATGATACTTAAATTTGCCTGACATTCATGAGCCCCCTATCATACCATCTCTAACCAATGAAGAACTCATAAATAGAGACTGGATTTTGCCCTTTTTGCCTTTTTTATTCCCGTTTATAGATTCATAGGCTTCTTTTAGAGAAATCTATTTCGGGACTGTGGGATGTATATAATTAAATGTTATAGTATCTATAAACGCCTATTTTGATAGTTAGTTCCTAATTTTAAAATACCTGCCTATATATGCCTTTTTAAATTTTATTGTACTAAGTAAAGCAAAATAACTCGCATTTTTTTTTTAAACTTGTGGGCCTAAATAGGGCAGGGGATGGTAAAACCGAGGCTAGTCCTGACGCAACCAGCACAGCCAATCAGATCACAATACATCAGCCAAATACAGCCAATCAGATCACAATACATCAGCCAAATACAGCCAATCAGATCACAATACATCAGCCAAATACAGCCAATCAGATCACAATACATCAGCCAAATACAGCCAATCAGATCACAATACATCAGCCAAATACAGCCAATCAGATCACAATACATCAGCCAAATACAGCCAATCAGATCACAATACATCAGCCAAATACAGCCAATCAGATCACAATACGTCATTGTGACTTGTTTGGCCTCGATCATTTTGTTTGGTGCGTGCAATGTGGTGTCTTTGTTCAAGTGCTTTTGCTAAATAAAATCTCACGTTTGTGCTTACGGCTTTTTTTATAAGTGAGAAAAAATGCCTAAGGACAAGACAGCCAAAAGTGTTCTGTTCAAGTAGTGGATCAAGAAGGACCCAAACTTCACTATGGATGGTAGTTATTTTCTGCGAACCTTGTTCCAAAGAGGTACGTTGCAACATTTTTTATTCTTTATCCAAAATAACAAACCCACTCGATGTAAACAAATGCATGCGAGGGAATTTGACGCTCCAACAATGAGTGATAATGTGAGCTTTTCCGAATTTAATAGCATCCTAAAGATAAATTGGTAGAGAGTGGTGAAAAACAAATTGTTTTAAATTATTTTAATATTAATTTAATTAACTGAACAACCAACTTCGACGTTCAACTAATGCATTTTATAATTGTCCCCCTAAAAATTGTCATTTTCTATAGTTTCTAAAAAAAAAAAAGTGGTATCTAAAGAAATTATTAAGTTAAGTTGGGTTCTTATAATGAATAGAGAATAATAGCTTTTTGTTAATTTCATTTATTTTAATGCATGGCGCAGTAATTAAGTTTGGTCTTCAGTAATACTTGTCATCTTTGCAGGTAAAATGTGAGAAAAAATGCCATTTGGACCAACACAAAAATACTGCTATGCATTTGATGAACTCTAAGAAGAAAACTGCAACATGCCAGCCCTTCTTTCCAAGTCCCACAGAGTTGGATAAGTTGCAGCAGCAGTTCCATGCTGATTTGTGTGCTTCAATGGTGGCGGCAAACATACCTTTTAACAAGCTGCAAAATGCGGCATACAAAGAATTTTTAGCAAAGTACACGAAAATGAAAATTCCTGATGAATCTACTTTGAGGAGAAACTACCTCCATCCAAAATATGAATCTGTAAGTTTAAATATGTTGATTTAATTTACCTCATTTTAATTTTCATTTTACAGGTTTAAATTCATTTCACATGTTTAAATTCATTTCACATTGATTTAAAATAATTTAATATTTTAATTTATTTTGTTTAAATTTTGAGTTTTATTTCACTTCATTTCTTTAATTTTTGTCATTTTACTATATTAAATTTTGATTGTCAAATGTAAAAGAATGGCTAAATGAGCATTCTGTTGATATCACTCTTTATCAAGTTATGCACATTGTGTGTATTTATTAACTTAAATACTACATGAAATTTCTACGTTATGAAGAGATCAGATAAGACGTCAATTATGCCAACTTCTGGGTGTCAGTTGACGAGACGACAGACACCTGTGGACGTCAAGTTGCCAATGTGGTGGGTGGGTAAGCTCGACTGCTCTGGCCCAGGAAAACCACACCTGGTCCTCTCGAGACCACTTGAGGCAACTAATAATGCCACAGTAGCTCGAGTTGTGCGGGATGCTCTCCGTAAGTGTCGATGAATGTTGTTCATATGCATTTAAAATGAGAGAGAATTACATTTGAAGTTGTTAATTTTGTGCGCAAATAAACTTATTTATTCATTTTTTTAATTGCAGGAGTTCTGTGGCCAAGTGAGAACAATGATAATAAGTTTTTACTTCTTGTCATGGATGCAGCAGCATATATGTTGAAAGCAGTGCAAAATCTGAAGGTTTTCTATCCGAAAATGGTGCATGTGACTTGCCTGGCTCATGCTCTCCATCGGGTGGCAGAAAACATCCGGGGACACTTTTGGAACATAAATGCACTTGTATCGTCGGTGAAGGTTGTCTTTCTCAAGGCACCTTCACGAATTGCTGCTTTCAAGGCAGCTCTTCCAGAAACACCCTTGCCACCTCAGCCAGTTTTGACTCGATGGGGTTCCTGGCTTCAAGCTGCCATGTATTATGCTGAAAATATCAGCGAAATTGTCAAGGTACGAAACATATTCAATTTAATTAGTACATTCTTCTACGGCCATTTCAAAAGCAGCAAAGCAAATTTCTTAATTCTGTTTTTTGTTGCAGGTTGTTGAAAACTTAGACGAGCATGAGGCAGTCGTGATAGGAGAAGCGAAGGAGGCCTTATCATGTCTAACCCTTCGAGGAGACCTGGCCTACATCATGGCCAATTTTGGACAGGTGCCAAGGACCATAACCAAGCTGGAGGAGAGAGGCCTGCCATTTGTTGAAGCAGTGGAAATAGTTCAAAATTTAAGGAAGGAGCTGAGCCAGGTTCCTGGTAACGTAGGGAAAGAAGTGGTAGCAAAATTTGAAAGTGTTCTCAGACACAATCCTGGTTGGCAAACCATAGTGAACGTTTCAACAATGTTCAAAGGAGAGTGTCAGGATGTTCTGGACTTTCAGCCAAACGAATTAGCATTTTTGAAGTTCGCACCAATTACGTCTTGCGATGTCGAAAGGTCGTTTTCTCGATATAAAAATGTATTGAGTGACAGGCAATGTTAATTTATGCCACAGAACCTTGAAAATTTTTTAATCAATTGCCATTTCAATTTATAGTTTGAGTTTTTGTAAGAAGATAGTTTAAATGTTTGGATTTTACTTTGATGCAAATAAAATGTTTGATGGTTTTTGAGATGTTTAGTTTATTTTTTACAATAAAAATCCTGATATTCATCAGAACTGCAAATGGGTTTACTGTAAGTCAACAATAATAAGAGAAAAGTGGGAAAATAGAAATGCCTATTAAGTGCCTTTTTTAGCTTTTAGTGCCTATTTAAGCGACTTTTTTAGGGCTTCTTTAGTGCCTTTTTGCCTACCTATTATTGATTTTTTAGTGCCTATCAATCCTAACTCTACTCATAAACATAAAAGAAGCACTGAAACTCAACTAGCCTTCTCATAATCAGGCTGTAGAGAGGCATTAAACTTGTAATGGAGGTTTCCTCAACTGTGGTAGGATTTGAACGTCATGGCATTATTTGACAAAAGATAAAATCAAGAAAACTGATGAAGTATTCAGAATATTATATTTTTGTATTGAAGCTATTTAGATTATTTTTTATTAGGGTACTTTGTTTAATGAGTGATACTTTAGATTAATCTTAAGTTGATTTGTAATATTTTCAATAGAAAATTGTACATACAGATACTCCCCGAGTTATGACCACCCGACTTACGTCCATCCGGACTTACGACGATGACTGTCATATTAAATAAAAAAAATAATAGACAACGAAAAATTTGAATTCTGATCAGTTGGTCATATGCTGTATTGGTGACTTGGATGGAGGACCAAATTCAAAAGTGTATACTGCTTAGCCTTCTAACAATTGTTTTATTTACTATTTATTTACTATTTATTTACTATTTATTTACTATTTATTTACTAATTTGTATAATCTGTTTTACTTTGATTGAACTACATATATGTTAACGCACATCACTACCATTATGGTTATTTTTGACTTACAACAGGTTTGTTGGAATGTAACCCCGTTGTAAGTCAGGGAGTACGGTACCTGTATTTACCACAAATTGTCTAAAAAAAATTGCAAAAAAAAAAAGGTTGAGAACTGCAATTTTTGGCCAAAAATAATATAAATATGGATTTTTTGATGCATTATTGAGCTTGTAGCCCTCTGCAAATGTTTTAATCTGCTTCAGAGGTAAAAAAATAAAAAAAGTTTTTAAATTCTTTCTATGATGTCCAGAACCTGAGATAGGTCACTGGGTTCAAATTTTGGTCACATGCACACAAGATTTGTATAAATTGGCTGGTAGCAGTCAGTTCTGTATACAACTACCCAAAATTGGTTTTGAAGTTTAATCCTGGACAAAAGACAACTATCTAGACCCCCTCAATTTTGATCCTGGCACTTTTGATCTTTTCACTCGGCCCTAATTTGCAACATATTCACTCTTATGATTAAAAAGAATAATCTGCAATGCTTAGAAAATAACTGATATAATACTAGTTTTAAACTCACCCAACATAGTAAGATATACTAACTAAAATGAGATTGTTATTGGAATAGTACTACAGTATTACCCCTCTATAGCTACTGGACTTCTCTATACTAGAATTTGCTTAATAAAAAAATGCCTGGTAATATAAAACTTCACAACATCATTTGGTACCCCCCCCCATTATAAATGCCTTCCATTGTGTTAGAATGCAATTTAATGCTACAAACGAACATAACACTTCGTATTACTGTATTTATTAAAATTGCAATGAAATTCATTTAATAGGATGGGTCCTTTAAATGCCTTTAACTTAAACACTGCTACTGTATGGGAAATCATCCCGCAATGCCAGGGTTCAAAAATAGTTCCACACCCATCTCTGCAATTTATATCAATAGTAATGGTGATGCTGGAAGTAGTTACTACAGCTAGTGCTACAAGTGTCAGCATTATTAAACTAATGCTGAAAATGGCGTACCAAAAAAAGTTCTAGAAGTTTCAAAATCATTTGAATGCTTGGTGTTTCACGTTCGATAGTTGTACAGTGCCCGCGAAAAGTATCCGATCACCCTTGAAATTTGTATTTTTTACATAAAAAACAATGTTTAAATGTGTACTAACCTTATATTAGTATTTTGTCATCTGTCCTTTGGTTTGGATGACTTGTTCTAGACGTTTTGGCATGGATTTAATCAAGTTTTGACAAACTTCCACTGATATTTCCTTGCACCATACCTTTTTGATGGCCTCTTGTAATTTTTCGACTGAGCCAGTGTCGTGGCATTCAACCTTATTTTTATTATTAGCCACAGATTTTCTATCGGATTGAGATCTGGACTATTACCAGGCCAATCCAAAATATCAAATTTATTGTCAGTAATCAATTTTGTCACTATTTTGGCCCTGTGACATGGTGCACCATCATGCATGTATGTTTTTGTCCTTTGGATTGCCATTGCCATTAGAAGTTTATCCTGTAGCATTGCTAAAACCGTGCACCATTCATAGTTGTGTTCTTCGGAAGAAAATATAAGTTTCCACGCCCATAGTAACCGAAACAACCCCAAACCATCACACTTGGAAGGTGTTTCATTGTCTTTAGGGTGTATTTAGGGTCCATCCTATTTGAGCCAATAGGCCGGCGAACCTTTTTGGACAACTTCTGAATGTCAAAAATGTCGACTCATCGCTAAAATAAACCTCCTTCCAGTCATCAACAGTCCAATGAATGTATTTTTTACAAAATGCGACACGTTTTTTACGCATTTTTTCATTAATGAACGGTTTCTTAGCAGCATGGCGAGATGGTAATCCGAGTTCTTTTTGGAGCGCTCCTGGATAGTTCGTTCAGAAACACCAGATAACAAATTATTCATATTAAATTTATTTCTTTCGCAGTTATTGTTGGGTTTTTCAATACTAAACGTTTCATAAGTTTGTCTGTTCGCGAATTTGTTTTTCTCGGTCTGCCAGATCGTTTTTTAGGGACTGGCGTGGTTAGGCCACCATTGTTCTTAGCCCGTGAAACCCATAAATTAATGGTACTTTGGGATATGTTTAATTCCTTAGCTATCTGTCTCTGTGATTTCCCACATGCATGCAAAGCAACAATAGCACCTCGACAATCACTCTTAAGTTGTTTTTTAGCACACATTATATATAAATTTTATTTACACCACTTTCTGTAAAAAAAAAAATCAAAAAGAAATTTACACAGAGTGAAATCTGACAAATTTGAGACACAGCCACCCGCAACGAAGGCTACCAGAACACTAATTTGAGAATGCGTTGGATAGCTCTCATATCAGCGAGCAACCTCAAAGTTACCAGATGTCGCTAGAACAAATAGAAAGTGAATTACGTGTCTCTGAATATTAAGGGAAAATATTGTATTTTCTTGAGTGATCGGATACTTTTCGCGGGCACTGTATTATGGATGCCAGTTTCAAGAATTGGAATTTGTATTTGGATGTATAAAAAATTTTTGGATATTAGAGTTTTCTGGTTAGTAAAATTGGCCCCTCTTCCCTGCATAAAAAAAGAAATGCTGTATAATATGGCTTGTACTATACCATTGTGGTGGTTGATTAACTGTGGGTGGTGGTGGATGGTATATATATTGCTGGGATATATAGTATAGTCATACCCCGCTTTACGTCGGTTCACTTTACGTCGGTTCACTTTACGTCGGTTCACTTTACGTCGGTTCACTTTACGTCGGTTTTCAAGAGCAAGATTTTGTTCTCACTACGTCATTTTACTCTACTTTACGTCATTTTTTTACTTACGTCCTTGGAACAAATTACCGATGTTAGGCGTTTATTTTCATATTTATTATCTATAGTATTGAAAACATAACCATAGTGTTTATTTATAGTTGTATCTAATCGCTACCATCATCCGAGTGTTTTAGTGTTTACAATCAGTTTTCGGTAGACTTAGGCACCTCTGTTTGCTTTATGTCATTTTTTGACTTGTGTCGGGGTCCTCGGAACCAATTACCAACGTTAGGCGGGGTATGACTGTATGTCAAATGTCTGTTGAAATTTTTTCCTTTAGGAGTGATAATTGTTCCTTTATAATCATTTCATTGGTGGGGGGGGAAGCCCCTCATTAATACTGTCCCTTTTGGGATTTTGGATTTTTTCTGTATACCTTAAATGTGGAAGTAAGGGCATTCCATATTTAGATTTTCTGACCAAGTGTCTGCGTATAGAAGGGTGGGAATAGTAGCAGTTTTCTCTACATCAATAAATTCCACTCCTTGCATTAAATCATTTTGTAGAGTGGATATTAGGGATGTACCAATATTGCTTTTTAGCTGATAACCAGTGTTGGGCACTAAAGCATTAATCTGATAACAGTTAATTAATGAAGTTAACTTTTTTTAACAGACTATCAACGGAAGTTAATTTCCATTTATCGTTATTGGACAGTTAACTTCCGATAACTCGATATTTAGTCTGTTAAAGTCCGTTAACACGTTAACTGCGAGGAGTCATTCACGGAGATCACCGCTCCGTGAATGAATTCAAACTGCCATAACTTCAGTCTGCCAATTCCGTTCTCTGCCACAGTGGAACAGCTCTTCTCTCTCGGCAAGGACATCCTGAGGCCCAAGAGGTCAAGACTGGCAGTTGGGCCTAACTTTGAGAAGTTGGTCTTCTGAAGGGCAACCAGCACATTGTGTCAGTCTTTAATAAATGTGCCTAAAATTTAATTTTACCTTTCAGTTCCCACCATAATAATTCTCTGGTAAATTAAAATTTAGTTAATGGGTAGTGGTTACAAGGGTTTCAAAACATGTAATCCGTACATTTTTTATTAAAACCCCCCAAAAAAAAGTTGCAAAACTTTATAAAAATAGTTAAATAGGGCCTACCTATTTATTGTTGGATTTTGCATAAATAAACATTTTCTATGGGTTTTAAAGCTTTTTTTCCTTGATTTTTTTTAAATGTTAGTAAAGAAATAGACAAAGTTATTGTTAATGGATTATTGTTAACTTCCGTTAACTTTGTAGTAAAATTATCGGATTATCGTTATCGGAGTTAAAAATTGGGGTTAATGGATTATCGTTATTGAAGTTAACTTTTTGGTTAATGGTGCCCACCACTGCTGATAACTAATACTGATAATTAAAAATAGTATTGGCTGATAACCGATACTGATACCAGCTAACTAGGGTTTATTAGTTTGTCATATTTTTGTAACATATTCATAATTTATTTTTTGTTGAAAATTTGGCAACAAAGCAATAATCCTTTTCATTAAAAGATGACAACACTGCATTAGATGTTGTAGTTTTGTTTGTTATACAATTGGACTGTGGGTCTATGTTGGGCTTAGTAAATATGTTTTTAACTAGCTAGCTGGGTTAATATTTGAGCTATGATACAAGATAGTTTTTTGGTTTTCTAGGCTTTTTATCTATTTCTAAAAGGATTTACAATTGTTTGATTGGCTGTTTGAAAAGAAAATTGGGTAAAACTTGTGCTACATTTCCTAGGACCTAGGCTATGATTAAAATAAAATAAAAGGCTATGATGGAAATGGAAAAATAACGAGTTATGTGAAGTGATAAAACAAAATATTTGAAATTTTATCTTCTAAGTAGTCTTATTCATAATTTAGGAAAACTCATACTTTTGAAATGTTGGCTGATATTTTTATAAATTGGCTGATACTGATACCATTAAAAATCTACTGATACCAATATATCAGTACATCCCTAGTGGATATATAATCAGTTCCAATGTTGATGATATATCAGGATATAAGGAAGGTGTGGCCCATTGTTTCTTGATCAGAAGATGAAAGATAAATAGGGTCATGATGAGCTAAGAATATAAGAGTTGAATAACATAGCTATACAGTGAATGAAGCTTAAGCATTTTTAGTATTGACAAAAGTGAATTCTTTGGGTCTTTTTGAAAAATGAAAGTGCTACAAAGAAGGGCTCTCAGGTAGTATGATAGGCAAAATGTCTACAAAATAGCCATGCAGTAAAACAAAATGGTGAATATTGAATGTACAGTAGAGTTGCGCATTAACATGATTAGGACTGCTGAGAGGTGCATTAACATGATTCATGTTAATGTGGACAATATATTTATGGTACATGCTCAATAACTGTGTTAAGTTGTAAGACACGTACTTAAAATAATGAAATCAGGAGATGGTTCTGGGATCCCGTTCCCTCCCTCGAGTGTCCGGTTACTGCGGGCTCCCTTCCCCACCTCTCGATGGGGCGGGGAGGGGGGGCGCCATGGTCTTCGTGCACCACTCCATCCCTTTCCACCCCCTCCCGCTCCGTACAGTCCTGCAAGCTGTGGCTGTGCGCCTTTCCTTGGGGCGCCAGCTCACGGTCTGCTCTCTTTACCTCCCCTAACGTACGCCCTCCACCCGATTCTCTCCGTGACCTAATTCTTCAGCTTCCCCGCCCTTTTCTGATTCTTGGGGACTTCAACAGTCGGGACCCGGCCTGGGGGGATGTTTGCTCCACCTTTCTCTCCGGGACCCTTCTCTCCCTTATGGACGAGCTCGAGTTCACCTTTCTGAACGATGGCTCCCCAACCTGCCTTCACTCGGCCCATGACAGTTTCACCTGTATCGACCTTTCCCTGGTTTCCCTCGAAATCGTGATGGAGTTCACCTGGGAGGTCCTGCCGGATTCTTCCGGCAGTGACCATTTCCCAGTGTGTCTTACCCCGACCTGTCTCCTCCCCCCCCACCTCTGTCCGCCCGCGCTGGCTGTTCGCCCGAGCAGACTGGGCCCATCTTCCCGTCCATTCGGACGACGTTCCCGTCTACACCGACGGCTCGCGCTCCCCTGCAGGTGTCGCGGCCGCCGTCTTCTCTCCGTCATTGTCACCTACCTCCCGGGGTATCCCCCTGCCAGTTCAGGCCTCCATCTTTTCCGCGGAGCTCTTTGCCCTTCTGGAAGCCCTCCGTCTGGTATCGGGTTGTTCGTGGTCCTCCTGTACCATTTTTTTGGACTCGCTGAGCGCCCTTCAGGCGCTCGAGCGCTATGATTCCCTGGACCCCCTCGTACGCTTTATTCAACAGGAGTACCATGTCCTGCACACCATTCACCGGATCCGGGTCACCTTCTGCTGGGTTCCTGCCCATGTTGGTGTTTCCGGTAATGAGGCGGCGGACCACATAGCCCGGTCTGCCGCCTCGCTGCCTCCCCCCCCCGCCCGCTCCCCTTCTCAGACTATGTGCAGGTCTTTCGTTCCTTTTACGACCGCATGTGGCAAACAGTCCTGGGACGATGCCACCGGAAATAAACTCTGGTCCATCCGCCCCGTCTGTCATATTGGGTGTCCTCTTTCCACTGCTCCAGACACAAGAGGTCGTCCTTGCGCGGCTTCGCATCGGCCATACGTGCCTCACGCATGGCTATCTTATGTTCCGGCAGGAGGCTCCTTGTTGCGCCTTCTGCCAGTCGCCCCTCACCGTCTCTCACATCCTTGTGGAATGCCCCACCCTGTCGTCAGTACGTCGTCGCGCCTTCCCGTTCCTTTCTGATTTCCCCCTCCCTGAATGTTTACGCCTTATGCTCGCTGAGAGCCCTCTCTTCTCGCTTGACCGTCTTTTCCTCTCCCAATCTCGCATCCTATCTGAGCTTTAGGTGACTTCTCACCTGTAGTCCGCTGTTCTCCCTTTTCTAGTGCCTTTTCTCCGTCTCCGTTTCTTTTTCTCGTATTCCGCCTCGCCATGATATCCGCTACCATATAGCGGGAAGTGGCGGTAAACGCCCCAATACAAAAAAAATAAAAAATAATGAAATGGGTAAATGGAAGGCCAAGTAAATACTTAATTCATGAAAAAACTGTGCAGATGCATAAAACAATGTTAGAATACAATAGTATCCTCTGCCTCAGCCACTACAGATGGAAATTTCCAGAAAGTAGTGGCTAACTCCTGCCACTGGGAGGCTGTGTATTGGGGATAAAAAAAAAAAAAAATTGGTTTTTCTGGTTGAGATGGCTTTAATGCATTTTTATGGGTGTTAATTTATGGTAGTGCATTATCAAATCATTATAAGTTGCATTAATGCGAGACTCAACTGTATTACTATACTTAACTATGTATAATTTTTTTTTCTTTTCAGGATGATTCACAACTGTATATAGCGTAACAATGGAGTTAAAAGTATGGGTGGAAGGCATTCAGCGGATTGTATGCGGAGTTACAGATGTAACAACTTGTCAGGTAAAGCGCTTTGTTGTGTAGTATTATGGGATACCATGCGTTTAAGCTTTTTTTTTTTTTTTTTTGGATGAGATTCACTGTCTGTCTGCCTATCATTATACTTTATTTTTTTTAATTGAATAACCTTTATTAATAATAAAATAAATATATTATTTTCAATTTACAATGACATGAATAATTGTGAAGCTTGACTATTTATTTTATTTAATTTGGCCCTTGAGCTTTAGGCTTTACTGGGCTCTTATTAAAAATAAACAGCTAGTTGTTAATTAATGATAAATAAGTAAATAAGTGTTATTAATAGTTAAAATGTGTTAATTTTAAATTATCACTACTGACATGACAAATGCAAGATCACCATTGAAGGCATTTTACCAATACCATACAAAGAAACCAATATTATACACGAGAGATAAGAACTGAATAATCCCAAGAAATGTTTTTAATACTAGATTACACGCAAGAAATTAATAATTAGCAAACAATATTAATGGACATTAATCTTAGATTTTTGTTAGTATGCCATTATTAATTGGGATTTCAACTTGGTTTTAAACGTTTACATTCACAATATTTTTTATATTGACATTGAAGTCATTCCATAGTTTCAATTTGATGAAAATGGGTAGTTTTTGAGATCAAGACAATCTAAATTGAGGAATAACAAGCTTTGATCTATTTTTGGTCTGATACAAGTGGATTTCTTGGTTACAAAATATCTATTTACCCATTGCAAATTAATGATTTTGTTCTTACACTCATAAATAAAATGTGCCAGTTTGGTTATATTGTTGAGCTTTAGTAGGTTTAGCTCTTTAAATAATGCACTAGTGATCAAGGAAATCAGCATCAGGTAATAACCTTATTGCTCATTTTTGGATGACAAAGATAGCATTTAATGTGTTAGTAGTTTCCCCAAACAAGGGTGCAGTATCTTATATAAGGAAGAACAAGAGTATGATAGTCAGTAAAACTTGTTTAGGGACTACATATATTTCTAAGTTTAAATGTTATAGCAATGCTCCTTGAAATTTTTTCACAATATAATTTACATGATATCACCACTGCAAATTCTTATCTAGCATTACACCAAGAAATTTTGTTGCAGTACACTCCTTTATAGCCATTTCATTAACATTAACTTCATGAAGATATACATTTATTTTATTAGTAAAAATCATGAAATTTGTTTTACTGGTATTTAGGAAGAGTTTATTTGGTGGTCAACCATTTAATTAGGGTCTGACAGAAATATTTAATACTGATGCAAATTTATGCTGTAATTGTGGCATGTGTTGTAGGCCTCTTGACTTCAAATACATTAGTCACTCTTGCCTAACTATAATCTAGTTCTACAGGGTCTGCAATGTAAAATTCATCACTAATGAAATTATCACTGTAATCACTGAACTCAATTACTTTCATCACTAAGATATTCAGTGTCACTTTTGTTGTTATAAGCACCATTATTGCTAGCTGTAATGCAATAAGTTAGTTACAAAAATTACATTTGCACACTTTCTTGAAAACATTATACAGGATGATTCCTAAATGTTTCATAGATCATGGTGTATTCTTGAGACAAAAGTAAAGAAAAAATACCATATAAACATAGTAGGGCTATGGAGTCGGAGTCGTGGAGTCGGAAGCAATTTTGGTGGGCTGGAGTCGGAGTCGGTTAAAATGTACCGACTCTGACCTCAATATAAATTTTAATAAATATGTTTTTGTGTGTGATATCACTGGCAGCTATGGTGGTTAAACCACTTAAATAATACACAATGTTTTCCATTTCAGACACTAATGCCATTAATTCATTTTTTCTTTTCAGATATTTTTTATTTTTAATGCTTATTTAATTTAGTTCTTTCTAAATTTCATACGTTTTTAACTTTCAAGTCTAAAACCCCTTTCACAATGGCAAAGACACTTCCAACAAAGTCTGCAGTTTTTTAATATTTTACAATAACCACAGATGGGAAACATTTCGTGTGTCAGTGTATGATAGATGATGATGATGAAAAATTATGTGAAGCAAAAATCAGTGGTTTTACTGGCTCTGATAAAAATGCACCAACCAGAGCATCAAATTTGAAAAGACATTTGCAGTGTTTCCATCCCAAAATTTTAGAAGTTGTCATTGAGAAAGATAGTAATAAAAACCTTCCAACTACTTCAAAATTAACAAAAGATCAGAAATCTACTGAATGACAAGCACCACTTACAAGATTCTTTACTACAGACAAAGTTACCGTAACAATGACCATAGATGATGATGCTTCACGTGGTGGTGATGAAATGCCTCTTGTGTAATTATCATCATAGCAGATTTAGAATTAATATACCTTCGGAGTTGGATAGACAAAAAAAATTGAGGAGTTGGAGTCGGCTTTTTATGTGCCGACTCCACAGCCCTGAAACATAGGTCAAGAAGCCTGTAGGTTTTGAGCTATAGCAGGTGACAGAAAACAAACTTAAAGATTTACATTTTATGCAAATTCAGTGTGGTACATTTGCTTAACCCTTTAAAGACAAGTCCGCAGCATATGCAGTCACTCTTGTTACCAGAATGTATAGGTTTTATTGTTAGTCAAAACTAAATATTTTAGTAACTAGTCACTGAAATAACACATTTTGGGTTCCTTTCCCAACAACTAAATAACATCTATATACAGGGTGTACATAAAGTCAGGATCTATTTTTGTGAAGCACTTGGAAATTATATAGAATTCAATCATAAAATGATAGTGGTAACATTTATTAAATAATTAAGAGTAGGATTCGACATGACACCCATCAGTATCCCTGCACAGCTCAAATTGTTCCGCAGCATTTCTAAACACATTCTGGAGCATTTGTGGGGTTATGTTATCTGCAGCAGTTCGTATACGTAAGTTTTCAAGACTCATAATCTTCGTCTGATAGACATGCGATTTGATAAAGCCCCATGCAAAGAAATCTAAAGGGGTTAAATCTGGTGATCTCGCTGGCAAGGTCTGTTGCTTCCACGTCCGATCCAGCGATTTGGAAAACGTCCATTTAGATAATCCTGAACAATTTTGGCATAGTGACAAGGAGCACCATCATGTTGATAGATGATGGGGATAGGATTGTTAGTACCATCGTCTATCAACATGATGGTGCTCCTTGTCACTATGCCAAAATTGTTCAGGATTATCTAAATGGACGTCTTCCAAATCGCTGGATCGGACGCGGAAGCAATAGACCTTGGCCAGTGAGATCACCAGATTTAACCCCTTTAGATTTCTTTGCATGGGGCTTTATCAAATCGCATGTCTATCAGACGAAGATTATGAGTCTTGAAAACTTACGTATACGAACTGCTGCAGATAACATAACCCCACAAATGCTCCAGAATGTGTTTAGAAATGCTGCGGAACAATTTGAGCTGTGCAGGGATACTGATGGGTGTCATGTCGAATCCTACTCTTAATTATTTAATAAATGTTATCATTTTATGATTGAATTCCATATAATTTGAAAGTGCTTCACAAAAATAGATCCTGACTTTATGTACACCCTGTAGAAACAAGGCATTGTAGCACAATTTATACTATTATTTTTGGTGGACCTTAAGGTACTATCGTCGTTAAAGTAAATGTTCAAAATTCTTTCTTACTACTTTAATGCATGTCTCAGCACATCGCACCAGTGATTGTCCAACACACTTAAAAAATCCTGGAGTATATTGTGGATTGTTTCATAATTGTCTTTAACTCATTGCCACAGTTCATCATGTGCTTGGACTTTTGTAACATAAACCAGACTTTTTAATTGACCCCAGCAGTAATTATCAAGAGGGTTTAAATCTGGTGATTGATGTGGTCATGAAATAGGCATGTAGGCATCTGGGGTGAAGAGGTTAAGGTTTGTTTAACCCATAACGTATACAGCGTATGTTGCATAAATGTTGCAAATTCTGAGATTTGCATACCCTTTCAATTTTTTTTTTATGGAATGATCCTATTGTTCATGCTAGAATATAATATTATGCATAATTTTAATGAGAAAGAAATGCTTTAATATTATGTTAATTAAATTTTCCTAAAATAATTATGAGACCATTACACTTTGGTCTCAAGTTGGAAGAAAAAAAAAGTAAACAGAGGTTTAAGTTTTGAAAGCCTCTTAACAAGACAAGTTCCCCATCAAAATTAGTTTTCTTTACTTTAGCTTCAAATTTTATGGGTAACTTGCATATCTGAAGAGTTCACTACCTCAATGTTCACTAAATGAATGTTTCTTGAGAGTGCGCTTGCTATTGGCTTATCCATAGCATTGATACGCTCTACACTCGAGACACTAGAATCATTACTCACAATGTCGGTATCACTTTCACTTCAAGACATTATTGTATGGAAATAAGGTAACACAAGTACTACAAGAAATAAATAAAAAGTACCCACAAACGAATCTGTAATGAAACACAAAAAAAGGCAAAACAGACCGCATGACCCTGAACCAATTAGTGGTCAGTTTTCTTAGACTCTACGGACTGCACAACCCTAAACCGATTGGCAGTCAGTTTTCTTAGAATCTACTTGTCTCAGCTGATTAATTTTTACTTACAGTTGGTCAGAAATGGTGGAAGACACGCCCACATATTGAAAATTAACCAATTATGGCATAATTTATGAATTACGTGTTAATGATGTCACGCAACTCTTCCAGCGACGCGAAGATCTATGGAAAGACCGAAGCAACGCTTGCAGAGATGGGAACATTTGGTCGGTTAAACTAAAACTTTAAGGTCTTATAAGATGATTATTGATCAGTTCTCTCATATTTTTAAACTTGAAATATAATTTTAGTAGTTTAGGGCTGGCTTAAGACCCTGGCTAACAAGGTGGTTGCCTGGGGTGCAATGTGCTGGGAGGTACCAAAACATGGAGAGAAGAAACTTGATAAATGAATAAAGAAATCCAAAATATAAGTCATCTAACATGGCCAAATTATTCAGGAGTCTTTTCTTACTTATTGTTGTGGCAAGAGACCAATTATTTATTATTATACAGTACTTGTAGCTACAGGAATACCTTGAAATTCGTTGTTAATTCATTCTGGAATAACACGATGAAATGACAAAATTTGAGGTAGATTATAACATGTTTCAACAAGAAAACAACATTTTACTGTATTATGTTGTTAAACAGATTAATTAATCAAATTCTACAGTTTTTTTGGCAAAATATGTTAAACGTTGGTAAACAGTTGAATTTTGTCAATTTCAATAATTTTTTTTCATTTAAAAAAAAAAAAAAAAGGGATTGCGAAACTATAGGTATTAAAAGATTGATGATGAATCTGCGAAACTAAATTCGAAATGACAAATGTTGAGGTATTCCTGTAGTTTATCACGGAAAAATTATTAAAATGGTCAGAGTTCAAAGGAATATTTGAAGGCTTAAACATAAATTCAAAGAAAGTAAATTGGGAAAGTGTAAATAAAGATTTAAAGGAAGTAGATTGGGAATTGTTACTTCACAAGATGACCCCAGAAGAAATATGGTATGTATAATAGACTGAAACCAAACCTATATTGCTGAAGCATGTTCTAGAGAGAAAAAAAAGAATGTAGCAAGCTTGAGAGAAAAATTGGAACACTATTTAGACAATGGAAACAAACCATAAAATGTCTACCAATGGTGATTTGGAGAGGTGGAAGGGTGGCAGAGAGAGAGAGAGGCTTGGGAGGTGACTATTGATTTGATACTGATTTTTATATATACAGTAAGCCCTCGATAAGTCAGACTATATAGGGCTCTAGCCAGTCCAACTCATTGGGAATTACCTTAATTACCCTCCTCTATTTACCCCTAAAGAAGCATAAATACTCAAACCTTTTAAGTTTGATTAGTGAGAGTAATACAATGTTCAAAATAAACATTAAAAAAAAAAAAACACAACTCAAACACGAAACACACAATTTTATTTATCTTTTTGTACAATACAGTATTAAAAAAACTTAAATAAACAAAAGAATAATAGCACTTGACCCAGGGATGAGCCTGATTCATCCTGACTGATATATATATATATATATATATATATATATACAGGGTGGGCCGTAAGTTTCCATACATAGGAAAAATAAACATTTTTTTATGGACAACCATTTTTATTTATATAATATGCTCTACATGGTTGCCATTGTTTTGAAAACACATTTCAATACGTGTTCCCCACTGTTGATGAACATGCATTAGCACAGTTGACGTTATGCTTGTAATGGTGTTGGTGATACGTTCCTTTAGATGATTTATGTCTCGTATCTTTTCCTGATACACCATGGCCTTCAAGTGCCCCCAAAGATAGAAATCAAGGGGGGTGAGATCTGGGGATCTGGGAGGCCACTCCACAGGACCACGCCGACCAATCCAAGCATCCAGAAACTGCTGATCCAAATACCGACGCACGTGAAGACCATAATGAGGTGGAGCTCCATCTTGCTGGAAGTAAACTGGGAAGTTACCTTCCTCGTTTAGCAGGGATGGGAAAATATCTTCTTGCAACATGTTAAGATACCTTTCACCATTAAGATTTCCACTGACAAAAATTGGTCCAATAATTCTGTCACCCCATATCCCGGCCCACACCATCACTTTACCGGCACCTTGCATCTTTGTCGGACTCAGCCAGTTAGGGTTAGCATTACTCCAATAACGTATGTTTTGCCGATTAACCTCTCCATTGACGTAAACATTTGCTTCATCAGTAAACAAGATCTTACACGCATATTCTTAGGGTATCTGAAACATAAAAACAAACGTTTAATTTTTCCTATGTATGGAAACTTATGGCCCACCCTGTATATATATATATATATATATATATGATGAATAAAACCACGAAGGAAAGGAAACACAAAATGGTGCTCAAGCGCTTTCGTCTAATGACATCCTCAGGAACACTGAAGTACATAAAAAGGTTAAGCCTATATATAGGTTACAAAAAAAAAAAAAAAAAAAAACACACATACATACATATATATATATATATATATATATATATACATACATATCTATATATACAAATATACATACATACATACATACATATATATATAATAAACAGAGAAGTAAAAAATAATAAAAAAATAAAAATTAAAACCTTAAAGGATTACCAGTGAGGCGTACAGATTTGTAAGGAAAAATATCAATTTTAGCACAAGATCAAATGGATAAAAATACAAAATTATACTGGAACTCTGCCGGGTTTTAACACAATGCTGCCTATGGTCAGGTTTCGATATAAAAAAAAAAAAAAAAAAAAAAGTTAATCGATTTTTAGCACAAGATCAAATGGATTATAAAAATACAAATTTATACTGGAACTCTGTCCGGGTTTTAACACACTGCTGCCTATGGTCAGGTTTTGATATATATAAAAAAATAAAATGCAAATTAAAAGTTAATAAAGTAGAAGACAAGTTTACCAAAGATTTAATGTTTTACCCTTCTTATTTAAATCTGTTTTAAAGGAATTCAACATAACAGGATCGAGTTGAAAAAGACCTTTGCTTATGTTGAAGTTATTTGAAAGCCTGTTATGTTGAATTCCTTTAAAACAGATTTAAATAAGAAGGGTAAAACATTAAATCTTTGGTAAACTTGTCTTCTACTTATTAACTTTTAATTTGCATTTTATTTTTTTATATATCAAAACCTGACCATAGGCAGCAGTGTGTTAAAACCCGGACAGAGTTCCAGTATAAATTTGTATTTTATAATCCATTTGATCTTGTGCTAAAAATCGATTAACTTTTTTTTTTTTTTTTTTTTTATATCGAAACCTGACCATAGGCAGCATTGTGTTAAAACCCGGCAGAGTTCCAGTATAATTTTGTATTTTATAATCCATTTGATCTTGTGCTAAAAATTGATATTTTTTCCTTACAAATCTGTACGCCTCACTGGTAATCCTTTAAGGTTTTAATTTTTATTTTTTTATATTTTTACTTCTCTGTTTATTGTATATGTATGTATGTATGTATTTGTATATATAGATATGTATGTGTGTGTGTGTTTATTTATTTTTTTATTTTTTATTTTTTTCTGTAACCTATATATAGGCTTAACCTTTTTATGTACTTCACTGTTCCTGAGGATGTCATTAGACGAAAGCGCTTGAGCACCATTTTGTGTTTCCTTTCCTTCGTGGTTTTATTCATCATAAATATTTTTCACGTGTTACCTTCGTGAAATAATTTTCATATATATATATATATATAAATTATTATTTCATACTTGAACCGATACATTTCATACTGTTTCGTTTCTCACAAAAGTAATACTCACCATTTTCCCATAACCAAAATGAAATGACAAAATTAAATGTAACCGTGGCATTGCTTAAGCTTGTTAAATTTTGTATTTCAAATACTAGTCATAAATTAATATATTGAACATATGACTGTCAAGAAAACCCAAGCATACAAACTTGTGAAGGACAAAAACTAACAAGGCTTAATTCCTTACAAAAAGTGTCTAAATTATGAATTGTATTCCTCTTCCAAAGAAGGAAACCATCTCTTGGTGATGCCATAACCTAATACTGTACTCGTTCAGAAGACTGTTGAAGGGCAGGAAAGGAAACTTGGGCCTACCTGTTTAGTTCTCTGATCATGAGAGATACTGACTTGGTCACAGTGAGGGAGGGGAGATAATTGACTTAATGTATGGCAACACTTAGTAGGTTGCCAAGTGCATATGGTACATTATCAAAATATTGGAATTTCACAAAACAAAGATTAATCAAACTAAATGAAATACTTTCAATATATGGGAGATGTACGGTATATTCTTAGATCTTTAGGGGAGGCAACCCACCTCCCTTGGCATTGATTGATCTCCACAGATGCAGAACTGATGCAAGGGGAGACAAACTAAAGAGGAAACTAGGTGAAATAGAAATGAACCTAAAGCAAACATTCATACAAAGACAAACAAGGAGGGTAGCAGAAAACAAAAAATAACCCAAAGTACTTCATGTTTGTGAAAAGGAAAATGCAGTGTAAAGAGTATGGTCTCTGATAGAGAGAAGCCAAATTATACAGATTACCTCAAAAATGAGCGAACTACTTTAAGTCCAAAATGAAAATGGAAAACCCAGGCAAATTTTTTAACATTGGTACAAATCAGCCAAGAACAAATTCTGGCACAAACCTATTATAGAGAATTAGAGCCTTAATTACATCTCCTTCCAAGAACTGTCATGTATGCGGAGACAATTTGGCATCAGGGCAGACACATGGAGTGCCACATTTCTGAAGAAATGTAGAGAGTATTGCAAACTGTCTGCTCTACTTTAGAAGAAATCACTCAACACAGGACAAATTCCACTTCATTAAAGAACATGCATGTTGCCCCCTTATTTAAAGGTGGTAACGGAGCAATGCCCAAGAATTATTGGCCAGTAGCTCTTGTGTCCCACCTTATGAACATATAATTAGAGGCAAAACTACCTACTACCTACAAGAAAAGAACCTATAGCTACAACCCAAATCAACATGGCTTCAGGGCTGGAAGATCATGCCTATCACAACTACTATTAGACCACCAGGAGAAAATACTGTATTGGAAACACTGTTGAATACACAAAATAGATGTAATATATACTGACTTTGCTAAAACCTTTTGATAATGAAAAGTTTTATTGGCAGACTATAGTCCATATGACAAATATTAATAATACAATGACAGTTTGCATACTGTACTAAGGATAGAAATATATAGAAATGTATAAATACTTAAGAATGCAGGAATTACTGGAAAGCTTGGAAGATGGATATTTAATTTCGTGATGCAAAGAACAGTGGTAGTAAATCGAGTTAAATAGGAAGTCTTGGAAGTCATGAACTCTGTCCCACAAGGGACAGTATTGGGTAAATCCAGGTTAAATAGACAAACAACATGGTCATGTCTTCAATTTGCATAAAACTTGGTCTGGGGGCATTTTTTTAGTGAAAAAAAACAAATTCCCAAATTTTTTTGAAAATCTAACCTTAGAAATGAAATAGAAACAAACTGGAATGAGAGAAGAGGCAGATTTTGTACGGTCCCAGCTGCGGTGGGACAAGGAACCATGAAAATGAGGATGGAAAATACCCTCAGAATATGGGGCCCAAAGCTTTTCAATGTCCTTCCAAAAGAAGTGAGGAATCTCCAGCACACCGACCTGAATTACTTCACGAATCAGCTGGACAGATTCTTGTGCAAAGTCCCTGACCAGCCATGCATGGCTGGCTATGAGGACAGGAGGTGATCAGAGCAATTCCCTCCTTCACCAAGTCCCGCAAATGAGGTGGGATGTTGCAGAGGGGTTGACCGCAGGTCGATCCTGAACCATCATTCAAACAACAAAAGTAATATATATATATATATATATATATATGGTGGTTCTTACAAATATAAAAAAAATTTTGATATTAAATTTTCCAGGCTCCCAACCCATAATTAGGTACTCTTGAATGAATGAACTTATCTCATAGAGTTTCTTCTATTTTAGAGAATATTTAGGGGTTGCGCAGGATTAATAAGTTTTGTATTTCATGGGTAATTTTTTAAAATTTTATCAAACTAAAATAAAGCATGACTAATAAAACAATATAAATGATGAATACTTTAAGAAAATAAACATAAATAATCTTCGTGGTATCTCAAATATGCTACCAAAATTTAAATAAATCTCCATGTAAAGTAGGATCATAAAACTGTTCTTTCCTAAAAAACATAACATCCCAAAACATAAGCAAAAACAATATATTCTTCATATTACAAGAAATAAAAACAAAATATTTTTGTTAACAAGAAATCAAAGCAACGTAGGTTCTAGCCAAAATCTGCCTCTGGTGCATCACTATTATTTGGTTAGCATATGGTCTTTGGAGGCTTGCTTTTGCAGCTAATCTTTTAATAGCCCCCCCCCCCCCCATTGCATGGTCATTTTCCATGACTTGTAGTGAAAAAATTCCAATGTTTATATATTTCTTGGTTACAGTATGTTCATTGAATTGTAATAAAAATAACTAAATAATGACATTGATAAAATAAATAACACGTAATATTTTAACTTGAACACATTCATTAACTGCTACATGAAAAAACAAAAATTCAGTTTGACAGAATCAAACACACCAATGCACAAAGAGACACTGGGGTTCTTTTGTTGGGAAATGCAACAGCTTTGTGCGACTCCTTATAATAGAAGTAGGTTCACAAAAATTCTTTGAGTCTTAGTAGGAGTACAGTCTTTTCTCAGGTTGGGGGCGTGACAATTCAAAAGTTCATTTTTAAGGACCACCCTAATATACACACACACACACTTACATATATACATACATGTACACTTACATATATATATACACATACATGTACACTTACATATATATACACATACATGTACACTTACATATGTATATATACACATACATGTACACTTACATATATACATACATGTACACTTACATATATACATACATGTACACTTACATATATACATACATGTACACTTACATATATACATACATGTACACTTACATATATACATACATGTACACTTACATATATACATACATGTACACTTACATATATACATACATACATACATGTACACTTACATACATACATGTACACTTACATACATACATGTACTTACATATATACATACATACATGTACTTACATACATGTACACTTACATATATATATGTACACTTACATATACATGTACACATACATACATACATGTACACTTACATACATACATGTACACTTACATATATACATACATGTACACTTACATATATACATACATGTACACTTACATATATACATATATGTACACTTACATATATACATACATGTACACTTACATATATACATACATGTACACTTACATATATATATACATACATGTACACTTACTATATATATACATACATGTACACTTACATATATATATATACATACATGTACTTACATATATACATACATACATGTACACTTACATATATACATACATGTACACTTATATACATACATACATGTACACTTATATACATACATACATACATACATGTACACTTATATACATACATACATACATGTACACTTATATACATACATACATACATGTATGTACTTATATACATACATACATACATGTATGTACTTATACATACATACATACATGTATGTACTTATATACATACATACATGTATGTACTTATATACATACATACATGTATGTATACTTATATACATACATACATGTATGTACTTATATACATACATACATGTATGTACACTTATATACATACATACATGTATGTACACTTACATACATACATGTATGTACACTTATATACATACATGTATGTACACTTATATACATACATACATGTATGTACACTTATATACATACATACATGTATGTACACTTATATACATACATACATGTATGTACACTTATATACATACATACATGTATGTACACTTATATACATACATACATGTATGTACACTTATATACATACATGTATGTACACTTATATACATACATACATGATGTACACTTATATACATACATACATGTATGTACACTTATATACATACATACATGTATGTACACTTATATACATACATACATACATGTACACTTATATACATACATACATACATGTACACTTATATACATACATACATACATACATACATGTACACTAGGGTGGATCACTTTTTTAAATTATCGCTGGTCAAAGTTTTTCCCATGATTTGGTTCAGTGGAAGTACACTGACACCATTTTTACCAAAATCGATCAATATTTAGGGGTCGCGCATCGACCTTGAAAATTTCAATTTTGGAAATTTGGCCAAATTGACAATTTTTTACTGAATAAAGATAAATCATCAAATGACCATATTTTCTGAATCCTCTCAGATCCTCTAGACAAGTTGATAGGACAAGTGGTTTAGAAGTTATACTCACCTTGAGATAGCATTAAAATTTAAAATACCGTATTTGTCCCCGTACCTCCATATGCTGTCTGCCATTGTCTGCTTTTTAGGATAAGATAAAACGAATAAGGAAAGATCAAATGTATTTTGTATTAAAACGGTTTACCGATATCACTAAAGGCACTTACTCCGGTGCCCCTAACTAGGTTCAAAAACTGTATGAATCGTGGTTAGAACACACGTCATCTTAAGGCGTGCGCCATGTACTCTCTGCTAACTCCCTTTCCCTCTGCGCTACGTCATCTTGGCAAGTGACGACTTCTTGAAGTCAGAGTTCTTTCCGGCTCTTTTCCACGAGCTGAAGAAGACCCTGCAGCTGTGACTCGTCTTTTGTGACAGTGTTCGCGTAATCTTCTATCAGTTTTATCCCTCTCTCTGCCACGTCGTTGGTAACTTTCAGATGCGAGATGACATTCTTCAGATCACAGTAGTTCTTATCTTGATCCCACTTATTCACCGGCAGAGTGAGCCACGTAGACGCGCACACCTGCAGGCCTGTGAACACGAACCACGATGACTCATCGATCAGGTCCGGAAGGCGCGTCGTGTCATCAACCGAGACGTTGTCATACGTGAAGTCCTCGGGCACAGCGAGGCGGCACAGCTTCTTTGCCATCTCGTGCTTCACAGTGTCTTCCACTTTGTCACTGCAGAGGGCGAAAACGACGGTCTGAGGCCTCAGATACCACAAGTGCCGCCTGATCACTGCCAGTGAAGCCTCTGCAATCTCGCGATCCACAGCCCTGTACTGCAGAAGACGCTGGTACAACACAAGGTCATTCAGCGGGGCATCAGCTGCGACAGGAGCCGCCAGCCAGGCAGGTGCGTAGAGGAGTGCAGTAAATAGTACCACTCTGAAGTTTCTGTACCAGCTCGTCGTCGAACTCCAGCTGACCGCTGAACATCAGGAGCTTCGTGTAGTAGATGATCTGAAACGAATACGCACTGTGATGTATAAATACCGATACCACTCCATATAAGTTTGTTTAATGGTAAATTATTTATCTTATTTTTTTCTGGTAGGGACTTCAAATGGCTGTTTGCAGAAGGCAATACAATATTTAACTTCTAATTCAAAATACCAACCTTGGCCATCCACCTCGCATGATGGTAGGCTCCTGGGCGCATGAAGTGTGTGCCACGACGTGGCTGGGCCCCGAGTACCAGGAGTGTAATCTCCGCCACTTCTCGGTAGTCTTCTCTGACAAGACCAGAAGCGGTGCCGAGGAACTTGACTGCCTCATCTCGGAGCTCCATCCCACGTCACCTCCGCCAAATGCTCGATCTCCAGCTCGCGATAAGTCGAGAGGTCGAGCTTGTCCCACCTGAAAGGGGAGTTATGAAAATATTGCATGAAAACGACTGAAGTTTCCCTTTTCGACTGCTATTAACATCATTAGTAGGACGCTGATATCTCAATTGCTCTGAAGGCAAAAAATCATTGGAGAAAACAAATGCGCCTTAGACTTGAAATTCACCTTCTCCTCAGATACTGGAACAAAGGTTCAGTTGGTGCTGTGGTTCTTCCAAACGCGGTGATGACCACTGCCCCCACGATGAGCTCCATAACGTGATGGCGACAGCCCAGCTGGAAGAGCGGTTTACCAAGCATGTTCTCCAGCCGGACCACCGCACCCTGCACCCTCCCCGTATTGGAGGAAGTTGTGTCGAAGCACAGTCCAATCACGTTGTTCTCGCATCCCCAGTCTTTGAGAGCACGAAAGGTCGCCTGGGCCTGGGACAGACCGGTGCCGTTCAGCAACAGTCGGAACGGCCAGCAACTTTCCTTCTGTGCATTGGGGAGCTCCGGAGATGAGAATCGCCTGGCGGTGCTCCAATGATCCAAGAGAGTCCTGAAACGTATGTCATACATGCCAATCCATTATCGTCCACTGGAATATGTCAATCCACTGTCGTCACTGGAACATGTTAATTCACTGTCGTCCACGGTGAGGGCAAAACTGACCTTGATTACTTTACCGTCCCAGTGGACGACAGCATGCCTCGAGATACGAAGGATTTCTGCACAGCTGTCGACACTTCACAACGATGTGCCACTCTTCCACGGCGAGACGTGTCCTTCGAGATACTGAATTTGTCCAGGTCTGCGGGATCTGCCGAACGTAGGACTGCCGCCACGACACTTGCCACCTATGTGCGAAATTGAAAGGAAATTGACAAGGATGCGTATGGTTTTTTGTGACAAAATAATCACTAAATTTTCCGTCGTTACGTCTATTATATCTTTGTCAAGGAAAGATCATTACTGATATACACACACTGATTATTGGACATCCGGAAGCGATCAGCCACTTCAATAACAGCCGGTGCATTGAGGATGCGGTGAGGAAGGCTGATTGATACAGTTGATTCTCTCGGCTGTCGGTATGGTGGTTCTAGCTGTGATTCGGAGTTGCTCGATGATCTGCTTTCTATAGATTCATCGTCGCTCTCAGCTTCGGTTCCTAATTTCGTTTTTGAGGTGCCTGGCTCATCACGAGATTGTTGTCTTGAGAGTTGCCGTTTTCTCTTGACAACGAACACTTTATCATTCCCATCATTGTTGCCTGGCACAGGCCCCGTTGATCCTCATAAAATTTAATATCTTCTTTTTGTTGTCTGAGAGCAGTCGACTTTTCTGTATCTCTTCAATAGCATCGGGAGCTCCGATGTCCCAGAGCTTGTTCAGATTTTCTGAAAACTCTCCCTGCCTTTTCCCGCGTCACTGTCTCTCATCTTGCTCTTCTGCAGCGAGCGCCACTCTTCCCACAGTAACTCCAGTTTTCTTTCGCAGTTACGCCTCGTGATCGTCTTTATACGTGCCATGTTCCAAAATGCCAGAACATTGGCCACCGTGTCTTTTACGGCGGCCTTCCTGTCAGTAGTTTCCTGCTTGGCATAGAAGAAGTACTGGAGAACTTGATGGGTGGTTGGCAATTTGGCACCACCGATCGAGGAAGATGGCTGACCAATTAAGAAGACGTCCGTGGCTGACCTTAGAGAAGGTGGTGCTGTTGTTGCTGCTTTCTCTTTTCCAGAATAAGTAACTTTCAGAGTCTTCCCACTCCTGGTTGAACAGTTTATCCATTGTACTAAAGTCTAGACTTATCAAACAAGAATCAATTGACACAGTTGATCTGTAAAAAGCAAACTGTGATTAGTAAAAATATTGGTCATAGACATAGCGTGTGTGTGTAATTGGGATTTTAGGATGCGCCAGCTACTGATGCTATGATTACGTCCATAACGGGGACAAATATGGTATTTTAAATTTTAATGTTATTTCTAGGTGAGTGTAACTTCTAAACCACTTGTCCGATCAACTTGGTAAGTATCTGAGAGGATTTCTTTCACTGAGAGGATTCAGAAAATATGGTCATTTGATGATTTATCTTTATTCAGTAAAAATTGTCAATTTGGCCAAATTTCCAAAATTGAAATTTTCAAGGTCGATGCGTGACCCCTAAATATTGATCGATTTTGGTAAAATGGTGTCAGTGTACTTCCACTGAACCAAATCATGGGAGAAACTTTGACCAGCTATAATTTAAAAAAAAAAGTGGTGATCCACCCTAATGTACACTTACATACATACATGTACTTACATGTACACTTACTTACATGCATGCCTGTACACTTACTTACATGCATGCCTGTACACTTACATGCATGCCTGTACACTTATTTGCATGCATGTACACTTACATGTACACTTACATGCATGCATGTACACTTACATGTACACTTACATGCATGCATGTACACTTACATGCATTCATGTACACTTGCATGTACACTTGCATGCACACTTGCATGCATTCATGTACACTTGCATGTACACTTGCATGCATTCATGTACACTTGCATGTACATACATGCATGAATGTACACTTACATGCATGCATGTACACTTGCATGCATGCATGTACACTTGCATGCATGCATGTGTACACTTGCATGCACGTACACTTGCATGCACGTACACTTGCATGCACGCACACTTGCACGCACGCACACTTGCACGCACGCACACTTGCACGCACGCACACTTGCACGCACGCACACTTGCACACACGCACGCACACTTGCACACACGCACGCACACTTGCACACACGCACGCACACTTGCATGCACGCACGCACGCACGCACGCGCACTTGCTTGCACGCACGCGCACTTGCTTGCACGCACGCGCACTTGCTTGCACGCACGCACACTTGCTTGCACGCACGCACGCACGCACACTTGCTTGCACGCACGCACGCACACTTGCTTGCACGCACACTTGCACGCACGCACACTTGCACACACACTTGCACGCACGCACACTTGCATGCACGCACGCACGCACACTTGCATGCACGCACGCACGCACACTTGCATGCACGCACGCACGCACACTTGCATGCACACTTGCACGCACGCACACTTGCACGCACGCACGCACACTTGCACGCACGCACGCACACTTGCATGCACGCACGCACGCACACTTGCATGCACGCACGCACGCACGCACACTTGCATGCACGCACGCACGCACGCACACTTGCATGCATGCATGCACGCACGCACGCACACTTGCTTGCACGCACACTTGCTTGCACGCACGCACGCACACTTGCTTGCACGCACACTTGCATGCACGCACGCACACTTGCTTGCACGCACGCACACTTGCTTGCACGCACGCACACTTGCTTGCACGCACACTTGCTTGCACGCACGCACACTTGCATGCACACACGCACGCACGCACACGCACGCACGCACACTTGTATGCACGCACACTTGCACGCACACTTGCACGCACGCACACTTGCTTGCACGCACACTTGCTTGCACGCACGCACGCACACTTGCACGCACGCACGCACGCACGCACACTTGCACGCACGCACGCACACTTGCACGCACGCACGCACACTTGCACGCACGCACGCACACTTGCACGCACGCACGCACACTTGCACGCACGCACGCACACTTGCACGCACGCACACTTGCACGCACGCACGCACACTTGCATGCACGCACGCACGCACACTTGCACGCACGCACACTTGCATGCACGCACGCACACTTGCACGCACGCACACGCACGCACGCACGCACGCACGCACACTTGCACGCACACTTGCATGCACGCACGCACACTTGCACGCACACTTGCATGCACGCACGCACACTTGCACGCACACTTGCACGCACACTTGCATGCACGCACGCACACTTGCACGCACACTTGCATGCACGCACGCACACTTGCACGCACACTTGCATGCACGCACGCACACTTGCATGCACGCACTCACACTTGCATGCACGCATGCGCACTTGCATGTAGAGTTGCACCGATGTATCGGTATCGGCCGATACTGTTCTGAAAACCGATACCGATACTTTGAATTACTGTTTTTTGAAGAAATTATCTTATTTTATATCAAATTAAATTTTATTATTATTATACAGTAATATCTTATTTAGTTTTCATATATATTTTATCAAAATTAGCAATGTTTACATTTACTAACAAAACAAAAAATCATAGAATGTAACTATAGGCCCCTATACAAGATTACAATTATTCAATACAGTAATACAGTATCATATAAATATACAATTTCAAATTACAGTAATAGTTTTCAGTAAAAATGAAAGTTTTGTAAAGTTGTTCATAGATGGCACCACGCTGCATGCATAATCATAATAAACCATTCAGTTGCTTGAATCTTGTGTGTAAAGTTATTGATAATACACTACCATTATATGCATTCATTGGTTTAGCCCAAGTAAGCTAGACCAGCCTACAGTGATAGCAGTACTTTTACTATATATACACCCCAATATATACCAGTATATGATAATATAGTTTACAGTAATAAGTTATAAAATTATCATCTTTGTATTAATTTAATTTAAAATATCTTTATACATTAAATTTACATCTAACTTTATTAGTAATGGCTTTAGGGCCAAGGCCCTAAGTAAACTACATGAGCCCATTGTGATCTTAGTCTCATTACTGTAGGCTATATATGATAGCTAATAGTTTACAGCAATAAGATATATATTGTCTTTTTATTAATTGATTTCAAATATGTCTTAAATGTAAAAGTAAATGGAAATAAAGTTGGGATTGGGAAAGGCATTTTAAGTTAATTGAGATATTATATCATTTACTTGAACTTTTATTAATAATCAATTTTAAAACTATTAATTAATTAAAAAGTATCGGTATCGGCACTTTTTTGTAGTATCGGTATCGGCCAAAATATTGGTATCGGTGCAACTCTACTTGCATGCATGCACACTTACTTGCATGCATGCACACTTACTTGCATGCGTGCACACTTACTTGCATGCGTGCACACTTACATGCATGCGTGCACACTTACATGCATGCGTGCACACTTACATGCATGCGTGCACACTTACATGCATGCGTGCACACTTACATGCATGCGTGCACACTTACTTGCATGCGTGCACACTTACTTGCATGCGTGCACACTTACTTGCATGCGTGCACACTTACATGCATGCGTGCACACTTACATGCATGCGTGCACACTTACATGCATGCGTGCACACTTACATGCATGCGTGCACACTTACATGCATGCATGCACACTTGCACGCATGCACACTTGCATGCATGCGTGCACACTTGCATGCATGCGTGCACACTTACATGCATGCATGCGTGCACACTTACATGCATGCATGCGTGCACACTTACATGCATGCATGCGTGCACACTTACATGCATGCATGCGTGCACACTTACATGCATGCATGCGTGCACACTTACATGCATGCATGCGTGCACACTTACATGCATGCATGCGTGCACACTTGCATGCACGCGTGCACACTTGCATGCACACTTGCATGCATGCACACTTGCATGCATGCACACTTGCATGCATGCACACATGCATGCATGCACACTTACATGCATGCATGCACACTTACATGCATGCATGCACACTTACATGCATGCATGCACACATGCATGCATGCACACATGCATGCATGCACACTTACATGCATGCATGCACACTTACATGCATGCATGCACACTTGCATGCACACTTGCATGCATGCACACTTGCATGCATGCACACTTGCATGCATGCACGCACACTTAGATGCATGCACGCACGCACACTTAGATGCATGCACGCACGCACACTTAGATGCATGCACGCACGCACACTTAGATGCATGCACGCACGCACACTTAGATGCATGCATGCACGCACGCACACTTAGATGCATGCACGCACACTTAGATGCATGCATGCATGGATGCACGCACACTTAGATGCATGCATGGATGCACGCACACTTAGATGCATGCATGGATGCACGCACACTTAGATGCATGCATGGATGCGCACACTTAGATGCATGCATGCATGCACGCACACTTAGATGCATGCATGCACGCACACTTAGATGCATGCATGCATGCACGCACACTTAGATACATGCATGCATGCACGCACACTTAGATGCATGCATGCATGCACACTTGCATGCATGCACGCACACTTGCATGCATGCACGCACACTTAGATGCATGCATGCATGCACGCACACTTAGATGCATGCATGCATGCACGCACACTTGCATGCATGCACGCACACTTAGATGCATGCATGCATGCACGCACACTTGCATGCATGCATGCACGCACACTTGCATGCATGCATGCACGCACACTTAGATGCATGCATGCACGCACACTTAGATGCATGCATGCATGCACGCACACTTAGATGCATGCATGCATGCACGCACACTTAGATGCATGCATGCATGCACGCACACTTAGATGCATGCATGCATGCACGCACACTTAGATGCATGCATGCATGCACGCACACTTAGATGCATGCATGCATGCACGCACACTTAGATGCATGCATGCACGCACACTTAGATGCATGCATGCACACACACTTAGATGCATGCATGCATGCACGCACACTTAGATGCATGCATGCATGCACGCACACTTAGATGCATGCATGCACGCACACTTAGATGCATGCATGCATGCACGCACACTTAGATGGATGCATGCATGCATGCACGGACACTTAGATGCATGCATGCACGCACACTTAGATGCATGCATGCATGCACGCACACTTAGATGCATGCATGCATGCACGCACACTTGCATGCATGCACGCACACTTAGATGCATGCATGCATGCACGCACACTTAGATGCATGCATGCACGCACACTAGGGTGGCAATAAAAAATGAAGTCACAAAATTTAAAATGTGCGGGTGCTCATTTTATTTGGTTTATTGAAAAAACAAATTCTGCCAAATTTCAAGTTCCTAATCTTATTTTAAGTGGTGGTACAATACACAAAGAACTTTGTGCTCTAGGCTATTGGAAACGAGTGTTCGAGTGAGCTTCAAAGTTATACAAAACAAAAAACTGAAAAGAACAATTCTGATAAGACTCAAACAACCTCAAATAGGACTGCAATAGCTTGTAGTGATCTGATAGATCACAATTATGCCTAATTTTTCTGGCTTCGAATGAACGTGGATTTATTGGCATCAGGGAACATCTTCCAGTGCTGCTCCACAACCTGAAGAACGTATTGCTGTTGATCCTCCTGTGTAGTCAGCACAGCGTTAAAATCTTTCATTAGGGCAACTCCTCTTTCTGCGGGATCATTGACAACACTGATGGCAGAGACGCGCTGTTTCGCTTGTTGAAAATCTTCATCTTCCCATTGCTCCGGATCCTTGGAGAGGAAGGATGTGGGAAGCTGGAGCAGGTGGAAGAAGGCCAATGTGTTCTTCGTGACAAAGGCTGCCAAAGAAAGATGTTCAGCATCTCCCACATCAATTGTCACACGAGGCGAAGGACTCTTCCTTTCATTTTTGAGGGCCTCAACCATGCCTCTTTTCACCGCGCTACTGAGATATTCATCAAAAAAGGCCAAAGCGACCAACTTTTCACTAAGTACCAAAGATGGCTAGTGATCCCTTTCAAAGCGGCCTCTGTCACGCGTCGGTTAACTTGTCTGTACTGCACCAGCTTTTGTATCAGCTCCAAGTCCAACCGCGGAGCATATCTGGCTACCGGGGCATTGAACCAAACTTTAACGTAAATCTCTGCAACAAAGAGGCAGAAGTCAGTAACACCCTGGAGCTCTTGGTCTGTGAGTTTCCCCAAGTTCTGCAACTGGTGACGGTACAAGATCTTAAATGCATAGATGCATTTTGCCATCCACCGTACCCTGTGGAGGGCACCCGGAGTTTGAATATGATTTCCCTGTGGTAGATTTATTCCGAGAAATAGCAGTACAAGTTCCAGGAATTCACGGTAATCATTGTGAGGCTGCTGAGATCTCAACTGTTCGTGCACAAACACTGCAACTTTCTCCTTGAATGCGTGCATCCAATCTGCCACCTCACGGTCTCCCTCAGCAGAAAGAAACGAATCCTTTACAATCTTTGGCCACACCTCCGCCAATCTTTGAAAGAGCTTGATCTTTGGTCCCGAAGAGCATGCTACTAAGGCTTCGAAAACTTTTTTGAAAACTATTTCCGCGATGTGGTGATGACAAGCAAGATTGAGAAGTTTCTTCCCGAGCTTCTGCTCAAGGAATTGACAAGCGCCGTTCAAGCGACCGGTGTTACATGTCGTGTCAAAAGACATGGCTACGATCCCGGGAGATAACTGCCAGTCTTCCAGCATGTCATGCACTGCTGTTGCCTGCGCCAGACCTGTTGTTGATGGCAGCTTTGGTACCCCCAACAGCTTCGTCACACCTCCTGAAACCAGGACTGGAAGGCGATCAACCTTCTCTTTGTAAGGTCTGGAAGGAGCTTGCCATCCCAATGAACTGTTAATGGTACCATGGGGGAAAAGGACCTCAGCTCGTCTGCGATGTCTTGGCGGAATTTCATTTGAGCTAGTCGGATTGTGTCTCGATTCAATGCGTAGTGCTCCATACTTTGTCCAGCAGCTGCTAAGGTATTGGCCACAACATGGACTGCCCGGCGATTGGATATCTTTGTGCGGTCCAATGCTTGCGCCAGTTCTTGAGTAACAATCTGATTTAACCCTCTTGATCTTTTCCTCTTGGGAGTGGCAGATGATGCGCCTCCTATTGCTCCGACATTCACCTCATCTTCCTTGTCAGTATCCTCGTTTGTAGAACTGCTGCTCGACTCCAAAACCACGGACCTGTCCATCTTCTGGAGTTCATTCAGGTTCCTTCGTTTCCTTTTCTCTTGCTCATGCTGCCGTGTCATTTTGTTCTCCTCTTGTCTAATATACTTCTGATCAACAAGTCCTATAGTTCCTCAATGACCAGGCTCACGCTGCACAAGAAGAAACTGCTTGTCTTCTTTATTTTTGATGATTTTGAGCGCATCACCATGAGTGCAATCGAACAAGCCTTTCAGACATTCTAGAAAGACCTTCTCCTTGTCCATCTGGGTTTTGGTATGTCTCGCTCGTAATTTCTTTAAGCTTCTCCACTCAGAATGGAGGTTCTCCAGCTTGTCTTGTGCCTGGTGCGTAGCTTGAGTCGGAAGACTTGCATTCTTCCACATCTGTTCGACCTCTGTCATCACCAGTCGGCTACTTTCTCTGACAGGGCGAGACTCGGACAGGTGAAAGAACAAGAATCGTTCCAGGACGCCGCTTGGACGGCAATTTGGCTCCTGTAAGGGCATATGAGTTGGGAGAAGTCTCCAGTAGCCATAAAACATCATTCTTAGAGTAGTCGCCATTTTTCATCTACCTGCAAAGTATACAAAATAGAGAATTAGTAAGTGACAATGGTGGAAACTTTGTTACTCTTGTACCACCCCCTAATGTTTATCAAAAGTCCTAAAAATTTGCCTGAGTGATTTTCTTCAGGAACTGTACCAAACGCGCCACCGCACTTGCTCCTCCAGGCAACTTGGATTTTTACCCCTATTGGCTATTGCCACCCTAATGTACACTTACATGCATGTACACTTACTTACTTACATATATATATAAATCAATTGGCCAGAACCTCTGGCTGGATGTTCTGGCCAAAATCTGCCTCCTGTGCATCACTATTTTTTGGTTATCATATGGTCTTTGGAGGCTTGCTTTTGCAGCTAATCTTTTAATAGTACCCCACAATCCATCACATGGTCCTTTTCCATGACTTGTAGTGAAAAAATTCCAACCCGCCTCCAAATTAAAATCCTTTTTATGGTAACAGAGATTAATGAAATTTTTAAAATTTTTGTATTGGGCAGTACATCAGTCTGAAAAATATTTTTTTTATGAATGGAATTTTTTCTTCTATAAATTTACACAGGTGGCGTTGAAAAAGATGAACCGCGACAATATTGTGGTCATTACATTCTGAAATAATTACAAAATTTAAGTTCTTTAGATTTCCTTTTGGGCCTTGAAATATAGAATGAATGGATGAATAGTAGTTATTTGGTTGTTCCAATGGAACGACTGAACTTCATCTTCGAGAATAGCTGAATAATTTTCTGAGAAGTCGCATACAGCCAAAACTTCATTTTCCAATGATGTTTCCTTATAATAGTAGTTTGATTGCATATTTGTTAGGAAATCATGGATCTGAAAGTATGTAAATTAGAATTTAGAAGGGCTTGTAGATATACAGTATTATTTTTTTGTTAAAAACTAATTAAAATTCAGCTTTTTATTTCATTGGATTTTTCAAATGATATTCTAGTACAAGGTTATTTTGTCAACATCAAGATATATTATTTTTGTGATTTTGTAATAATTATACATATGTTCAATAAGTGTTATTAAATTATTAGTATTATTACCTGATACTGCTTCGATTTTTCACAATTCTTCTATGTAATCATCTGTAGACAACTGCATCAATTCAAAATTTGAGTATTTGACCAATTGGTGTTGGTCCATTTTTTTAATTGAATGTTGTAAACATAATTTTCATCAAACAACTTTTGGAGCTGAGTGGTTAAATAGGTGGTATCACCACAGAGATTGCATTCCATTAGGCAACATACTTGCGAGGGAGGATTGCACATTAGGGAAGGTAACAATTGGTGGACGTGACTGATTTTACGCTCTGTAATTTTATCAATTTTTGACCCAATGAACACAAGTTTTAGGTTTTGGTGGATAACACAAATGCATACTGAGTGTGTACCAGATCCACCCGCAATTACACATTGTTTAGGTCTTAATGAGGCAAATTTACTAAATCTAATTTTCATCCTTGGATATTTTTAAAGGTCTCATATGCCTCTTTTAAGTTAGAGAAGGAGGTGCTTCTGTTTGTTCCCTTTGACCTTGTTCGTTAATAACACTCGCAAAATCTTTTTTACCCGCCATTAATCCACTTATGTTTTCATTTAAATAAAAATTCCTAACTGAATCTTCTATTCCCATTTCCAGAACTTTCCCAGATTTTGGATTTGGTTCTGACAAAATTCCAGAACTTTCTACCATTTTCTTAGCAATGCATGCAGTGTGCTTGGTAGTATTGAATTCTTGGCATATTTTTCTTATACTCCAGCTTTTGGGCAGAACTGTTAAAATTTTAATTTTTTCACTTCTTTTAGTGCTTGAATCGTTAAATTTTTCTTTTAGCTCGTCTAAAATTTCTTTATAATCCTTTTCTTCCTGTGATGTTTCTTCCTCTTCAACTATAGTTTTCCCACTAGCAGCTTCTATTTTTCTTTTGAATGTATCTTTAACTTGTTTTCAGTCCATATGCCTTTTGAGTATCTAATTTTTGTTTTTTAACTGGACTCTCTCCTATTTCTTTTAATGAACTATTCAGCCTCGCTAATTCAAAATTTACTGTTAGAGACGCTGAACTTGAGCCTGACCCTGATGACACAAGTTCAAGTGGTCTTTCGGATATGACAGAGCCAGAGTGATGAGATGAGTCACTGTCTATGATTTGCAGTTAATTGAAGATCAGGCTGCTTAATGATTATTTCAGGTGGAATTACTCTTAGTTGCTTAGTTTGCCATTTCCCTTGATGCTCATTGAAAGGATCAGCACATTTTCTTTTTAAATTAAGCAAATCCATTTCAAAATTTCCTAATTGAAATAGAATAGGTACCTGGCTAGGAATTTCTGAATATATTACATATACCGTAGATGATTTATTTTAGTTTCCTAAAAGATCTGAAAAATAGAAAAAAGTACATGTACACATAAAACAGTTATTTGTACTAGGAGTTAGTTTGCATACAAATAAGATGCAAAAATAGGTATACCTAATAGGATGTGTCAAATTTACAGCTCTCAATTAGGAATAGCAACGCTTTTTCATTTTCTGTCATTTTTTAAATTTTTTTAAATTCGTCACACAGTGCTATATTTTCTAAAGTATTTGCCAGAGAATGAAATTTGTACACAATATTGTGCTTGGATAGAGGTATCTTGGGAAAAAAAAAAAAAAAAAATGTATATATATCAGTTTTTTTTTTACTCAAGTTCAAATATTTCCAACTTCTATAACTTTTTTGCGAATCATTTATGGGATATTTCAAGATATACAAAAGATTCTACTCCTTTCAAGCTTTAAAATGACATCAAAATGAAGTAAATTGGTCCAGTAGAAGCTGAGATATGACAATTTAGATATATTAAATTTTGAAAAAAATCTGGTCAAAAGGTCAACTTTCGTGACCTCGTATCTTGGCACCCTGAGGTCACAGGTCTGAAATTTTGGGTATCTACATTTCTCATAAGGGTCCTTAAGTGGACTAAGTATAAACAAAATTGGAGATGGTTGACATTTTTTTTTGTCCTTGTGTGTCTGATTTGACATGGAATGACCTCCTGGTGGGTTTTCCTTTTTTTTCTTTTCTATATTTAGAAATGTATGTAATTACCTGGTAATATACATACCAAGAAAAAGGCCTTGAATTTCATCCCAAAATGACCTTGAATTGACCTTGAATTTCAAATAGGAGTTTTATCCACCCTGAGTATGGTAAAAAGTCTTAAGGGTGCTGAAATTCAATTTGCCTGGGGGCACTGACTAACCAAGCTGGTGCTACATAAATTATTGCTTGCTTTCACATTGTGACATTGTATTGTAAGCTCATAAGCTTAATTATGTTGTCACCATACTGTACTATCATTATTGACATATCACACATTTTTGACATAAATAAGATTTTGTACTTTAAGTTAAAAAACATTCTTTCTTAAAATTCTAGGTGGTGTTTGAAGAAAATTTTACCTTTGAATGTAAAATATCACTCATCCATTTTTCTATTTGTCCATTCATCATGCTTTTGTGTTCATGCCATAACTTTTTGAATTGATCAACATACTGGTGAAACTTCACACACACACAGATCATCATAAGATGTTGTGAGCAAGAATAAAGTTCTTGCAGTAAAGATAAAGGTCACAAATTTAGGCAGGAGCATTGATGTTCCAACATGGTTCTTTTATTACTCGCCAAAAGGAGTAAAATATTAACATGTTAATGCCGAATGTTTTTGTAGGGTTAAGTCTAAATACGTGTACAGTATTTAAAACGGTACGTATTCGACCCATTTGGCGTTAGAGGGTTAAAGAAAAATATTACCACTAGTCTAAAAAATTTTGAAGGTGAACATTTTTTACAATTGTACAAGTTTTTTCTTTTTGAAATTTGGTAAAAAGCCAAATACAAATGTCTTGATACTGTATTTACCAGAGGTGGGGAGTCGGGAGTCGGGGCTTTTTTGAAGAGTCGGGAGTCGGTAAAAACAACCGACTCCCGACTCTTTGATTCAATTTCTATATGCCAACAATTTACCAGAATACTACTCTGCCCTAAATAAATATCTTCCTGAACTAATTCTAGATTCACATTTCCACATTTGATTTATTGTTCTGGTAAATCTTAGCAAATGAATTTCATATTTCTATTTTAGGATACTAGGTACCATATAAAAATTAGCAATATATTAATTATTAATTTAATTAGCCCCTATTAGTAATGAGTCGTGGGCCTAGTAGAAAATCAGCAGTCTTTCAATATTTTAAGCTAAATGAGGAAAGTATTTTTATTTGTCAAGTAGAAAAGGATGGTAAAGAGTGTAATGCAAAAATTAGTGCTTACACTGGGAAACATGCTAATGCTCCAACTAGAGCCTCAAACTTGAAACGCCATCTATGAAACAAACATCCCAATATTTATAAGGTTGTAGATCAGCATGATAAGGAAAAAGTCGGGAGTCGGAGTCGGTTTTTAAAAAAACCGACTCAGGAGTCGAGAGTCAGTTGTTTTTGGCCAACTCCCCATCCCTGGTATTTACACTAGTCCATCAACTAACCTAGACTACAGTTTATCTTAAATTGTATGAAGATAAAAGTTAAATATGACTATCTATCTATCTATAAACTGTGAAGTTATATAGTATTGCATTAATTTTAACAAAGTATTCATTTTGTTCCTAGGATGTTGTTTATGCTTTGGCCCATGCGACTGGCAAAACTGGTCGCTTTACCTTAATGGAAAGATGGAGGAACAGTGAACGTCTCCTTGCTCCCCATGAACACCCACTGAAAGTAAGGAGCTAGATGTTACTGCGTGACCATGTTGCACCACCATTTCCCATTAGATCAGTGAGATTAAGCAACAAGACCATTCTCTGCATTTAGATGCAGCAATCCATGGGTGGTTTGGCTACCACATGTAGCTAAGTCCCCTGTCACGTGACCTTTGTTATGAGGGAGGTTAAACAACTCCAACAAACATTTTGATGTATGTTAAAATGTACAGGGTGGCCCAAAGGTTAGGACAGGAACTACAGGGTGGCCATAAAGTCTGGAAATATAGGATTGTATTAAGGATTTAAGAATTCTTTTTCTCCATTACACAGTCCTATTTTTCAAGAGTTTTTGGTTACCCTGTATGCTTATATATATATATATATATATTATATATATATATATATATATAATAGCATTGCAAGTATGAGGGGCAAACTTGCTATATTGGTGATTGCAATTGTCCCACAAGTAGATAGTTCAACCCTACCCCTATCCACAGACAACTTGGTATAGCTAAATACTGCCCTGCATATGCTCAAAATGTAGTTATTTTTAATGTGTGTATTTGTGCTATGAGAGATGGCATTCTGAGTACAAGTGAATTTATGCCCTCATACTCGGCCAATGCATTTAACAATAACACGTCATAAGCAGGTTTTTTTTTTTTTTTTTCAGGTACTTCATAGGGGGTAGTTCATCAAAGGTTGCAAAATTTTGGTGATGGCTTGTGGCTGGCTTTTTAAAATATCAGTGGGTGCTAAGAGGAAAGGTGGAAGTAGTATGTGCGAGCTACGAGAGGAATGCTCAGCATTTTTATGCTGTTCCAAACTTGAAATTACCTTAAAATGATAGCTCAAGGCAGCCAAAATTGCTATCCTTTGCCCCTTCAGAAAAGTCCAAATTATATCATTTGGAGTATTAATTACACTGTATAACAGTGAAAAAAAATGGAAATGAGATTGTCATTTTTATGGCTAATTATATGCGTAGATTGCGAAAATAACGCTCATTTATTTGTATCACCCATCGATTTTATGAAAATGACCCTATTTCATTGTATCATTTTGAGAACCACTGGTTCTCTGAACGCATCTTTTACATTTTGTTCAGTCATGCATATGCTGTGGTGGTGGTGTTTGGCTCTGTGTTTCCACTTTGATTTTATGAAAAATTTTTCATTAATCATTTAAAACAAAATTGTCAGCCATATTTTATCATAAATTGGTACTATAAGTGAGTATATATTGTGTGAAATTGCAAATTGATTTATCATTTTCTTATTTTACAGGTTTTTATTGATGTTATGCTACAATGCCTAAAGTGCAAGAATTTGCCAGACAGTTTTTGTTATATTTGTGGGACATTAACGTTAAAACAGTATAAAAGGAAGTTCACTTCTCATGTGAAAAAGCTTTATGAATTATACTTCGCATGCAAAGTTGGTGATCAGGACAAGCACTGGGTGCCTCATATCTGCTGTGTGAGATGTACAAGCTCATTATCTGTATGGTTCAAAGGCACCAGTCCTGGTCTGGGATTCAGTGTCACAATGGTATGGAGATTGCCGCTGGACCATTCAACTGATTGCTATTTCTGCTTAACAAACATCACAGGTTTGAATCTTTTATTTTTCTGAATATACGTCAAATTTGGTGTTTTTAGCACATTTTAGCATATCCTGCTCTGCATAATGTATTACACAATTATGCTATCTTAAGTAGTCAGTGTCTATTGTCTCGCAATACAGGTTGCAACAGAAAAGGGAAAAAGGCTATAGTCTACCCAAGTCTGTTCTGCTTTGCATCCTGTGGAACATTCTACAGATATACCCATCCCTCGTCCTCCAGCTGAAATGCCGACTGATAACACAGACGCTGACAAATTGGAATCAGACAGCGAATGCTATGACAATGTTGCTTTTATTCTGGACTGTATAAAATACAATAAACATGAATGGCTTATCTGCGCAAATTTGAAGGTTGTGGCTATTCTCAATGGATTGCAAACTGGCTATACGAAATACATGTTTCCTATGTAAGTGGGATAGCCAAGCAAGGTTTGAACACTACACACGCCCAGTATGGCTGCCGTGAGACAATTCCTCACCTGGATCTCAGTTATTCACGAACCACTAGTACGAAAGGAAAAGGTTATCTTGCCGCCACTTCACATAAAACTAGGGCTGATGAAACAATTTGCAAAGGTGTTGAAACAGGATAAGCCTGCCTTCAAATATCTAAAGGAAAAATTCCCAAAAATAAGTGATGCCAAGATTAAAGAAGGCATATTTGTCAGCCCTCAAATTTGCCAACCCTCAAATTTGCCAACTCATGCTAGACAAACACTTTGAAGCAGTGATGGATGAGGTTGAGTTGGCAGCCTGGCATGCATTCAAAAATGTGTGCAGATGTCTACTAGGATAGACTAAATATGACAACTATGCTGCACTTGTGGATCAACTTATCAACTCATACCAACGTCTCGGATGTAAGATGTCATTGAAAATTCATTTTTTGCATTCACATCTTTCTTTCCAGAAAATGCATCTGCTGTTAGTGACGAACACGGGGAGAGATTCAACCAGGATATAGCCACAATGGAGAGTCGATACAAAGGGAAGTGGAGTCCTGCTATGCTGGCCAATTTCTGCTGGAATTTAAAGCATAACCAACCAGAAGCATCACACAAACGCCAGCATAAATACAAATTTAATGAGTTGAAAACAGTATAATACGAGAGTGTTATGTTAATTTTGTGCATATATGTTGAAGTATAGCAGTAATTAAACTGTTCCATATGATAAAGCCAATCTGTTTATCAATATATTCTTATTTTTTGGTATGAAGCTTTTAAGCAGTCATTACAAAAAAAAGACGTGATAGAAAAAAACTATTTTCAGATTTGGAATCAGCACACTTGAAATATTAAGAATGACTGAATGTTATTCCTGTTTTTTTTTTCTGAACTGAAAATTTCTTGTACATAGTGTTTTATAGTTTTCAATACTGTATATGAAAATAATTTTTTTATTTTTATAGGGTTCTGCTTATTCATAGAGTTTAAAGTATTGATGTTTATAGTTTTTTGTAGTTCATACTAATAGTCGAACTCAATATGGTGGATATTAGAAAATTCTTTGCTAAGAAGCAAAAAGAAACGGAATCTTCTAAAAATCATGATAAAGATGAACACACTAAGTCCAAAATCAGCCAAGATGAGGTTCTCATGTGAGAATACACCTGGTCCATCTGCATCATCTATGTTGATTACAGCTACTTCTAGAGTAGCTGAGACTGGTTCAGTAACAGAGAATGTGGTGTTGGAGATGGATATTACATAATTATTTTGTCTTATATTATTTACAAAATCTTGCTCAATTCATTCATCAAAAATCATTGTAATAATATAATTGGTGTGTTTGAAACCCTTATATTTTGCAAAATTTCAGGGGGGGGGGTAGTAGAGAGCTTTGGGGGGGGGGGGGGGGTTGCTACCCCACCTGACATATGCAGGGGTTTCTTTTCCTATAAGTGTAAAATATTCTCTGACACAAAGTTAATGCATTTGTCTCTCCTCTAAAAATCAATAAAAAATAAATGCAATTTTCTCAAAACCTTGGTTTGCTGAGTTTGCCCCCCCCCCATACTCACTATGCCTCATAACCTTGGTTTGGTTTTATATATATTTATATATACTGTACCTTGGTTTTTATTCTGCCTGAATTGTTTATTATTACAAAGTTTGAGTTTGTTACTCCACCTTAGGCCTACAGTTTAACGTGGAATCTGAATTTTGAACCACAACTCGCCATGGATGGTTAAAAACTACAAAGTCCTGGTGGATTTGTAGTCAGTGATGCTAACCACTACACCACTGATGTGCAGAATAGAAAATACCCTGAGAATACAAGACCCAAAAGTTTTTTATGTACTACTTTAAGAACTAAGGAACCTCCAGCACACCAACCTTGAATAATTTCAAGATCCAGCTTGACAGGCTCTTGTGCAGTCCTTGAACAGCCATGTGTGGCTGGCTACAATGGCAAGAGGAGAGTAGAAACCAATTCCCTCTTCGAAATCCTGCAAATGAGGCAGGATGTTGCAGAGGGGTCAACCACAGGTCAATTCTGTATTATTTTTCAAAACCATCATAAAGTATTTTATTGCAAAAGCATATTATGCCCTAACTTTTAGGACACCCTGTATAGGACATACAGGGGGGGGGGGAGCTAGGCCCCTGACTGACAATATTGCATTTAGCCAAGCAACATTACTGTATTTCTTGTAAATTTAGATTTTATGCCTTATTAGTGTTGAAATTTATTTTTTAATGTACATTGATGATTATCAATGCACATTAAAAAAATTAATTTGTATCCACAAATGAGTATTAACACTGGTCACAATGGGACCCAAAAACTTCCTACAGTACTCTGTAATTCACATCAAAATAAAATGCACATTTTTTTTTTTTTCCTTCCTCCTCCTCTTGATATGAATTGCAGAGTACTGTAGGAAGGTTTTGGCCCCCATTGTGACCAGTGTTAATGTTCATTTGTGGATACAGTTTAAGATTTTTTTTTTTATGCAGGAAAAGTAGGGCGAGTGCCTGCAAAAATGTCCCCTTATATAAGAATGAGAGTGAAAATCAAGGTCTGAGGCTCCCCATGATGCCATTTTATCCCTTTTGCTTTTTGTGTAAAATGTGCGTGTGTGTAGTTAACCCTTTAATGCCCAGTGTGTGAAATTTTCATCATTAACTTTGGAAGCAATTTTAGACCTTCCAGTTCCCAATGTGTGAAATTTAACACATTTTGTATTTTATTAATTATGAATAATAAAACTTTGTAAAATATATTTTTCAGTTATTTTGGGTCCAATTAAACGATTTTTTATATCCCAATTTTTTTTTTTTACTTTTTGACTTAATTTGGGTATGAAAGGGTTAAGAATAGAGGAAGAAGCGCGTGTTTGAGAGCATGCTGGACTGCTCACAGGGTAGATGAGAGGGATAAAGATCAGCTAAGGAAGATGGTGACAAGAGGAATGGGAGTCCCAGTACACCCTCCTTGTCTCCTGCCTAATGTCTACCCTGGAGTACTTCCCTGGTCCATTGGTGTCTACAATATCATCATCAAAAAGTTGTTATTGATAATTATGCTTATATATACTTTAAGAATAAATTGGTGTGTTTACCACCACTACCACTGATTTTCTCTGGTCATTAGTATTGTGAAAATAGTGATGTAGGTGTTTTGAATATTTCATTTTGGTAAACTCTGTGACAGTCTAGAGCAGCAGACCATGAGGAATCCCACCCCTTGTATGAGAAATAAGGCCTGGGGGAATATAACGTAAATTTTAATGGGTAGGTTTGTTCTTAAGGCATTACTGCATGGAGTAAAATTTTGCGCTTATGGTACTTTCAGATTTTGTTAAAATGGGGAGAATATGCGTCTGATGTTCAATTTATTCTTCAAAGAACGGCTTTGGAACCCAAGTCTGAATTACGACAAGAAGCCAAGTCAGCCCATAGCCAACTTGCTCATCAGCGACCATCCCAGCCCATCCCAGGGGGTCCCAACGGATAACTCACAAGACAGTCTCCGCTCTGGATCCTTCATCTCGCTCCACACCTCAATCTCCTCTTCAGAGCAGAGATATAAAGAAGTCTCTGACCTTCAGTGGGGGTCACTCCTCCCACTTGCCGCTTTCCTCGGAAGGGGCCAACTCCCCACATTCCCCCGAGGTGGGTGCTCTCCCCCAAGGATTTATTCCTAAGGTGTCCCCTATTCAACATCCTCCTCATTCCCACCCACCCATCCTCGATTCCACTGGGGGACCCATTCGACATCATTACCAGCCCAGTGCATCCTCAAGACCTCCATTCAGTATTAATCGACCTCCTGCTCCGCCCCCTTATGAGTTGGTCAGGGGCACCCTCCCCCACCCCCTTCTGGAGGGCCACTGCATCCGCGTCACCCATACCACTCTCCTCCAAATGCTTACGGACCCCACAGCCAGAAGGACCGTCGCAATCCCCATCTCCCACCCGCGGTCCCCTCCCCCTTACCTTCCTTCATTCAGAGCGCCACAATCAAACCTCGGCTTCGGTAGGCCCCGAGGGAACTTCCCCCTTATCGAGATCCCCCTCCTCCACCTCCCCCTTCCCATCCAGCCCTAATGAAGATCTCCCCTACAAGGGGAAGTGGCCAACACTCCTTCCCCCTTTCTACCACTTCAGAGGGGCTTCAACCCCACATCCTAGACCATGAAAAGAAATTTTCAGGTGCCAGTGTAAAGGTCAGCGATGCCATCGTTGTGGCACTCAGCACCTCCCTGCCTGAGTCTTCCGATAGCCTCAAAAGCAAGGAAAAATTGCATGCTTTACCCCGAGAGTCTGTGTCAAAAGTGCCTAAATTTGACGAGTCAAAGAGCCAAGTTAGCAGCCAGAAATCTAATAAGGTGTTTGACAAGGTAGGTCAGAGAAATGTTTGAGTTATTTGGCTGCAGGTTGTTATTACAGGTTCCCTGTATTTAAATGATTCAAATATGGTTCTATTAGAATTACTCGCTCTTCTCCTCTTTCAAATCTAGAATCATAAGCCTTTTGTCTATTTAATAGGCAGTTGTATTCAAGCTTGATTCTCCGTAGCAGTTGAAGTCATTCCTCATCTTTATAATTGTTTTCGAGGGTCCGAAGGCTGTTGGCGAAGTTCTTATTTACCATCTATGATAAATTTATCTCTGCTCTGTAACAATGCCTCGCTCGTGGTCACTTTTTCACTTCGTAGAAACTGGAACTATTCCTCATGATAATTATAAAGGAAAACTTTTTTTAAGGTTATGCTCAAGACAGGATTTGTGCATGAACAACAAAATTGTTTATTCCTCAACAATATGAAGTTGTACCACCAAACATGTTCATGAAAGAATGAAATTTTAGGTGTTCATTAAAAAGATTGAGATGTAAACACAAGTTAATTAACATATTATAATAATACTGAATACTACTATAGATATAAATCATAAATTCAAAATTGTAGGGAAACGTTAGATAATACCGAAGATCATACGCAAATTTAGTATAAAATTAAATGAATATTACCCAGGCTTTGATTTTGAAATGAAGTATTAGTTTTTGAGTAAAAATTATGCATCCGTGTTATTACAACGTATACATTGCATATGAGGCCTTACTAGGAAGAAGTGGCTTAGTGACAAAAGTTAAAGAAAATGCGGTTAAGTTGTGCCAATTTGGAAGCGAAATAACTCTAACTTTTGAAGTTTAAAAAAAAATAAAATTATATTGTCAAAATGTCTTGAAGTTGAACAAAAGTTATCACTTTCAAATTGGCACAACTTTTAACTGCGTTTTCTGGCGTTTTTACTTTAGTCGCTTAGCCACTTCCTGGTAGGGCCTCTTATACCAAATAGTTACTGAAGTACCTTTTTCTCGCATTAAAACTCTAAATGAATTTGTAAAGTGGAAGTGGATTAAACTGTTTCCTTCATTGGTTTTTTATTGTTCTATTTCTAAAGTGGAAATGTAGTGAAGAAGCATTTCAATGCTCGTCGAAGTTTGATGCGACTTTGTGGGAAAACATTTAAATACTCGTTCACTTTCAATTTCAGATGAAAAGGGATGCCGACGATCGGAAAGCAAAAGATAAGGAAGAAGGTTTGAGTCATTCCGAAAGTCCAGTCAACACTTCGTTTGAACTTTCTAAACTGAACAAAGCTGAAGACCGCCCAAGCAGCCCCTTAAAACTTCCCCCAAACACCACCACCACTACTACCACTACTACTACTACCACTACTACCACTACTACTACCACTACCACCACCCCCACTACCATTACCACCACTCACCACGACACCAACAACATCAACAATGAGGGTGGTGGTGATTCCGGGGACATCAACGATAATTTAATTCCTTCCACCAATAGTAGTAGTAATAATAATAAGAGTAGCGTGGCCTTAAACAAGACCCTGAGAGAAGGCTCCACCAATGACTCCAGCGGAGATGGAGAGAAGAGCATGGTACAAAGTATCATCAAACAGTTGGTGAAAAATTCCTCGAAGGAGTTGAGTTCAGTAAACAACAACCACCATCCAACTGAAGAAGTCGTGGTTGATGGTTACTATCGGGAGTTGGTGAAGTTGGTGAATCAACAGAGGGAGAAAATAAGCTCCCAACAGATAGACTTGACGAAGGTACATTTTGCATAATTGTTACGATGAGAATTTGGGATCATTTTGGGAGGCAGGGATTCCAAGTTAATTTTACAAAAGTAATGCATTAGGACTATAATGTTCAAATTGGTCTTGTCTTGGGATTCCCACCAATGTAGAACATGTTCGGAGTTACTCCTCGGGAATGTAACTCCTTTCATTATTAGCTATTGCGTTATTCAACCTTCAACAAAAAAAAAAAGGTCCCAACATCAGATATTAATTTCAACGTTTTTAGTCCTAATGTATTACTTTTGTAAATTTAATTTAAAATAAATTTTCCTATGAGACTGGGGCACCCTATATATATATATATATATATATATATATATATATATATATATATATATATATATATATATATATATATATATATATATACCCTTGGACAGAAGTATGAGGCACCAAAGAAAATGTGATGTATGAAAGATGTAAAAGTGATTTGAATTAGTGTTATAAATGGTTTTTTTAATGTTATATTTAATATTTGGGCCAATTTCCATTTGCTTTAATTACAGCACTTAGCCATTTGGGTATTGTTGACTAGGTGGGCATTGGTGGCACTTGCCATTTTGTTCTATTCATCTTGTATCATTGTACAGGGTCTGTGAAAAAGGAGCCCCTATACTATACGCTATAAACTATAGTTGTAAAAAAAATTCTAAGCCCCCATACATGTACTTACTCAAGAATACCATGAAAATAAAGAATGGGTAATAAATTGTTAACAATTTTTATTTCAATTGTAGATTGACACTTATTATCAGATTCATTTATGACTCTACTAAAAAATTGTTCACTATATTTTCCTCCAATCTTTACTACTGTTCTAAGTCTTGGTCGGAATTTGTGTATAGCACGATTCACCTGGTCTTGAGGTAGTTCAGCCTATTTTCTTAGCACATTTCTGAGGTGTTGACATCCCTGATTTGGCACTGTACTCTCTTTTTGAAAGGTCCTCACAGATGCCATAGCTAATTGACTGGATTTAGGTCAGGGCTATTGGGAGGCCAAAATCTGGTTGAAGAAATTCTGGAATGTATGTGGTTAAATAAGCAACAGTTTCTTCTGTGGTATGAGCCCTTGTTCCATCTTGTGGGAAGATAAAATGACCTCCATCAGCAAGTTTCTTCATTTCAAGAATAATGTTCTCGAAGAGTATTCCTATAAGTCTCCATTTACTGTAACACTCTGTTCTACGAAATGATTAGACGTTTTTCCCAATTTGAAACACCGACATATACCACAATGCTTTTTGAAAACTGACTGACTTGTTGTGAGTAGTCTTTCATCCATAATTTGGTTCTTTAATTGGACATCTTTTATACACACTGCTGTTTTGAGTTATTTGGTGGATCTACAGTGAAAATTTTTTCAGCCGTGAAGATTGTCTCGCTAATCTTTGCAATTGGCACGCGTCTCAACAGTTTGTTCACCCGTGTTACTCACTTTTCTTCACCCGTGTTACTCACTTTTCTTCATCAGCTCTACTCTGCTTTTGTTCATGGACGCATTTAAAAGGCCAAAGGAGGCGGCGGGATTGACTTCTAACAGCCATTGCTTAGCATCTTCCTTGCCTTTGCATCCTGTGGCCGGTGTTTCAAAACGTTTTGTCGTGGTTTTTTCAGAAATACAAATTCCAATGGACTTTTCAGAATCAGAATGAAACTTTTTTTTTAATTGTGATGGACACTCGTTTCAATATTAGATCCTGACGTTTAGCTGTTACTCTTTTTCGACCACTTCGTGACTGATATGAATAACTTTTGGTGTCTTCGAATCTTTTCAGTTTCGTTTGCACAGCCCATCTTCAACATTCTAGTCTCTTCGAAATTGCCGCCTTCAGAAGCTAGTAACACTGATTTGAGCTCCTTTGTTAGTTTCTTTGTTTTAGCTATTTGGGATAAGTTTTAAATCACTAATATTGTAATAATATTGACACTTGTTGGATTTTAATTGTCGCCATCACAACTGAATTTCATTGGATGGTCTGTGAGACAGCTAAGTGTTTATGTAACCACGAATGGTTTGAAACTTAGTCAAATAACTTAGTTTATAGCTTTCACTTAACATAGATAAATTAAAATATTAATTGGTTAGATAGTTCGTAGCTTATTGCACATATCTCAAGGTGCCTCGTACTTTCGTCCAATGTAATATATGTTCTTATAGAATAGTAATGGAATGGCATCCGAAAATGTTTGTCACTTTCACAGAATTTCTGCCTAAGGAGGTGGGGCCTGTATCTCTTTCCTAACATGTATTCTGATCATGCTGAGTTAGATTATGAACTGGTCAATTGGGAACCATCTTTCATATAGATATATATATTTATTATAATAATTGTCCAGAAAGACTTTTTGAACACCCTGTAGAATAACGGGTTTTTTTTTTTTTATAATAACCTTTGAGGGAGTTAATTGCGAATGATTTATTTAACAAGGAAAAGCTTTCATTTCAGTACGAAGCTGAAATTGCATTCACGGAAGGAAGATGGAAAGAGGAGGAGTCGAGGTTAACGTATCTGCAGGAGGAAATTCAACGTCTGGAGAAGGTCCCCGAGAAGCAAGTGGACATGGTAAGCTCTTTCAGAAGGTCGGCTGGCTAACGACCTTTCCTTTGAAGTATAGCTTTAAAGAGGGGGTGGGGTTTGTGGAGGGGGTAAAATTAGGATCCCCCACACGACTCAAACCCCAAACTCATTAAAGTTAGATAATTCTCAGTGGTAAAAAACTATATTACGTTATCAGTTAGAAGGAATAAGTTTAGTCTTGCCAATGCTTTATTAAGTTTCAACATATTCCTCTCTCTAATACCTAGAGCAAAAGGAAAAACTACCATTCTATAATCCGTAAAAGAAGAAAAAAATAATCAGAGGCAACCCATAACATTTACTGTTTTTATTTCTCAAAGCTAAAAAACTCAATTTATTTTATTTTTTTTTTTTATGGTTTATTGGAATTCTTGGATTTAATTTTTTAATCTATTTCTATACTACGGAGCAGTAGCTCGCGTATCAGTTTGGGAACAACCGTATTCAGACTGTAAACCCATTTATGTCAATAAATTTTTGCGAGGTACTGTTAAATCGTTTCATTAAGTTATTGTAAGCATTCCTCGTGTAAAGCGTATTTTAAACATTTGAAGCGATTATTGTATAGTCTCTGCATTTTCTAAAGGATTAATTTTTGCCACTACAAGTTATTCTGAATTCCTCGAACTTCGTGAGTGATATTTTTAGTTTTGATATTGGTTATTGACTTCGTTTCAATTTACAGTTTAAGTCCTGTAAACTTACATTTAAGTGAAAAATTGAATGAAAGTTTAAAAGTCGGTTAATCGAAATTAGGTTTGTCTCAGCAGTCGTCTGAAGGGATTTCCAGTTTAAAACGTTTCCGGACATTTGTAATAACATTTTGGGTTGTATCTAATTTTTATTCCATTTGAAAAGTAAATTATATTTCATGGCACCAAATTTAATTAGAAAATCGGTCATTATCGTGTCTTGATGAAATTTAACAATGTTAGGACCATTTTCATGTTTTTTAATGTTGGAAATATAAAATTTGTTAATTATGATATAAAATGTGTAGTAGTTTCGCAAACTGTTGCGCGCGCGCACGGGGTCAGTTGGTTCCTCTCTTTCCAGAAGCTTTTCACTCAGCTTGAAGACCAGCTAAAAGCGGCGAAAAAAGCAGAGGCTTCTTCCCAAGAAGAAATTGCTGACATTCAGAAGAAAATCACTGCCTGCGACCATCAGTTGGCACAACTGAATGCCAGAATCAGGTTCGTTAGACTCCCTTTCCTCCATGCGGCAATCGCTCATGTTCTAAGAGTATTTCCAACGCACTCATTTCCTTCAGTGTAAACGTTCATTCATTTCTGACAACTCTCTTCCAGCTGTATGTTCACTACCAACACTTGCTATTCACTCGTCTTTAACACCTGATTCGGATAAAATTCATTGTTGACAACAGTTACTTAATTCTGTTATTTGTTTACATAATACTGTTGTATTTTTGGGGAGGTATTAGAGATGTACCGATGCGACTGTGAATAATCGGCAGTCGGCAATTCGAGCCAATAATCGGCGCCGATTTTTTATAAAATTTTTGAGGAGTCCTTTTATCATTTGACTTCGGCCGAAATTGATAAGTGATATTTGTGAAGAATGTAGAACATCTTCAGTATTATATTTAGAGTTGCATAATAATTTTCCATTATCGGTCGAAAACGTGTAATTATGAACAAATTTGTCTCTGATTCCGTAGGTATGACATGTATGCTAGGCGGGGGGGTTCCTTTGGGCCCCTAAACAACATACTGTAATTACACCACTATGCCCCCCCCCCCTTTTTTTAAATTGAAATGAAATTGAAACCAATTCTTTGAATTAAAAAACCTGATAAATGACAGATTAAAGTAAATAATGCTATAAGTAAAGTTAGTAAGTTTTATATATATATATATAATATACGGTGTGTGTATATATATATAATATACGGTGTGTGTATATATATATATAATATACGGTGTGTGTGTATATATATATATAATATACGGTGTGTGTATATATATATATATAATATACGGTGTGTGTATATATATATATAATATACGGTGTGTGTATATATATATATAATATACGGTGTATATATATATATATAATATACGGTGTATATATATATATATAATATACGGTGTCTGTATATATATATATATATAATATACGGTGTGTATATGTATATATAATATATATATATATATATATATATATTATATATATATATATATATATATATATATATAATAAGAAATCTTTCTCCGTATATTACTTAAAGAATCAATTGAAGCATGCTAAAATCAAAATATTCACCTTAAGAAATTTAAAATCGTAAATTACTGACACCACTGGCCTTTCCATTGGAACACAGGTAGCTTTTTTCTCGACTCGAGTGCGTTCAAAATAAATTTCTGTTTTCGTAACCAATTCTATCTTGTGATGCTTCTGTTACCATATTTACAGCATGTTCTACTCACTGGCTGTGACAGGGAAAAGGAATAAGCTGAAGTGGTTCATTTCAAACTTTAAGATCATCATCATTTGTCAAATTCTGTAAAATAGGTGGAGGGGTGATGGTTTCGTTGTCCCAGTCGATCATGTTAGGATAATCGTCTGCTTCAAAGTTCAGTGTTTTTGGCAGCTCAAAATTTCTCGCATTGGTGTTCCTAGTTCTTGCTCGAATGATGAGCTAAAGAGCCAGCTCTCTGACATATCTTCTTGTGTCTGTTATCATTGAGAGTAAGATATTCTCTGGGTGGGCAAAATAGGCGTTATTTCTGAGGACACGCTCCATAATCATCCGATGCTTTTTATCTAAGCCTTTAAGCAAGTGCATGATATACCAAAAATTAGATGCTCCTTCATTTGCCTTTGGATGAGACTTTATCCAAAACCAGCCTGGAGCGAAAACCAGCATTATAATTTTTACTAGGTCTTGGATGTTTTTGTCTGGATTCCGTGTAGACACACACAAGCGCAGGATCCTGTTTGCTCGTGTTAGCCATCTTGCATGATGGAGGGCACCTGGGGATCTGGTGGCTAACGCTTGTGAGATGCGTCCAGATTGTATGCTAATGCACATTTCATACATATATTTTTGGTCACTGCTGAAACTTTTAACAATATCGGTCGAAACTTCTTTGTTGCCCTCTACAGGGGTATACTGTAATCAACTATATCCAGTTTGGTCAAATCCTCTCTGAGTTTATTTCAAAGAGAACCTTTGAAGGTGTTTGGTCCCGAAGTTTTTCCATCAATTGCTTCACATACGTGCCTGAAGGGCAGTTCGTTTGCATGCAAAAGGCAAATCAGCCATTGTACTGGCCTATCCAGATATAATTCAATCAATTTTAGCACTCCGCCAATCCTGCCAGTGTTCACTGGGGTGCCATTGCATAGCAAAGCTTTGAGGGATTCTTTGCTATTAGAATCAACTATAAAAGTTTATATTTCATCTGCAGTACAACAAGCAGTTCGTTATCTGGAGCTATATGATCCATGTAAACATCATCAGGTTCTTTGACTATTACATAATGTTGTTCGTACTCACTCCCTTCTTTGTCTTTGATCTTTTTCTACCATCAAATCCGATGCCTTCAATCTGGTGTGTTCTCTGATTTCACTTAGAATACGTGTGGTAAAAAGAACATAATCATTCTCTCCACTTTTTTCCTATCCAACATATTGGTTTCGTCTAATATTCCCATATCCTTCAAAGCTTTGCATTTACTGTAGCTGCAGTAGCTCTGTAACTTACACGGTATCTATCTGCTGTTATTGTTAAGTTTGTCATAAATAATTTGTTCTGATGGTTTTTTTCTCAGCTCAAATCTGGAACAAAGTCAATATCGTCGCTGTCATCATCAATTTCCATGCTCTCATCTTCCATAATATGTAAGGGTCCAGTTTGCTGGTTGAGGCGACATTCATAATCTAGGCTTATCTTGGCTCTTCTTTCTAATCCTTAACTCTATCGTGAGTCCTTTTTCTTGCGGAAGCCGTTACTCTGTCGATTGGTCCTAGTTGGTTTTTTTCTTTGTTTCTGCCCCACAAAAGACTCCCACTCAATCATTGGAACTCTAATATCACATCTGAATCCGTTCGACTGATTTTTTTATCGTAACAAGTACAATACAAGTACAAGTACAAGTACCAGACATTTCATCGAATGTCGCCACCTTCTGCTGAAAACTGTTGTTTCTTTGTTTTAATGGTACTTTATTTAGCTTTGCTGCAGATTCTATCAATCTTTCAACTTTTATAGCTATTCCTTTAAATCCTATATGTGAAAAGGAAAACTTCTCCCAAATGACTTCCACCTCTTTAGTGACAATTCTGTAACATTGTTTTGGTGTTCTAGAACCTTTCGAAATCAGTTCTTCTCTTTTTCTTACCAATAAATAATGCCTAAATACGTCAGACTTTGAAGGAGTCATTGAAGGTGGAAATTCTGCAGGGTGACCAAATGTTGAATTGTGCGTTTTGCTTGTCGCCATGATTTCACTTATTTAGGTCTAGTAGCATTAATAACGAGAAACTAATTGTTAAATTCTAGCAATTGAATCATTCAATCTGAATTTATAACTCATTCGGAATTAAATCATAACTCATTCAATCATAAACAATCTGAAACTAAACAAAAAAACGTGACAATAATTCATCTAATCTACTAAATTAATCTATGTAATCTATTCAATCTATCTAAAACTCTATCTAAATAATCTATCCAAATTAATCTAATCTACTTAATAAGACTTAATATAATGCATGATTGTCACATTTGGGGTTTATATCTGTGGAGAGAGTAAAATGGGGGGGATGCTATTGAAGGGGTAAAGGGGATCGCGCATATACATTTTTTTTACAAGATGAGATCATTTCGAACTACGTGCATACTTTGAAATTGGAGAAACTCTATTTTTGATATGTTTCGACCCCCCCCCCCCACCCCCACCCCCAGTAATCGTCTTTGGACACAGACCGAGTCACACTACAACATGCATCACATGACGCGTATATTGTAGTTGTCGTGCTAGGGGATTTGAATGCGAGAGTGGGAGATGTGCCAATTGAGGGTATAGATTGGGGTGCCTGGTGTGAATGGAAGTGGAGAAAGGTTAGTTTAGTTGTGGTGAAAGCGAATTTATGATTGGGAATTTACGTACATGGTTTCGTAAAAGATTTACGCAAGTACACGTGGGTGAGTGGTGTCCGAGGTAATAGGGCACTAATGGATTGTGTTGATGACGAGATGTGTTGAGAGGAGTGGCAGGTGGGACGTGACCACTTCTTGGTGGGGCGAAAGTGAAGGTTTGTGGTGGGCGTGGAGTAAGAGGGGTTAGTGTGCCCGTGAGAGAGGTAGTGAAATTGAATGAACTGAGGAAAAGGGATTGTAAACGGATGTATCAGGAGAGACTGAGTGAGGAATGCTGCAGGGTGGGAGAGTGAGAAATAAGGGGTATGGAAGAGGAATGGCAGATATTTAGTGAAGCAGTGCTGGTGTGTAGTGTACGGAAGTTTGGGTTGGACATAAACGACGGGGTGATGAATGGTGGAATGTGGAGGCTGAAATGTTGAAGCAAAAGGGGGAAGTATATGCTCGGTACTTGCAGAGCAGAAGTGTGGATGATTAGGAAGAGTATAATTGGAAGAGAAAAGTGAGAGAGAGAATTTCAGGGAGATCTACAGAAGCTAAGGCTAACAAAGACCCTAAGATCCACTCTAAGGCTAGCCCGAGAGAAAGGAAAAGAGTAGGGGGTGAAGAGAAGAGAATAAGGGGTTAAGTAAGGAGCAACACCTATCATTCGTGGGTTAACATTCATTCAGAAAAAGAGGAAAAAAGTCTCACCATCATCATCCGCCGGCCACTGCCGACAAGTCAGAAAAATAGTCGGAGAAAATAGGAGGGGGGGGGGGGTGAAAGATGAAAAGAAGTAAAATAAGAACGCTTACAAACCATGCAAACAGTCTTAACTCACTGTCATACCATGCAAACTACAAACATGCAAGGAAAGAGTTAGAGACATGCAAAGTAAGGAGATAAATTTAAAAAAAAAAAAAAAAAAAGTAGGTAAAGTTAAACAAAAAGTGGGTTAGTTTACGCTACGAGCTACATCTACGTTCGTGTTGTGTTAGTCCAATTTTTTTTTTTTTTAATTATTTTTTTATTTTTTATTTTTTTTAGTTTTTAATAATTTAATTGCTGGCATCACACGCTGGCATGTCACAAGCTGGCATTCATCGTCAACAGACTCATCCTCGAGCACCACCACCAGAGCTCCTGTTGTTAACTTTCTTTTTTAATTTTAAACAACGTTAATACTTTTAAAATGTCTGTCAAGACGGTTCTTAAACATATTAACGCTGGTAGAATGAACGACTGACGCGGCAAGATTATTCCATTTATCAATTACTTTAAACGTAAAGAAGTTTTTAGCGATATTAGTAATGAAACGTCTGCCACGCAACTTAAATCCGTTATTGCGAGTATTACTATTATCGAAAGTGAACAATTTATCAATTTACGTTATCGATGTTATTAACGATTTTGAAAACTTCAATAAGCTCCCCCCTTAATCTCCTAGTTTCGAGTGAATACAGTTCTAACTCTTTAATCCTATCTTCATAAGGCCTATTGCGCAATGACGGAATAAGTTTCGTGGCACGACGCTGAACCCTTTCTAACCTATCAATATCCTCACGCAAGTACGGGCACCAAAACTGAACGGCATATTCTAAATGAGGCCTGACTAGGGACTTGTAAAGGGGCAATATAATATCCTTCGATTTAAATTCGAAATTACGCGCTATGAAGCCTAACATCCTATTAGCTTTTGCGCAAGACTCCAGGCACTGGTTCCTAACCTTTAAGTCTTTAGATACGCGTACGCCTAAATCTACTTCCTCGTCAACGCTCGCTAACTCCCTATCATCCATCGTACGCGTAATTATTGTTGCGAGAACCTATATGCAAAACTTTACATTTATCTACGTTAAATTGCATCTGCCACTTATCCGTCCACTCCATAATCCTATCTACATCGTCTTGGATCCTATTTCTATCGTCCTCGTTAACAACCTTACCGCCTATTTTAGTATCGTCCGCGAATTTTGACACGTTACTAGTCAATCCTACATCTATGTCGTTAATGTAAATTACGAATAGCAATGGGCCTAACACTGAACCCTGTGGGACACCGCTACCTACATCTAACCACCCCGATTCACTACCATTAACTACGACCCTCTGCCTCCTAGCACGAAGCCATTCTTCTAACCAGTTAGCTACCTGACCGCGTATACCGTGCGCTTTAACCTTCGCAATTAGTCTCCTATGCGGAACTGTATCGAACGCCTTTTTAAAATCTAAATAAATAACGTCAGCTGCTCTATGCCTATCGTATTCGCGCACTATTTAGTTATAAAATTCTAACAAATTAGTTATGGCGTCGAAACCCATGCTGACTACTATTAATCAAACCCCTACTTTCTAAGTGATCGATAATACGATCCCTAACTACGGATTCCAAAAGTTTACCGACAATTGACGTTAAGCTAATGGGCCTATAATTGCTAGCTACCGCGCGGTCGCCTTTTTTAAAAATAGGCGTGACGTTAGCTAATTTAAAGTCTTCAGGAATAATCCCCGTTTCGAGTGACTGATTAAAAATCTTCGCTAAGGGGCCTACGATAACGTCTTTCAAATCTTTCAAATGTCTGGGCTAAAAAGCGTCAGGGCCTGGAGCCTTGGTAACTTTTAGCCTATCGATATAATGCGCAATCTCAGCCTCGTAAACAGTTATTTCATCCAAAATAGTCTCGCTACTAAATGGAACGATATCGTCCACGTCGGGGACATTATTTACATCATCTACGGTAAAAACTGTCGCAAAAAAGTTATTGAAAATACCCGCCATCGCCTGAGCGTCAGAAGCCAAAGCGCCATTAACATCCACTAGAGGGCCTATGTTATTTTTACCGGCTTACGATTATTAACGTATTCAAAAAACTTTTTTGGATTATGTTTACTATCCGCAGCTATAAGTATGATGATGATGATGATGATTTGGAGAAAAGTGAATAGTGAGAGGAAAATGAGAGGGCAGATGAGCATGACTGAAAAGAGTCGATGGGAAGTGATGAGAGAGAGATGTGAAGACGAGGTGGAGTGAGTATTTTGAGGGACTATTGAACTTGTCGGAAGATAGGGAAGCAGATGTGGTATGTTTGGGCAGAGAGGGGTACATAGTATGAGAGTTGTGGCGAATGGGTTTGTCCGTAGGGAGGTGGTGGTGGTGAAGGCCCTAGGCAGGATGGAAGGTGGAAAAGCGGTAGCAGTGGATGTGATCGCTGTAGAGCTGAAAAAAGGCCGTGGATGTAGTGTTGATTGGTTATCGCGTCTGTTTAATGTGTGTGTAGACAGGCGAGCTGCCTCAGGACTGGCGGAGTGCGTGTGTCGCCCCTGTATAAAGGCAAGGGGGACAAAAATGTATGCTCGAATTAAAGGAATTAGTTTGTAGTGTGTGTCAGGTAAGGTGTATGGGAGAGTGGCGATTTAAAGGGTGGTGGCATGCACGGAGTGACAGATTGGGGAGGAGCAAGGGTGGTTTGGAAGAGGTAGAGGTTGTGTGGACCAGGTGTTTGGGTTGAAGATGTGTAAGAAATATTTGGAGAAAGAAAGCGATACGTATGTGGCGTTCATGGATCTTGGAAAAAGCGTATGATAGGGTTGACAAAGGTGTTACGGCAAGTGCTGCAACTGTATAGGCTGCATGGGTCGTTGTTGAATGCGGTGAAAAGTTTTACCGAGGGAGTAGAGCATGTGTGCGTATGGGAAGAGAGGAGGGTGAGTGGTTTCCGGTGAAAGTGGGTCTACGGCAGGGTTGTGTGATGTCTCCATGGTTGTTTAATGTGTTTATAGACGGGTGGTGAAAGAAGTAAATGCAAGGGTCATGGGAGGGGAGCCGGGTGAAGCATGTTGCGGGGAGGTTCTTGGGAAGTGAATCATTTGTTGTATGCGGATGATACGGCTCTGGTGGCGGACTCGAGAGGAAAGCTACAGAGACTGGCAACCGAGCTCAGGAGGGTGTGTGAAAGAAGGAAGCTAAGCGTAAATGTGAATAAGACTGCTATGAAAGGGAGGTTCGTGAGCAACTGAGTGTAAGTTTGTATCGGGAGGAAATGGAAGAAGTGGCATGTTTCAGGTACTTGGGGTGGATTTGGCGAGGAATGGGACTATGGAGGCGGAGGTGAGTCGCGGTGGAAGAAGGGGCAAAGGTACTAGGTGCCCTAAGAAATGTTTGGAAGGAGAGATCAGTGTCTATGGGTGCTGCGAAGATGGGTACGTGTGAAAGTATAGTAGTGCCAATAATGTTGTATGGATGTGAGGCTTGGGTGGCGAAGGAAAGGAAAAGGGTGGATAGCTAGATGTACTGGAAATGAAAGGTGAGAGAGAGTTGGAGTCTTATGGAGAGAGCAGACGTGGGGTTTTAAAATGGTTTGGGCATATGGAGAGGATGGTAAAGAGGATTTAAGTGTCAAAAGGGGAGGGGTAGACCGAGGAGATGGAAGGATGGGGTGAAGAAAGCTTTGGGTCAGCGGGGCCTGGACGTCTGGGAGGGTGAAAGACGCGCGCTGGATAGAAAAACTGGACAATGTGGTATATGGGGGTCGATGGGCTGGCAATGTACCGCCTCAGTGTGTATGAAGCGGTCTGGGTAAAGCGTGGAGTAGTCTGCGGGGCTGGGCCGGGCTGTGGATAATGTTGCCCTGAGGCAAGTACATTATTTATTGCCATGTGAGCGATTGAGACTCTTCCTGCCTGTTCCTGACGCGACCTCACTGCGATGGGAGAGGCGTGTGAAGAGACCAACGCACGGAACTGCAACGAGGTTAATGAGGTATATAATCCCTAACATTAAAAGAAATGAAACTCTAAAAGCCGCGAAGCTTCCTGAAAGCGACTCCTCTCATCGTTTGGCCGGCTAAACTAAACCTAAATGGTAAGTCTCTTTCGTTAAAAGGTGTATAATAAAATGTCATGCTTCAGGCAACTCGAACCGACGAAGAATACCCCGAAAAACGGGAGATTGAGATTAAGAAATTTGTCCTAAAATGAAATTGAATAATCCGGTTTTTTATTGAAATTATCGATAGTTTATGATGAAAGATTAACCACGTTTTCGTTTGTCGATGTTATTAATATTTAGGAGTAATTGGGCGTTATTAATATCAGCGTTATGTTCATAAGCATCGTTTAGATCAGTGGTTCCCAACCTTTTTTGCTGCAACCCTAAATTTGCTACAAACAGGACCTCCCGACCCTCAGGATTATATAAAATTAAATAGTATATATATGGTATAAGATAAAAATGAATTAGTGACCCTTCGCGACCCTACTTGAGGACCCCGCGACCCGAGGTTGGGAACCACTGGTTTAGATAATGAACATATCATCATTCTCAGTCGGTTTGAGCTGCCTGAAGCACGACTCGTGCAACTTTTAGCGTATAACTTTTACTGTTTAGTATTAGTTTAGCCGCCTGAGCGATGACGGGAGTCGCGCTCGAAAAGGTGGCGGGATGAAAACCTATAAATGTGAAAAAAGAAGTTTGAAGTTTATGAATACTTCAGAGTACAATTTAAAACTGATCCTTTTATTATGATGAAGCATTTTTTTCTCCGTTATCGTGCTAAAGTTTCTTCTTTTTTGGCTAAAGAAACCCGAGAGTTAACATCAAATGTAAAATACTCCTTTTGTCATATCTTGAAGGTCATTAAACTTCTACTGTTGAATATTAAGAGTGATTTATTAGTATTTTAGTTTTTAATATACATTATCGAGACCTTTAAAATTATATTATAATGTCATTTAATTATCGAGTAAAATACCAACCTGAAAGGGATCAGTTAATTCAGAAGCCCTTTGGCTATATCGTTGAACTATTGAATCCCTCCTAGGAAGAAGTGGCTGAGCAACAAAAGTAAAAAACTCGAGAGAACCCCGTTAAAAGTTGTACCAATTTGAGTGCCACGACTTTTGAACTTGGTAAGAGGGCCTCAATTATTAACAAAAGTTGAAGGTAATCCATGCTCGGAGCCCTAATCCCGTTTCATTGCGGGAATATGGAACATGAATGAGAGTTTATACTCGACTAAAACACACTGGGGGATAAAGTGTGGATAGTGGTACTTGCTTGAGTTATGAAAACACTTATGTAGCGGACCACGAAGAAATTGTTTTGGTGGTCCCTGGTCAGCAACCAAGGCCTAACATCAATTAATAAACTTTTACAGTTTTTACACACGTGCTGCATATTTTTCTTTGAAAATTATTAATTCTAACTAAATAAAAATATAATTACGTTTGTGTAATTTAAACCCAACTTATTTTGAAGTGTCTCTCTCTTAACAAAATTGTGACCGATAATTTGGAACATTTATTCATCTTGTATTCAAACGTAGTTTTTTATTTTTTATTTTTTTGCGTTGAAGCCTGTGGTAAGGTCGAAAATTATCATGTACGTACATAATGTACGCGTTCTTCGTGACTGTACGATTATGTTACGCGTATCTACAAAAATCGATAATCTGCATTTCCATGAATTGGTACATCCTTTCGGGAGATATTACCCCTTGGCTTAATAAGTAGCGTGAAATTGGCTAAGAAAGCGCGAGTCTGTGAGTTGTCTTGGCATTTAGATGTATTCCTTCACTATTTGAAAGTAGATTCGTTTAAAAGCTAACCACTGATTAATTAAAAAAAAGTAAATGATTGAACTTCATTTTCGTCAGATCGATTCAAGAGGCATTACATCAAGAGGAAGTAGCTCAGAAACAGAGACAGCAAGAAGCGTTGCAGGAGGAAGAACAAGAGGCGATTCTCAGGGAAATCGAGAAGCTGCAAGTGGCGGTGGAGCAGGCGACAAAGCAGGCGGAACACGCGCAGGGATTGTCCCAACAGCTGACGCAGGAGGTGTTGTTGAGTTCCAGTGTGAAAGTATTTGCAATTCGTTCTCAGATCCGCGTGCTAAGTCGTGGCCATGTCCCAAACCGCCTCGTTCGATTAGCGAAGTTAAGCGACGTTGGGTCTCCTCAGTTGTTGGATGGGTGACTTCACCCTACGTTCAGCTGTATCTACCGTGGTTCAGATTCCACGTAAAGATGTAGGTCCCCTCCATCATATGACCTTAGATGTTGCGGAGGAGGTTAAACAACTCCAAATCATCTCTGATCTGCTCATGGTTTGAAAAATTAGTAATGTGATAACCAACTAGGCTTGGTGATGAAATTACCGTACCTGCAGTGGTGTAGAAATTCCAGTGGAATTAACTAGTGAGGTAGTGATTATCTACGACTGATAAATTAGTGGCGTAGTGACTAACGGTGGTTTGTGAAGTAATGTTACTCTCCATTTATTCCGGTTAAATTTAACTTCAGATGAGCGAGGCGGAATCTCGTCTGGAAGAGAAACGACAGGAGATTGAAGCACTGAAGCAAGCTATGCGCGAAGCCAATTTAGAAGCCCTTTCAATGACACCTCCGGATGAAGCTAAAGCCCTCTCTGAAAGCAGGACAGGTGAGTACAGGAGCAGATCGATTCTACGATCTTTGAACTGTGGTCATCCCCATTTTATATACAGGGTGGCGCAAAAGTCGCGCATCATATGAATTTTCAGTATTGATTATATATTTTTTCTGTTAGGTAGGGGATGGCTGCGAAATTAATAATAGACTAGAGGGTGAGCTTGGTTTTAATGTGTGGAATACCAGGTACAACAAATCGATGAATCGGTACAGAATTTAAATTCTGTAATGATCAGGGTTGTGGAGTCGGTCCAAAATTTTCCGACTCCGACTCCACACATTGTAAAAAATCTAAAAATCCGACTCCGACTCCTCACATTTTAAATATACGACTCCGACTCCGACTCCTCGTGTTTCACTCTATAATTATCATAATAATAAGACATTTCATCACCACCACATGAATCGTCAGGTTACTTTCTAGGATAAGGGGACATTCAAATGTTAAGAAGGATATTGACTTGTAGATATCATATTAAGGGATTTTTATTTTTTCCAATAATATATATATATTTTTTTTTTTTTAGTTCAGGAAGAACCGATTCGCCTCTATTTAAAGGGCATATCTCAGCGGAAAAACAAAGAAAAAGTGAGAGGAAAGACAGAGGAAAAAGAAAGGGTGGAGGGGACAGTCGAAGTGGAAAAAGACCAAGGACTGCAGGGTCGAGCCCCATCATCCTTGGGTGCTAGGGCCGGGAGGGCGCACGTGAAACCTCCAGGAACAAGCACGTACAAACGAGCACAAAGAGCACTCAAGAGCACGAGCTTAGAACCCCCTTGCGGGGATATATATATATATATATAAATAAATGAAAAAGATTCTCTTAAACATAATTAAGGTCTAACCAGTAGTAGTCCTACTTAAAATTGAATAACCCTTCTTAACCTAGTGGCTATAACTATGCGTTTGATGGCTTTTTTCAATTAATTTTATTAATTTTACACAATTACATATTGAATTAACATTTAAAAATACAAAATTAATTACATAGTAGGCCCGATGCTACTGTTAATAATTTCCAGAAAATAAAATTAACAAATTTATAAAATATTAGAAATTTTATATAATTAATAATGATTAACCTATTGAAAACATAAATCGTAATTTATAAACCTTTTACTATATATAAAATTAAATGCTTATATTATCTTAACTATTTATTACATGTTAGGTAAATTTGTTCGTAAGAAAAGGATGGCATCTGTCAGGTGCTCCTTCATCTGTCCTCTTAAGTCAGATTTGATGATCCGAAGAGTAGAAAAAAGGCGCTCAACACTAACTTGCGTAGGGGGTAGGGCAGTGACAGCAAGGGCAGCTTCCTGTACAATTTCTGGATAGCTCTCTATAGCTTTCATTACTTCCATTTTTGTAAAGCGGTCAATTTTTTCAACTTCTTTCAGTGCAGCAAAAAAAATTCCATTTGAATTTATTCAGTTTTGTTGGAGCCGGAGGGCGTTCATGTTCTTCTGACTGGACACGGCGACGCTTTTGAATCTTTTCTTGGTCATCAAGAAACTTCTCATATTCATCTTCTGAGCTTGATAAAGACGGGCTACTGTAGATAGGAATTTCATCAGTTTCATCACTTTCATGTTGTTGTCCCGATTGGTCCTCTTGAAATCCCTTCATGCGAATGGCCACATCGCAAAGTGTAGATTTTGCCTTATTTTTTGATCTTCTGTCAAAATGACTCTGTACATGGGGTCAACATAAATTGCAGCCAGTAGGATACCATTGTCAAGAAGGGAACTCTCTTCGTATCATTGAGGCTTTCATCTCATCAGCTATCATGCCTCCAATTTGTGAGAGCCGAAAAATAAGGGTTTTCCATTCTTTATAAAAACGACCTGGTGTAAGATCTTGATTGCAGATTTTTTGTTACTGTATAAGGGTAACGTAAAAGGCTTTCAAGTTCTTTGACTTGTTCCCAATGAGCCTCAGACATTGATACTTCAGGGTTGGCCATATCAGAGAGGAACTGTTTTAGTTCAAGAATGCGAGCTATCATCAAATATGTACTACCCCATCTTGTTGCCTGATCAATAATAGCACCTTTCCCAGCTCTTCTTTTGAGGATGGCATCAATCTTTGGGGTTCTAGCAAACTGTAGCAACTTCTCGCGCAATAGCAACCAAGCTGGCTGCATACCTTCCTTTCAATCCATCGCGAATAGCCAACTGAAGAGTATGCACTGCACAACGCATGTGGTGTATTTCTGAAATCCTTGCAGCAGCTTCCGGTAAGTATTCAAAGTCATGAGGATCATCATCTCCTCCACTTTCTTCAATTAAAGATACTGGTATGTTCAGGTCACTATCATTATCATCAATTGTAACATCTTCATTTAATTTTTCTACAGTACTGATCATATTGCTAGCATTGTCTGTGACGATTGAAAGCACCTGTTCTTTGCGCAAGCCATATTCCTCCAATACTTCAAGCACTATCTTTTGAATACAATCACTTGTGTGTTGGGCCTCTGTGTCTCTTATAGCCAATGTATAGATTACAATATTTTTATCACTATCCATAAATTGTACATTTATTGCAAAGTAATTGGTCCTCATACGTGTACATGCATCCATTTTCAAAAGATATATCTTCTCTGCAGAAGAGTTTTTAGTACTTCTTTTTGTTTGTTTGCTTCTTGGATTACAAGAGATCTTATACTATTTCTTTCCAAGGAAACCCCCAGCTTACGCGCCATTTCGCCATTAAGTCCTACAAAAGCTGGTGTTGAAAATAATCTAAGAGGAACAGTTTTTTTACAACCATTTCAATAATGTATTTTTGAAATTTGCTGCAGTCATGGTTACAGTTACCTTGTCACTAACAAGAAATGAAGTAACAAGTCTTTGCTTTGATGTTGATGCTACTCTTTTAATTTCTTTAGGCTTGCATTCTTCATCTTTTTTGTTAACATTCTTTAGTATCTGGATGTCGTCGCTGTAGATGACGTTTCAGATTAGAAGCTCGTGTAGGAGAATGAGATTTCCCACCAGTAAACGTACTTATTCTTTCACCACAAATTGTTTCCTTATCATTTTTATCCTTAACTGTACATTGACAAGCAAAATATTTTCCATCATCACTAATAGAAAAATGTTCAAACACTGATGACTTTATTTTATGACCCATATTGGGGTTGATTATTTATAATTAATGAATGAATGGATAGCCTTTATCGCGGAAAATTACATGAATTAAAATTGATGAACTAAGTGTGAAATTTTATATTTTATATTTAAATAAATATTAATTGTATATTCTGAAAATGTAAAAAAAAATATTAAAAAAACTTAATCTAGGGGCTATCAATGAATAAGGTTTATTGACCAAAAAAACTAAATAACCTAAATGTTAGTATTTAGGATTTAGAAATTAAGGGTGACACAGGACACAGAAATTGGAGTCGGAGTCGGAAGTTTTTTATCGACTCCGACTCCGCCCTGAAACGTGCGACTCCACGACTCCGACTCCACAACCCTGGTAATGATTCATCGAGTTGTTGTACCTGGTATTCCATACACTAAAACCAAGCTCTCATCCCCTCGTCTATTGTTAATTTCGCACCTCTGTGATATTTCGCAGCCATCCCCTATCTAAAAGAAAAAAAAATATATAATCAACACTGAAAATTCTTATGATGCGCGACTTTTGCGCCACCCTGTACATATAAGGTTGTGTGGAATAGTAAGGGAACGACGTCTGAAAGCGTTTCACTTTCTCGGGTAACCAGTGACAAACCACCTCTCTCACAGAAGTTTCCACCTATAGAGGCGGGGCCTACACATTTTTGACGTATATTGTGTATTCAAACCAAACGGTTAGAGATTGTCGTCAACGCCTACTAATTATGAATTGCCCAATCAGAGACCATGTTTCATTTATTATTATAGGCCTGTATATGTATGTATGTATAGTAGCATACCAAAGAGGGTTCATTGTTGTAGGTGACTCGGGGTGTCCATCAGGATCGTCGATAGTGATTAGCGTAATTTATTCCCTATTTGTAGGCCTGGGGCGGTGTCCCACTTTTCTAGGCAGTATTTGGCATGCCTTTGACAAATGAGGGTCTGAACGCTGGCATTGATGCAGTGTTCCTCTCTCACTTGAGCTGTAGTCGAGTCACTGTAAGATGATAGGTGGGTTCCGGTAGTCTAGCGTCACTGAACTCGCTATTCCTGTCTTCTGGGTTTAGAACAGCTGTTTCAAAACTGGTATGCGAGCTATTGTTTGGGAGTACTAATATACCTAACCCAATTCACGATTCTTTCCAATTCACGATTCTTTCGTTAAATTAAATAAAGATTAAAATTTATATACAGGGTGTCCCATAAGCTCGGTCTCGTAGAAAAAAAATTTAAATTAAATTGTTATTGGTTTGACTTTTTTTTTTTCAGCAGAGACCTTTTCCTTTTTCTGGTGTATTTTGGTGTTTTATTCAAATCTGACCTTCATTTCTTGTGCAAATGAATTATTAAATGCCGGTTAGATCAACTATACGCCCTTGACAATTGGTTAGGTTGTCGTGATATTTTCGTTAGTTGGGTTAAGTCGTGATACGTTCATTAAAACTAACGAAAATATCACAACCTAACCAATCGTCAAGGGCGTACAGTTGACTGAGGCCGGACATTCAATAATTCATTTGCGCAAGAAATGAAGGTCAGATTTGAATAAAACGCCAAAATACACCAGAAAAACCTATTCTTATATCAAAATAGACCCGCAGGGGCTAAAACGAATAATTACCAATAATAATGTATAGGTCTACCTTAAAGAAAATTTGAGGGTGGTGATACTAGGGTATGTTTTCTGTTTTGCTGTAAGGGTTACAGAAAAACAGTTTGGGAACCCCCCAGCTCTAGAATATTTGAGAGATTATCCTCGGTTTCAAATTAAAGTACAAACTGTTGGCGTGGCTCTTAATTCGGATATTTTGTTTCATTCTAAGGTAACTCGAAAACGGGAACCAACCGCCGGATGGTTGGCTCACCAAGACAACTGGAAACGGCTGTACCAACATCCAAGAATCCTCATGGCGTTTGGGTGTGAGCGTACCATTAGGGGTTCTAGGTCATTAGTACGAGAGTGCGTGTTAGCGTTTGAATGCGAACGGGTCTGTCTATCGGCGCGTGTTAATAGATATCTGTTGGTGTGAGTGCCATTGGAACATAGTTTCTCCAAAGACTTTTTTAGTGTCATTGTCATTGATGGTGTTGATTCAATGACAGTGCCACTGATTTATCATGGATTAAATTTGTCGTGAAGGAAAATGCAAATTTTGATAGAGAAGTAAAGAACAAATTAATTACATTTGCGCACAATTTATTATTTATTAGACATTTTTTCGTATTTAGTTACATACAAGGCAATTTCTAGTTTTTGAAATTGCGATATTTATGATGGGGGTCAGTACACACACACACACACACACACACACACACACACCACAGTTTTATTTTGAGCATATCTTATCAAATTTCTTTGACATTGTAAATTGTCTTGAGATTGTTCTATGCTCGTATGCATGGCCAAAGTTTTCAAGTGTGTGTGTGTGTGTAACTTTACTGTAAAATAGATCCATATTATTTACCAGTTTCATACACATTTTTCGACACAAAAGTGTTCACGTTTTGTGCTATGTGAAACATCATGACTGAACTGACCCTAAAATTGATGTTTAATTTAAAAAAAAAAAAAAAATTTTAGGACCGCGTTATATTTAGTTTAACATTTTTTGTAGGAATAAGGTTGCTTACGCAGTTAAAAATAGGGGTTCAACTTCAGTAACACGACAATAATCATGTAGGTTGCTTTACATTATTATTATTATTATTATTATTTACTCAGTAACCTCTGCGGTGTAGATTTAATTTAACTATTTTTGGACAGTAGGTTTTTCTCCTGTTTGCATTATCCATTATTCTAAACTTTAAAATTAAATATAAAAATATTTTGGCAACAAGCTGGTTAAAAAAAAAATGTATCATTGCAGTTGCAGACTGAAATGAAATTGAAGGAAACCGTTTATGAATAACGGAAAATGTTTAAGATTTATAAAATTTCAGTGCGCCTGATAGCTCAATGGTTACAGTGTCGGGCACTGGGCGGTGAAGCTCTGAGTTCGCTCCCATCTGTTGGAATCGGGTAGGGTGGGCCTGGCCACTCGCCTTGTTGCTACGTGGTTGCACTCGCCCCCATGTAGTGGGGGAATGAGCTTTTTTAGATGTTACCTTCGTAATTTCGGCAAAAATTTAGAATTGGTTGGAAGAATTTTATACTGTTGGTGAGAGAAACCCACTTCATGGTCGAGTGCCGAATGCAGTCTCCCAATTAATTTATTATTATTATTATTATTTTTATTATTTTTATTATTATTGGTCAGATGAAATCTTAAAAGTTATTAGCCTACCGGAGAGCATCGTTGTCGCGAACTTAAGAATAATACTGTAAATTGTAAAAGTATCATTCTAATTGTTTCGTACTTTGAAAGCTTGTGCGTGCGTGTTGTGCGTTATGAAAGCTTTATTGCAGTAGTGTGATTGTGATAAGCGTGTTCGGTGGGTGAACTAATCTCTAAGCACCTTTAGCGTAAATTATAAGTATATTTGCCTTTATTTCCTCATTGAACTACTCTCAACTGTTCATATCATTTTTGCTACTGTGACAACTTTCATTATTCAGATGTTTCTTTACATCACTACCAATATACTGCGTTAGAGAGAACAATTAACTGAAGCATGTATCTTGTACGCTGGTTAATTTATATATCTATTTTTAAAAGATTTGATAAATTTTATTGTATAAATTCCACTGTACCATACTCGTAAAGGCTATAAGCCCTCTATGCTGAAGACAATATCTCTGCTCACTACTGTCTCCTGGAGCAGGATTTCAGAACACACACACACACACACACACACACACACACACCACACACACACACACACACACACACACTCACTAACCAATATATATATATATATATATGTATGTGTATGTATAATAACTAGCATTTAGTATGGAAATTTAAGACTTAAAATTTTAGCCGGTTGAAGGATACAGATCGCGAACATATCTTTATAATATATACAGATAGTTTTGCCATTATAAATTTATAAATTTTTTTTTTCCTACTATATTGTCTGCTCACACACCGATGAAATGCAAAGTGAATGACAAAAATGCAGGGCATGTGTAAGTATTTAGGAAAAGAACTTCATATTTAATATTCTCAGCATCCTTGTTTTGTGTATAATGACTAAATGATAAAACTGCTTAGTTTTTAATTTCAATCGACATGGGGAAGAGTGGGACTTCAAAGTCCCCTTTTAGAAGTTTTGAACAATGTGTGTGTGTGTGTGTGTGTGTGTGTGTGTGTGTGTGTGTGTGTGTGTGTGTGTGTGCAGACTGCACTATTTGACATTTACTGTTATCTTATTAGTCCTCCACATTGGTATTTTTGGGCAGCTGCATTCCTACTTTGGTTGTGGTGAGCTGGCAGTCATTGGATCTAAATTAAGCGAGTCTGTTAAGTCAGTTCTGACCACGGTTTATGCTTATTACTTTGGTCTATTTGTACAGGGTGGTCCAAAACGGTTTTTTTTTTTTTTTTTTTTTTTTTTTTTTAAAAAGTTAACAGCCCGTTATTACTGAACTCGCTAGTTCATTTAAATCTTGAATTATCTTGAAAAACTTTTATTGACTCGAGACATTATTGAAAAATAAAACTACTTTTGGTTCACCCTGTTCATAAGTGATGTTCTAACACAACTTAATATTTAAGTAAAACTTTGTTGTTCATTGTTCAGGTTATTTTTCTGATTTTTACTGATGAAATTTTTGTAAGGGGTTGGCCAGTTCTTTATTTTAAAATTTTAATCCATTTTCCTTGTAAATAATTATTATTTATTATTATTATTACTATTATTAATACTATTATTAATATAAGCGAAGTATTTTAGCCCAATGTAGCTTCATTGCACTCGACAAATTGTTAAGATAATTGTAGTGTGCTCAGTAAATTGTAACTTCGTTCTAATAATAACTGCTTTCTTTCTAAAGTTTTGACACCTAAATACTATTTTTAAGTTTAAGAAAATTGTATATCTGATTTGTGTAATATTGTTTTTTTTCCCGCAAGTAAAATGAGTATTTATCAGCTTTTAAGTTAAGCTTAGACAAAAGTACTCTCTGCGTGAAAAAAATAAAATAATTCAAGACTTGTATATGCCAAACGTATGATGTTGATGCTAGTCATTTTATAATTTAAGTTTAAATAAATTGTTGTGAAACGACTTATTATTTTATCATTCAAAATGAAACCGATATATCAATCATTCATTACACTGGTATGCATATGAAATTTTTTTGTCTGCTGTGAGGGTTTTTTCAACTCATATTATATAATTCGACCATGCTGAATTCGAAAATGACATTGGTTTTCCTCAATCAGGTCAGGTTTTTTCTCTATTGGCCATTTATTATAAGTCCAATTTTATCCCCAAATTTATTGATTTTTTTTAGCTTAAACACTGTAGATACGAGTAATATTATAAGAACACTCGTGAAAAATGAAAACATTGTGTGAATAAATACTTTTATTCATACAATGAATATGGAAAAAAGTTTATTGAGGAAGGAATGAAGTTTTTTTGGCTTTCCGTCTGTGTTTTTCTTCGGGTACGTCTCGCTTCAAACACCAGCAATAGTCCGCCAGCATATTGATATCCCAGTTTCCCTGGTACCTCTCTTCCATTATTTTGATATCTTGGTGAAATCGTTCACCCTGTTCCTCACTATAATCCCCGCAATTTTCAGGAAAATAGTCCAAGTGGGACCACAAAAAGTGCATTTTTATGGACATGCGCGACCCATGAGCTTTGAAAGCTTCCATCAAGTTTTCGACAATGGACTCGTATTCTGGACTTCTACGCTTGCCAAGAAAATCAGTGACAACTGATTTGAATGCCTGCCAGGCATTCTTTTCGGTTGGAGTCATTGCGTTTTCGAACCGAGTATCCTTGATCAAAGTTCGAATTTGAGGACCATCAAAAACCCCAGCATTTAGTTTAGCATCAGATATATGAGGAAATTTACTCTCGAGATATCGGAATGCTGAACCCTCCTTATTCATTGATTTGATGAAATTTTTCATCAAGCCCAGCTTAATATGAAGTGGTGGGAGCAAAATTTTTGTTGGTGGTACAAGGGGCACTGAAACGACATTATGCGACCCAGGTTCAAAATTCTCTGGATGCCCATTCACGCTGTGCATAGTAGTGCTCATCCGCTCGGCTATCCCATTTGCAGAGGAAACGTGGGTATTTCGTGTATCCCCCTTGCATTCCCAATACAAATGCCACAATCTGAAAAAAAATGAAAATATTTAAAGAATTTAGAGAATTTGTTCTATCAGATAAAAAAAAATCTATGCATTGGACTGTATCACTTCTGTGGGGAAGTTAAGTGTTCTTATACGCTCTCAAATAACCTTTGGAAAAACAACATACTAATATCATAAGTAAACTATTGCTATTGACTATTACCTTCAAATCTCCACAGATCCTCCAGTTATGTTGGTCGTATACGAGAGCATCTAGTAAAATTTTCATGTTATCGTAGCTCTCAGTAAGTTGTACGGAATGTGCTACAGGGACTGATGCAACCCTATTCCCAATGTTGAGAAGTACTGCTTTCAAACTTCGTTTAGACGAGTCTATAAATAGCCTCCATTCTGATGCGTTATATGGCAGGCCCAAGGATTCGATTAGCCCCTCAACATTGCAGCAGTACACTAAGGAAGAGGTATTTTCGTGCACTGCAAAAAACTTGCGGAATTCTTCCTCTCGTTTCCTATACCAGGAGAATGTTGTTCCCGGAGCCAGCAAGTTGTCCTCTCGAAGTCGTGAGCCCAAGATCTCGGCAGCTAATTTGGAAAGTCCTAAATCCCTGGTAAGATCATTAAGTTTGGCCTGGTTGAGAGGCCTCGGCTCATTTGAAGCGGTATTTTGAGGTATATACGACTGGGACTGGTTATTAGCATTGGTCATTGATTCATCATCAGAATCATCGAAGTCCAGGGTTTGAGGTGGGTCGGGTATTGGAATTCCAGGACCATGGGGTACAGGTCTCATAGCAGAAGGAATGTCAGGGTATACAACAATGTGTTTATTCTTCTTGTTAACTCCTGAAAATAGAAACACAAACATGGATATAAAACTTGCATATGAAATAGAAGAAGCATTCAGACAGTGGCGGCTCGTGAGGGAAGGCTGCGGTCTGTAAGATATGAAATAGGTCGATGGAGTCTGTATATTTTCTTTCTTTCATTCATATTGTCCCCTTCGGGGACAATATGAATGAAAAAGAAAGAAAAAATATACAATCATTGTATATGTAAATGTAATTTGTATAACAATATGTATGTGTAAATGTATTTTCTATAACAATATGTAAATGTATGATTACCATTATGGTGAATATTATGCTATATATGGTGAATATTACATTATGGTGAATATTATGTCAAGTTTCATACGAGGATCTCAAAATATTTAAGAAAAGTAAATTTATAAGCCCACCTTGGAGGTTTGTCATGCAGAAATAGCAATCTGTCACGTGATCCTTTCCTTCTCTCCAAATCATGGGAATTCCAAAAGGCAAAGATTTCGCTCTGCCTTTGCTCCATCTTCTCAAATTTTCAATGCACGTCTTGCAGCACATATGAGGGGCGAAGTTTTTTTCCTGGTCCCCTAGCTTAATTCCAAAGTATGCTCTATACATTGTCTTCACAAATTTAGTGATTTGGGACTGGTTATTTGGCATGGTAACCGTCCCACATATGTAGCAGAATCTATTGGGATCATTTTTACACGCTCTATTCATTATGAAATATTTTATCTATATGCCTGAAAAGTAAAAAAAAGATATTATACAACAAGTGATGATAGATGTTACTGTTCCAATTCCGCTTTGACAAAATCACGAAAAATTATATTTTACTTATGAGGCCATAGCCGGATAACCTGAGCTGATTGATAAAAACGGATTGCAGATTCGAAATCAGCAGGAAAAAAACTATAAGAATCACTTACAAAACCCTTGACAGCCAAATTGATGCATACCAGTGAAATTATCAATATCTCTTTTTCCAACGAATTGGGGTGAGAAGGCAATAATATCCCCGATGCAAAAGGAGTTAAGAGAAAAATGTAGGAACTATTGCGTACACATTCATTCGCACAATCGTCTTGTGGATTAACGCCCCCTCCCCCCTTCCCCCTCTTCCCTGTGGTTAAGTTCTGGGTATTATTATAGTATTACACCCGTCTAACGTCCAGCAATTATTATGTTCATTTAGTAGATTTTTTAATTAAGACTTTTCTTCTATAGCATTTCCATCGCAAATGCTTCGTTTTCGAGATATAAATTTTTTTTTGGTGTGTATCTAGTGTGTGTGCGTACGTTCGTTTGGTGTGCGTGCGCGGCTGACCGTTACATGTCTGCCCAATCACTGCGCTCCATCCATTTCGAATTTGATTTACTTTGCTACCGGAATAGTAGTGAAGTGTACATATCGTCAAGACCAGAAACTGTGGCGTTGTAGATAGGTTAGGATACGTTACGTTAGGACTCGATTACGTTAGGTTAGGAAAGGTTAGGTCAATTTTGAAGGTGAAATTTATGTTTTTCCTAGGGTTCCCCCCAGATTGCCGGCTGGGGGGAGGGGGGTTATCTAAAAAAAAGTCTCTTCCGACGGTTTTGAAGGTCAGATTCGTTCGAAACATCAAAAACCATAGGAAAAACATAAATTTCACCTCCAAAGGGAGACAGGTGTAATACTATAAATTTACCAAGTTCTGTACCTGCGGTACTTCATGCGCCAAGCGTGGTGACGCTTCCAGACCGTTGAAAATAAGGGCGAGAGTCGCGAATTTGCGTACTTCTAACAAACCACCACCCATTCTAACCTACTCTAGTCACTTCTTTGTATCAGCTAAATCGAGTCCACGCTTCTTCACGCAATCATTCACCATGAAGCTAGCTATCTATCTATCTTTCCTGAAATTGTTCTCTAACCAGCTATGCGTGGCAGGACGACTGCGTCATGACCACGCCAAAACGTAGTAATATTGCTTTCTGTTAGATCAGCGATGTTAAGCGACATTTGGTTTCGGTATGGATGAGCGACTATCCTCTGCATTTTGATGTACTAACCCGTAGATGATTCGAATTGCACGTAAAGCTGTTGATCCCTTCCATTATGCGACCTTTACCCTTATGGTGGTGGTTAGACCAATTCCTGAAGACAACCCTTCTTCAACCAATTTATGAATTAAATTTTGTTACTAATCACGCTATCCAGAGCCTTCAAAAAAAAAAAAACTTAAAGCGAGGCCATATACGCTGTTTCACCATCTTCCACTCGAACTTCCTTGCCTTTAAGGAGCGTATGAATGCATCTTAAGTGTTTGTAGTACTATCACACTTCATTGAATTTTCCTTTCCATTTTACTTAAGTAGGGTCTTTGTTAGCCTTAGCTTCTGTAGATCTGTAGAACTCGACTGTTCTTGCAATATGATGAAAGATTTTCAACCTTAGTTACTTTGTCTGGGCTTTATCTTCAAGTTAGTGGATATAAAGAAAAAATAACTCCTTTTCAGACATTTCAGATTATCTTGCAAAATAAGATTTCATTAATTGTTTTAAATATAAAAAATAAGTTGAAAACTATGAACTTGTGAACGTCTGTGCTTGCTTGGATAACACCAGTACACATTTGAAAACTTGTCGATCGATTTTTACAAACTAGTTGGTGATTCTATATAATTTGAGTGCGCTGATCTCAAAAATAGTTAGTTTTTCCCTATCACGTATGGTTTTCTTACTACAGGGCAGAGCTGGGCAATTGCGGCATATTTTGCGGTACTGCGGTACTACCAAACCGGTACCCGGAAATTTGAATGCGGTAGCGGTACTGCGGTATTTTCAGCGATCCTTTGCGGTACTGCGTTATGCGGTACCGGTTTGCGGTTTGCGGTAGTACCGCAGTACCGCAAAATATGCCGCAATTGCCCAGCTCTGCTACAGGGTGTGTCATAAATCCCCCATTTATCCCCAAATGTGAACCATCTTATCGAGACCAACATTGGATTGCACATGCTAAACCATAAATTTTGTTATAGACTACAGTAACGCTTACATAATAATGTAGGGTAAATATATATAACAACCAGTCCCGTTCCCAGCAAAATACTCTCTCCCTTCCCATCAATGGGTGGTTAACATTTGGGGACAGATGAGGTATTACAACACCCCTTGTAGCACGAAATCTTTAGGTGATAGAGTAAAACCTAATTAAAGCAGAATTAAATAGCTCCTAGCTCTTGGACAAGCATATTGCTTGTTTATGAAAGAATAAAAAAATAACAAAAAAACAAAATATATTTACGTTCTTTACCAAGCGAAGTATGTGTCGGATGCCAATAAATTGTTGTTCTGCAATCTAGACCCCAAAAGTTCTGCAGAGTCCTTAGGCAGATTCAAATCCCTGACTAAGTCATTTAGTTCGGCTTGGGTTAATGGTTTAGGATCTCGGTCAGCTGTTGGCTGTTCATAAACATCATCATTGTCTGGATTTGGAGCTGAATCAGAATCAGAATCTGAATCTGAAGCGTAATTTAGAGATAGTTATAGCTGCGGATAGTAAACATAATCCAAAAAAGTTTTTTGAATACGTAAATAATCGTAAGCCGGTAAAGGATAACATAGGCCCTCTAGTGGATGTAAATGGCGCTTTGGCTTCTGACGCTCAGGCGATGGCGGGTATTTTCAATAACTTTTTTGCGACAGTTTTTACCGTAGAGGACGTAAATAATGTCCCCGACGTTGACGATATCGTTCCATTTAGTAGCGAGACTATTTTAGATGAAATAACTGTTTACGAGGCTGAGATTGCGCATTATATCGATAGGCTAAAAGTTAGCAAGGCTCCAGGCCCTGACGCTTTTTATCCTAGACATTTGAAAGATTTGAAAGACGTTATCGTAGGCCCATTAGCTTAACGTCAATTGTCGGTAAACTTTTGGAATCCGTAGTTAGGGATCGTATTATCGATCACTTAGAAAGTAGGGGTTTGATTAATAGTAGTCAGCACGGGTTTCGACGCCATAGGTCTTGTTTAACTAATTTGTTAGAATTTTATAACGAAATAGTGCGCGAATACGATAGGCATAGGGCAGCTGACGTTATTTATTTAGATTTTAAAAAGGCGTTCGATACAGTTCCGCATAGGAGACTAATGGCGAAGGTTAAAGCGCACGGTATACGCGGTCAGGTAGCTAACTGGTTAGAAGAATGGCTTCGTGCTAGGAGGCAGAGGGTCGTAGTTAATGGTAGTGAATCGGGGTGGTTAGATGTAGGTAGCGGTGTCCCACAGGGTTCAGTGTTAGGCCCATTGTTATTCGTAATTTACATTAACGACATAGATGTAGGATTGACTAGTAACGTGTCAAAGTTCGCGGACGATACTAAAATAGGGGGTAAGGTTGTTAACGAGGACGATAGAAATAGGATCCAAGACGATGTAGATAGGATTACGGAGTGGACGGATAAGTGGCAGATGCAATTTAACGTAGATAAATGTAAAGTTTTGCATATAGGTTCTCGCAACAATAATTACGCGTACACGATGGATGATAAGGAGTTAGCGAGCGTTGACGAGGAAGTAGATTTAGGCGTACGCGTAACTAAAGATTTAAAGGTTAGGAACCAGTGCCTGGAGTCTTGCGCAAAAGCTAATAGGATGTTAGGCTTCATAGCGCGTAATTTCGAATTTAAATCGAAGGATATTATATTGCCCCTTTACAAGTCCCTAGTCAGGCCTCATTTAGAATATGCCGTTCAGTTTTGGTGCCCGTACTTGCGTGAGGATATTGATAGGTTAGAAAGGGTTCAGCGTCGTGCCACGAAACTTATTCCGTCATTGCGCAATAAGCCTTATGAAGATAGGATTAAAGTGTTAGACTTGTATTCACTCGAAACTAGGAGATTAAGGGGGGAGCTTATTGAAGTTTTCAAAATCGTTAATAACATCGATAACGTAAATTTTGACAAATTGTTCACTTTCGATAATAGTAATACTCGCAATAACGGATTCAAGTTGCGTGGCAGGCGTTTCATTACTAATATCGCTAAAAACTTCTTTACGTTTAAAGTAATTGATAAATGGAATAATCTTTCCGCGTCAGTCGTTCATTCTACCAGCGTTAATGTGTTTAAGAACCGTCTTGACAGACATTTTAAAAATATTAACGTTGTTTAAAATTAAAAAGAAAGTTAACAACAGGAGCTCTGGTGGTGGTGCTCGAGGATGAGTCTGTTGACGATGAATGCCAGCTTGTGACATGCCAGCGTGTGATGCCAGCAATAAAATTATTAAAAAAAAAAAAAAAAAATTAGACTAACACGAATGTAGTTGTAGCTCATAACGTAAACTAACCCACTTTTTGTTTAACTTTACCTACTTTTTTTTTTTTTTTTTTCCCTTACTTTGCATGTGTCTAACTCTTTTCTTGCATGTTTGTAGTTTGCATGGTATGACAGTGAGTTAAGACTGTGTTTGCATGGTTTGTAAGCGTTCTTATTTTACTTCTTTTCATCTTTCACCCCTCTCCTATATTCTCCGACTATTTTTCTGACTTGTCGGCAGTGGCCCGCGGATGATGGTGGTGAGACTTTTTCCCTCTTTTTCTGAATGAATGTTAACCCACGAATGATAGGTGTTGCTCCTTACTTAACCCCCTACTCTTTCCTTTCTCTCGGGCTAGCCTTAGAGTGGATCTTAGGGTCTTTGTTAGCCTTAGCTTCTGTAGATCTGTAGATCTGTAGATCTGTATTGATCCAGACTCTCGGGTGGGCGGGGAATAGGAACTTCTGGATCATGGGGTACCGGCCTTATTGCAGATGGAAGACTTGGGTATTGAAGGCTCTTTATTCTTTGCATTATAACCTTTAACATTGCAAGAACAGAAGTAGCAGTCATCGGTATGGTTTCTAGGCTCGCGCCATACCATAGGGATCCCAAATGGCAAACTTTTCTTTTTACCTTTGCTCCAATTCCTTAGTGCCGCAACACACGTAAGACAAACCTTGTGTGGAGCCCAACTTTCGTCTTGATCTCCTAATTTAATTCCAAAATAAGCATGATAAGCTCTCTTAATGAAGGTCGTTACATTTGTCCTTTGTTTTACAACAACAACAACATACCGACCACAAATATAACAAAATATGTCTGGACTATGGGTACATCCTCTAGAAGCCATTATTAAAATTTTAAAGACGTAATGTTAGAATTATCTATCTGAAAAATATGAAAAAAAGAAATTAAAGATAAAAAAGGTAAAAAATTACAAAACGCCCCAAAATTGTTTTGCTAATAACTTTAAAAGTGTGGGTGATAGAAAAAAATTGGTAGCATTTTTTAATTCAGCGCAGCGAACTGCTTCAGAATCACAACTCAAAATAAAGAAATCGGTTTTCATGCAGACCGGTGTAATTCAACATAAAGATGAGTTGCAATAAAATCGTCAGTATCTACAAGTTTCAACACAAAAGGAGTTTGTATTGTTTATTTTTCCTTTTTAAAAAAATCCTTATTAAACATGGCATAAACGTAGTTAATTGGGGAAAAATGAGTTAGAAATAAAATAAGTTTCAATCAGGGTTCATACATGTTATTTTATTTATTTGTCGGGTTCGAAATCCCAGCTGAGCCGTGAACGGCCAAATTCTAAAGGGCAAGTTCTACCTAAAGCCCAAGTTAAGCTAAATTAAACTTTACGGATTTGAGATCCTATTAGGTCCTACCTCAGGGTAACCTCAGGGTTGCTGACTCGATGCGGGCCTACCTTAGACCTTAAATTACATGAACTTAAAAGGTAAACAAAAGGGTACTATTTGTGGTCTTCTTTATGAACCTTGCAACAACAACGCAACCTGGACTATTGCACGATGCAACAATCATGTATCTAAACAACCAAACTGAATTGCAAGAGAGCTCTCTATCAAACCACACCTTTACGTACGACCTTCCACAAACGAGTAGAAAGACGCGCAGCGTCTCAAAATGATGCCAACAGTGTGACCAAACAATGATGCCACAAGAGCTCAAAAATGCTAGCTCTAAATTAATTTAATTTTTCACTAACCTTACAATTATGAGATGGATATATATACACACCTTAACTTAATATATATACAAGCAATGCTGCATCAATCAGCTTAGTCATCGTATCGCCTTGGGACAACAATGGTTCTTCCTCTTCTAGATTTTCTAACACTCCCCACCGAAGCGGCATTGTTGTCATTACCTTCTGCAAGGTTAGCCAAGCCTTCTTCATGAGGCTGTAACTCAAATGTTTCATCTTGACTATCTGTGTTTTTGCTGATTTCTAAAGCATAGAGTTTTTGTATAGGTCTCTTTAACTTTCCTCCTGAAGTCTTTACCAGTGCAGACCTAACTAAATTGTCTTTGCCAACAAACAACTCTTCAATTATGCCAAGCTTCCAGCATTGCCTTGGTCTTTCATCCCCAATCATTACCACTTCTCCCACCTTGATACAATTTGCATTGGAGCCCTTTACCTTGCCTGATGGGTAATAATTGAGTTCTGGCAAGTATTCCATCTGCCACCTCTTCCATAACTGATCTTGTAGCTCTTCAAGGTACCTGAACCGTCTGGTTAACTCTCCTTGAGTGCTCTGGATGGGCTGCAAGTCTTCTGGCACACTGGGGTTTGATGTTAATCGTTTACCACAAAGAAAATGATTTGGTGTCAATGGCTCTGCATCCTGCCTACTATTGTAAACAAAAGTGATAGGCCTACTGTTCACCATTGCTTCTACTTCACATAAAACAGTAGAGAATTCTTCTTTGCTCAAATGAGCATTAGCTAAAAGTTTCTTTAATGGATACTTTACACTTCTCACTAGCCTTTCCCAAAATCCTCCCCACCATGGTGCTCTCTCAACAATAAACTCCCACTGTACCCCTTGGTGTGAAAAGTAGGATTGGAATCCTTCCTCTTTTAGCAAGGACCAAATTTCTTGGAGTTCCTTTGCAGCCTTTTTGAAGGTTTTTGCATTATCCGATATGATTTTATTTGGGAAACCCCTTCTGTTCACAAACCGTTTAAAGGCCAAAAGAAATACATCACTACTTAAGTTGCTTACCAACTCCAAATGGATTGCTCTGGTGGTAGCACAGGTGAAAAGACATATATAACCTTTGTTAGACTCCCCTCGCTCATACACATAGACTGGCCCTGCAAAGTCTACTCCCACTACATCAAATGGGGCAGTATAGACACACCGTTCTCTTGGAAGTGGAGCCACCTTTTCATAATAAGGCTTTGCACTCCAACGCTTGCAAACCACACATTTATGCAAGACCTTTTTCACTACTTGTCTAATTTTGAGAATCCAAAATTGTTGTCTAATCTCTATTATCACTTCTCTAACTCCAGCATGTAACAGCTTATGATGAGTATCCAGGATCAAAAGGTCCACAAAGTGCCCCCAGAAGGTAGCAAAATTGGATGTCTCTTCTCCTCTGGAAGCCCAGAAAACTGTAGTCTACCTCCTACTCTCAATAAATCCTGATCCAAAAACACATCCAAACCCTTGAGCGCAGAATGTGTTGGTAGAACCTGTAATGGATGGCTGGTGAGCAATTCTCTCTCTTCACCAAATTTTTTCTTCTGCATATATACCACCCAGTATTTCCTGGCTTGCTGAATCTCATTACTGTTCAGAATTCCTTCCCTTCTTGTTTCTCCCTTAATGTTGTTGGTAAATCTATATACCCATGCTGTCACTCTTAACAATCTTTTCAGACTGCTAATGTCCTCAAGCCTCAATATGGGGTCCTGCTGCAAACTTGACAACTGTTCACAGCGCATTTTCTCACCTCACTCACCCATGCTTCTTCAGCCTGGCATTCTCCTACAATAGGCTGATTAGAAGGCCAGTTTTCACTTCCAAGTTTTAGCCACTCTGGCCCATTCCACCACAAACTTGATTGTGAAAGATCTTTCACCGAAATTCCTCGTGTTGGTAAATCAGCGGGGTTTTGGATGCCTGGACAATGCTTCCATTGCTTGGGATCTGTGTGCGCTTGAATTTCCTCCACCCTATTGGCAACAAATGGTTTCCATTTCCTTGCCTGACTTCTTAACCAGTGCCAAACTATAGTGGAGTCTGTCCAATAATAGCTTGGAATTTCATAGAGGGCCAAAGACTTTCGCACTGTAATTGCAAGCCGACTAGCAATAACGGCACCCATCAATTCCAACCTTGGAACAGAAAGCCTTTTCAAAGGTGCTACTCTACTCTTTGCAGCAACCAACCTGCAACTTACTTCTTCTTGCAATGCGCCTCTTATATAAATACAAGTTGCATAGGCTTCCTCACTTGCATCACAAAAGATGTGCAGCTCCAAATTGTCTGGACTATTGTTCAACTCTCCAAAGTACCATCTTGGGATTTCAATGTCTCCAAGATGTGCCAATTCTTTGAACCAATATTTCCACCTTACCACCATATGATCAGGTAACTCTTGATCCCAACCAAGTCCAATTTCCCAGAGGCTCTGAAACCAAATTTTGACTTTATCACAAATGGAGCCAGGAATCCAAGAGGATCAAAGACCTTCGAAGCCAAACTAAGAGCTGTACGTTTTGTCCACCTTGTCTCATTCTCGGCCAGCTCTACTAAAGATTTCCCATTGAAGGTAAACAAATCATCATCTTGCTGCCAAACGATGCCTAGCACCTTTGCGTCTATTGCCCACAACTCCTTAATACCAGAATCCTCAATACTTTCTGCTGCGTCAGGTACTACAGAGGAATGACTCATAAACTCTTGTAATTGCGAATGATTGGTCTGCCATTTTCTGAGCTCCATGCCAGCCTCCCTCATTATAGCTCTAGCCTCCATGAATATCTGTTTAGCCATTTCTGTATTATCCACGGAACATAGCAAATCATCAACATAAAAATTTTTCCTTATGTGTTCAATAGTGTTAGGATAGACTTCAGAATATTTCTTAAAATGGTACTGCATAGTAGCTGCCAACAGAAATGGACTAGAGCTGAGGCCAAACAACACTGACTTCATTCTATATGCTTGAACCTTAGGTTCATTTTCCAACAAGTCTTTCGTATCCACCCACAGATACCTTACTGCATCTCTGTCCTCTGGTTTTAACTTTATCCGCAAAAAGCTTGCTTCACATCTGCAGTCAATGCTACTCTACCAAACCTGAATCTCAGTAACAAGGAAAATAAATCTGCATTTAAATTTGGCCCAGCATCCAAACAGTCATTCAAGGACACACCACCTTTGTCCTTGGCTGAGCCATCAAAAACTACCCTCAGTTTGGTGGTAGTTTTGTCTCGCCGTACCACTGCATGGTGTGGCAGATAATGTGCCTCCTGGCTCACCAGCTCACCTTGCACCCTTTCAGCATAGCCCTCCCTTGCATAACTTAGGATGGCCTCATCGTATTCAATTAACAACAACTCATTTTTTCTTAGCCTGTACAATGAAGTCTCCAACCTCCGATTAGCTAGCTGAAGGTTTGAACCGGGTTTGCAAGAATCCTTCCATGGTAGGCCAACTTCATAGCAACCATCTCTAAACCCAATCCCTTTTTCAAAGTGCTCTAAAACATCATTGTTCACTATACTTGCCTGGTTGTCCTTTATACCAATAGATTCAAGTTCCCAAAATGCTTTCAAATGCCTTTCCAGACCATGGCTGTTCTCCTCAATCTTAACAAAGAGAGCCTTAACTTCCATTTCATTGCAATAACTACCATGTAGCATCCAGCCTAGCTTACTTTCAATAGCTACTGGGCCTTGAGATGTACGGACAATATTACCAGTGATGAAGTCTCAATAATAGTCAGCTCCAATCAAAAGACTAATATCTTCTGTTCCCTCAAACTTATTATTGCCCAAATTAATTCCTTTAACTTGCAATTCTTGGACACATGCCATATCTAAACAAGTAGTGACTGGAGCACAAAGTTCCTCAATCTCTACAGCTTGGACCTTGATAGTGGGACTTTGCGGTAACAACCCTTTAACCAGAACTTCTACCTTCTTAAATTTGGTTCGGTTTTGAACGGAACTCCCAAACCCAGAAATTCTTAAATTTTCCCTCTTAAGTTCTTTAAACTTCAATTTTCTGGAAATTCTGGTCTTAATAAAACTACACTGGCTACCACTATCAAACAACACTCTTACAGTAGCTTCTCCCTCATTCCCAATTAATAAGGCTGCAGTTGTTTGCAATAATCCCCCTTTACTTTTACTCCCTTGCATAGCAGTGGCATGTGCCACTGATGTCTCTACTTCTGGGGTAGGCCTACTAAGAGTGTTTTCACACAATAATGGCTGATGCCTACCATGACATTTTTTGCACAAAATTTTAAACTTACAAAACCTTGCTCTATGACCTTTCAAAAAACATTTAAAACATGCTGTGGACTTAGTTACCCTGTCCTTTCTCTCCTCAAAGGGTAAGGCCTCAGCCACCTCACATTTATATGACTTGTGGTTGCCTTCGCAAAATATACATTCCTTGATTCCCTTTAATTTATTCTCAGAAGAGGCATGTAGAGCTGACACTGTACCTGGGCTATTCCTTTTTGTGGAAACTTTGGTGCTGTGCCTGCCTTTGTCCTCTTGTTTACCATCCCACTGTGCAAACTCAACTCCCTCTCGTCTTGCTAATTCTGTGCCTAAAAGACTTAACATCTGCTGAAGGGGGATGTACACATGTTCTGCAGAGTGTCCCCTACTTAATTCAAGCAAAATTGAGCTAGGCAATTTAGACTCCAGTATAGTAACCAACATTATACCATACTTTCCATTCCTACACCCAAGTTGTCCAGAGACCTAGTTCTAATTTCAAATTCATCATATAACTGCCGTAACTCCTTGACACTATTAGGATTATTAACAGGAGGTATAGTTAAAAGTGCACGGAGGTGGCTTTTAATTAAGATCTCTGGCTTAACCAAACCGTTTCTTTAATATATCCCAAGCCACATTATAATTAGCCTCTGTTAATGCTAATCCTGCTATAGTCTTTGCTGCCTCCCCTTCCAAGAGGGACCGCAAATAATTAAACTTCTCCACGGCACTTAACACTTGACTAGAATGAACTGCTGATTGAAAACTGTCTGCCCATCCTTGCCATTCCTGAATACTCCCAGAAAATGTTTTGAGTACAAGCCTCGGTAATTGAACTACAGATCTGTTAACCTTAACTTCACAAGCATCATTTGTCGAGTGTTGTGTTTCATTATTAGACCTGGTCTCTAACTGTACTGAGCTGCTAAACTCTTTTGCTCGGAGGCCTACGTTAGTCATATCATCAATAATCTCTTCAAAGTAAATTATGTTATTTTCTATTTCATCCTCTTCTATAAGAGCCTCAATTTTAACATTTACCTCACTTAGAGCAACCTTTTTAGTTTCTAATATGGCAAGCTTCGCAGTCACTAAGCGTAAATCCTCTTGCTCTATGGCAGAATCTATAGTGGCAATGACCTTTGTAATTAGACCTTTGTAGGCACTTCTCCTTTTTATAAATTTGTTCAATTCAGATGCACTCATCTTCAATGTAAACAACCCTTGGGCTCAATACCAAATGAGCTGAATTGGCAGAAATACTTAACCAAACTGATCAAACGCAAATTTTACTTTCAAATAAACTGAATTGCTGAGTGGGGTACTAACCAAACACCAGTATGGAATACCAAATTTTCCACCCCAGGACCTTAATTCAATAATGACCCAAAATTAACCAAACCAGAAAAAATATAGGCCAAAAAACGACCGACGACTGGCCAAGTTTCGCAATTGGGCGACCAAACTTTACCCTGGGACCTTAATTCAATAATAACCCAAAATTAACCAAACCGGAAAAAAAGTAGGCCAAAAAACGACCGACGACTGGCCAAGTTTCGCAATTGGGCGACCAAACTTTACCCTGGGACCTTAATTCAATAATAACCCAAAATTAACCAAACCGGAAAAAAAGTAGGCCAAAAAACGACAGACGACTGGCCAAGTTTCGCAATTGGGCGACCAAACTTTTTACCCTGGGACCTTAACTCAATAATACTCAACCCGTCTAGGCCTAACTTGGGATACAATTTGCACAATCAGAACTTTGCCGAAAAATGGTCACTGACTCAGTCTTGGGGTAGAAATCCGGTTCTGAAGGACCATGTTATTTTATTTATTTGTCGGGTTCGAAATCCCAGCTGAGCCGTGAACGGCCAAATTCTAAAGGGCAAGTTCTACCTAAAGCCCAAGTTAAGCTAAATTAAACTTTACGGATTTGAGATCCTATTAGGTCCTACCTCAGGGTAACCTCAGGGTTGCTGACTCGATGCGGGCCTACCTTAGACCTTAAATTACATGAACTTAAAAGGTAAACAAAAGGGTACTATTTGTGGTCTTCTTTATGAACCTTGCAACAACAACGCAACCTGGACTATTGCACGATGCAACAATCATGTATCTAAACAACCAAACTGAATTGCAAGAGAGCTCTCTATCAAACCACACCTTTACGTACGACCTTCCACAAACGAGTAGAAAGACGCGCAGCGTCTCAAAATGATGCCAACAGTGTGACCAAACAATGATGCCACAAGAGCTCAAAAATGCTAGCTCTAAATTAATTTAATTTTTCACTAACCTTACAATTATGAGATGGATATATATACACACCTTAACTTAATATATATACAAGCAATGCTGCATCAATCAGCTTAGTCATCGTATCGCCTTGGGACAACAATGGTTCTTCCTCTTCTAGATTTTCTAACAATACACAGGTCCAAGAATAAAGTTTCTTGATAATCCCCTGATATTTCAGAACTGATCCCCTGATATGTAAATATATATATAAAAATTATATAAAAAATTGGATAAAAAGTGTAAAAAAAATTCACATTTCATATAACGCAATTAAAACCTATTTTTATTCTACAGGGTGTCCCATAACGCCATAAGTCCGGCATCATAGGAGAAATTCATATTTTTCTATTTCTACAAACCATAATTCATATTTTTCTCTTTCTACAAACCATAATTCATATTTTTCTCTTTCTACAGGCCATAATGTCTGTGAGCAAGGAAGAACGAATCCAGATAATTCTACTCATAGGAAATAGGAGTCAAAGAGAATGCAACAACTCTGCTAACACAACTCTGTGTTATTGGCTCGCGGTCTGGATGCAGTCTGTTAAATTCAGCAGCGGCCTCTCTTTGACTCCGATTTCCTATGAGTAGAATGATCTGGATTCGTTCTTCCTTGCTCACAGACATTATGGCCTGTAGAAAGAGAAAAATATGAATTATGGTTTGTAGAAATAGAAAAATATTAATTTCTCCTATGATGCCGGACTTATGGGACACCCTGTATTAACGTATGCAAAAATCACATGGCAGGCTGAAAAAAATAATACTAGATAACAAAATGCACGAGTTTTATATAATGTAAAAAAATGGTGCTTGTTTTTGTTAAATTATTTAACTTTTTAAATTAATTTATAGTTAAATTATTTATAAAATATTTATAAATAATTAAGTCCTAAATATTTTATATTCCCTTATTTCCAAAAAATCCTGATATTTTTGTAGGTGTGTATGAACCCTGTCAATACCATCACAGATTTTGTTGAAAATAACCATGCTAAGAAAAAATATAAGAATTATCGTACATCTGGATATGTTTTTCTTTTTGTCATCATTTTTCCAGATTTCACCATTTCCATCTACTGCTTCTAATTTTACTTTGAGTGTTATCCGTGTCTCTCTCATTTCTACGTAGTGCATGTTTGGTGCAAATGATCGTCGTTTCGATACTAAAGGAACCCAATCAGTCCGTCGAAGTTTAAGTGGACGGGAATAATCTTAAAGGTTCACCAGTGCTTTATTTCTCGTACCAGAATTTGTGAGTGCGCAGCGGTCATTATTCTGAGAAACCAATCAACTTTGAAACTTTGACTCCATGACCAGTAAGCTTCTAAACGCTATCTTCCTCAAATATTTGCGAGAGCGGCAGACGATGATGCACACTTTCAAACAGAACAGGATACTCAAACTTAGCATCGATCAGCTCTACACATTGTTGACCGGCCTCCAAGGCATTCTTGTCTCACTATGAAGTTTTCTTGTCAGAACTATTGCTCCTTGTGGCATAGCTGAGGAGTAATAGGGGAACTGCTCTAGTCTCTACATGTGTACTTTGATGGAGTTTGAAGTCTCCATCCAGTTTTATTTTAAGATTTTATTTTAAGCAATCCATAACTGAGTGGAAGAAGCGCGTACATTGCTACATTCTTGTTCATTTACAAAGTATTTGTTTTTTTAACTGAAGGAAGAGGGAGGGGAGAATAGACTTGGATTGGTTCTAAGAACCTATCGTCGTTCATTCGCCAACGACAATCCTTCCACTTTTGAAAAAGAATTGTGCTTCGTTTAAACTATTGAGAGATTTAGGAAATGCACTCTGAAGCCAATTCCAGAATGGAAATTTGGACTACAAATGAATACTGAAACAGAGCGGTTCTGCATCATTATTCTATAGTTTAATTGAAAAGAGATGGGCGCACTCGTATACTCGGGTTTGTCTTGAGTAGAGGTGGAGGGAGAGGGTACTATCACTTTCATACTCTTGACTATCGTGAAAATACCCATAGAGTAATTTGACATTTGGTCGAAGGAAAAGTTATCAGTTCTGAATTCGTCTATTGATTTAAATGTTCTATTTTGAATTGAATCTAGACAACGAAGGGTGAACTCCGCACAACCCGCTCAGAAATGGGAGCAATACTCTATTCGAGTGTGCACATGACTTTTGTAAAATTGCCAACTGCCCGTATGTGAAGTAATGTTTGTCCCTATATAAAAGGTCAGGTATTTTGGAAGATGTTTTAAATGTTTTATAAATGGAGTCCATTATAAGTTACTAGAGAGAGTAACTCCCAAAATCTCGGTGCTGAAAGAAATTGGTATAATGGGTTCCATTAAGTTTAAGTATGTTGGATGGACACTTGTCGATTCTGTCACTGAAGATAATACGAGGGACGGTCAAAAAATAAGTCTATACGGCGTATAATTTCGTAATTAAAGGACCTACATTGATTGTATCAGATGAATTCGTTAATCATTGTTAACAACACTGCACGTCGATTCGGCTGCCATCCACCGTACATTGGTTATATAAGTCAGTTGAACATGGCGGCTCGACTAGAACAGTGCCCTGTCATCTCTGCAACGATATTCCCAGTGGTCAAGAATTTCTCGAGCACATTGTTACAGGAGACGAGACATGGGTTGATCACCGTACTCCGGAAACAAAACGTGCCAGCATGGAATGGAAACACCCTGGGTTCCCCCGCGACCAAAGAAGTTTAAGATTGTGAGGTCCGCTGGCAAAGTGATGGTTACCGTGTTTTGGGACCACAAAGGGGTTTTGCTCGCAGACTTCATGCAAAAAGGCACAACAATCAATGCAGCTGCATATTGTTCAACACTGGAACGTTTACGAGCGGCCATTAAACGTAAAAGTCCTGGACTGCCCTGTACGGCAGGGCACTGTTCCAGTCGAGCAGCCATATTCAACTGATTCGTATAACCAATGTACGGTAGATGGCAGCCGAATCGACGTGCAGTGTTGCCAACAGTGATTAACGAATTCACCTGATACAAACATAATCAATAGAGGTCCTTTAGTTACAAAATTATACGCCGTGTAAACTTATTTTCTGACCGCCCCTCGTACATTTTTTTCAGATGCGTTGAAAAACAATATTAGATTACCACTACACTATCGCAGTAAGGCCTAAATTTAAGTTAATAGTGTGTTGCTTTGTGTTTTGAATGTGGGATGTAATGGAGAATGGTGGTTTAAAAGTAAAAAAAAAAAGCTATGAAGGGTCGAGTCATCCGCAGAGTAATAGATGGGTTTGGATATGATGGAGAGATCGTTGTCAAGAAGATACTCTTCTTGATTAGGATTACTCCTTATAAAAGTAAAATGCTACACCCACATTGACCCTTTCTAAACGATCAGAATGTGTTCATACGTTCGTTTCCTAAAAAGCGATATGATTTGTATGACAAGTCGTCTCTAACCTCACTTCTGTTAGAGATACATTACCTCCTGATGAGTACAGCGTGTCTTGTCACTATTCATAATTCGTATTATTACTAAAAAGGTTCTTCCTGAATGCTGGTACTCTCCGATACCACATCGGCGAAGATATAGTAATAAAAAACGTTTTGTTAATAATTCACTGAGAGAGAGAGACTTGGAGGCTGTCGGATACATCTCGGCATCCACCGGATTCCTAACTTGAGCAATAAGCTTTCCTGCCCATAGTTATATATATCACTTATCTTTTCTGTCATTTATTTTCTTGTCAATTTCATTTAGTCACTTTAACCCTTCATTTAAGTTAATGTCCTTATAGTTTAATTATATATCTGATGTCATACCCATTTAATTAAGTAACTTAGTTTTCATTATAAATATGATTAAAATTTCTTTTTGTATATTTTCTTCATCCTAACCACTAAATGTAATTTTTAGATTCCAATTATAAATTAAGAACCTGGTCTCTTTTTGACAATCGTCAATATGTAAAAGTAGAAAAACAGGCGGAAGATTTTTAATATGACTGGAACAAGTTTTTTTTTTTGTTTGTTTTTGTTTTTGCAGAAATTACTGGAGCATCTAGTCCCAGACGAGGAACATCACGATCATCATCCTGTAAGGTAAAGTTGAAGGCGAATATGTGAGCAAGATGATTGACCGTCCCGGGAACTAACCACAGAACAATCAGGTTGGATGAGATTCGATATGTAGGAGTTGCTTCTGATGTTGGAGTTGAAAATTTTCAGATTAGACCAGGATATTTTATTAGGGTTATTTAGAAGGTAGCTAGCTTGTGGAAGAAATTTGATTTGGCTAATCATATTACTATTTTTGCGGGCCTTTTTTTATGTTTGTAACTGTTAAAGGAGTGATTTATTATCTTGATATTTGATAGTTATAACACAAGAGCTATTGAAACACTTGTGGGGCGGGGGATGCTTTATGGAGGATGTATTCACTCGTACCAACTTTGATGTCAGATATGGTCAGAAGTAGTAAAAGGGTCGTTAGAAAAGAAGGAAGACCAAGGAAAAGCGGAGGTCACGTTGTCCATCCCAATCAGCCCTATCAAAATGTCGGTTGATCACCGCTGTGGTCTTAACAGAGACAGATTCCTCTTTAAGGCTAGTGGTCAGATGTACCAAGAGATGAATGAACAATGATAATTTTAGAGCTGGGACAGTCAGTCAGTCAGTCAGTCAGTCAGTCAGTCAGTCAGTCAGTCAGGCAGGCAGGCAGGCAGGCAGGCAGTCAGAGATCTAAAAGATATCTGTTATAGTCACTCCTATCATTAACGAGTTGGGTCAGATTGTGAAAGTCTGCGAACAGCTCTCCCTCCACACTAACGGGAGAACTTTAGCCATTTTGTTGTGAATATTGAAATATCTCAACACTAAGACCTCAGAAGTTACATCTATGACTAATCGGTTAATTTGGTCCAAGAATGATTTAGAGAGTGGGCCCCAGTAATAAAATACTCATTTGGAAAGTCAATTTTCTTTCATAAAGTTAATAACGCAGAAAAGATTTTCGACACCAGGTAGTATTATGAAAGGAAAATCCATAATTAATTTATTGATCGTTTATTCCCTTCTCTTTGCAGGCATTAGTGAAATATCAATGATTGACTTAACGAAAAAAAGCAAATTCATATTTCAAACGTAAATGCGCCTCGGTGGTGGTGTGGTCAGTATCGTTAATTACGAATCCATCGGCCCCAGGGTGACGTCAGGCGGCGCGCAGCAAAACCCAGCTGTTCATTCCATACAAAATATTGGTTGGTAGATAAATGAGTACCCTGGGTAACCCAGTGGTTAAGACGTTGGAATGCTGGTCGGGAGGTCGAGTCCAGGCGAGGACTTTGTAATTTCTGAGAGCCCGTGATGGGGCGTGGCTCGGATTGCACGTTAAACTGTAGATCTAACGTGGTATCAAGCTTGACCTTCGTAAGAATGAACAATTCGGGCGGAAGAAAAACCAAGGTTAACCAAGGTTGAATGTACAGGTGGTGATTAACCATTTTATCCGATACAAATCGGGAAATTACACATTACACCGAATGACTAAACTATTCAATATGTAATCATTAACTATGGTTCTAAAATATTTTTGAATTGAGTTGTAGAAATATCAGGTAACGACCGACAGTTTTGATGCTGCTGTTGCTTTGGTGTTATTTAACCCTGGTACCTTTGTAATGACAGGTCATGTGACGGAGGACTTTTAGTTTTACGCGAGATCCGAACCGTGGGTGGCTACATCATCTGGAAGCAGAGCACGGTCAACCACCCAACTATTCTCCGGAACCAGTGCAACTTAACTTCACTGATGGACGGGGAGCAGTGTTGTAACAAGAATCGAAATGCAGCAGGGCATCTTGGGTATTTCAGCTTCACATTGGGAAACTTCCAGAGGGTCTCTCTCTCTCTCTGACACATGGAACAGGTTACCTTCGGAAGTTGTGAACAGTTCCTCTGTGGATCAGTTCAAGAAAAGGTTAGACGAAATCTTGCACACTATTTGAGTGTGTAAAGACATTTAGGAGTTTGCTTGCTCGGTGTCTCTGTAAGCAAGCTAAATATAGAGCTATTTATATATTCTCCACTTTCCTGTAAAATTTCCTTGGCTACTTTTCCAGGGTCAAGGTATTTTCTTCAACCTTTTTCCGTACCTGCCTCTGGCAGGGAGGGAGCGGAGGGTGGGGAGAGAGCCTTCTACTCTCTCTCTCTCTCTCTGTACAATTCCCTTGTTCGGCCGTACCTGGAGTATGCTGTGCAGTTCTGGTCGCCCACCCTCAGGAAAGATATTGAGAGGCTGGAGCGAGTGCAGGCGAGGGCCACAAAGTTAATCCCTTCCGTTAGGCATATGGGCTACAATCGACGGTTACGCGCCCTGAACTTGTTTTCGCTTGAAACTCGGAGGCTGCGCGATCAACTGATCGAAGTTTTCAAGCTCTTACGTGGGTTCAACGATGTCGATTTTAGAAGTATGTTTAGTTTAAATGATAACCCAACTCGCAACAATGGTTGGAAGTTGGATTTGAAACGGTTTAGGACTAGTGTGTGTGGGAATTACTTTACGTATAAGATCTGTGACACATGGAACGGGTTGCCTTCGGAAGTTGTGAACAGTTCCTCTGTGGATCAGTTCAAGAAAAGGGTAGACCAAATCTTGCACACTATTTGAGTGTGTAAAGACATTTAGGACCTCAGTCTGCGGAAATTTCTTTTCCTATAAAATAGTTAATATCTGGAACCAACTTCCCTCAGAGGTTGTTTCCAGTCAAAGTGTAAATGTGTTTAAAAATAGGCTAGACAAAGTACTGAACACACTCATAGTTTAAGATTAAAACCTCAGAAAACTCTGCAGGAGTTCGCTTGCTCGGTGTCTCTGTGAGCAAGCTAAATATAGAGCTATTTATATATTCTCCACTTTCCTGTAAAATTTCCTTGGCTACTTTTCCAGGGTCAAGGTATTTTCTTCAACCTTTTTCCGTACCTGCCTCTGGCAGGGAGGGAGCGGAGGGTGGGGAGAGAGCCTTCTACTTTTCTATCCAGTTTTCTACTACTGCTAGGATAGTTGAAAGACAAAATTTTCCCTGGCACCCGTTGCCATTGGTACCTCCTCGGTATGGGCCGCAAGGCCTTTTGAGGTACTTCTTTTCCTTGTAACTCTCTCTCTCTCTCTTACACTTTCCTGTAAAATTTCCTTGGCTACTTTTCCAGGGTCAAGGTATTTTCTTCAACCTTTTTCCGTACCTGCCTCTGGCAGGGAGGGAGCGGAGGGTGGGGAGAGAGCCTTCTACTTTTCTATCCAGTTTTCTACTACTGCTAGGATAGTTGAAAGAAAAATAAACTTTCACAAAATTTTCCCTGGCACCCGTTGCCATTGGTACCTCCTCGGTATGGGCCGCAAGGCCTTTTGAGGTCTTGTTTTCCTTGTAACTCCTTGTAACTCTCTCTCTCTCACGCTGCTTGGCGTCGATCTGAACGTGGGAGGGACGAACTATAGGTTAATCTTGGTGTACAGACCTCCGCATCCCCTCCTCGAGGACGATACAGCCCTGTACACCGAACTCAGTAGCCTGCTAGGGGATAGGGTGTGTGTAGTTTTAGGAGACTTCAACTGTCGCGGCATAAAGTGGGAAAAGAGGACTGCCGATGCTGAAGGGAGGAGGCTAGTTGACTTTGCTGATGAGAACTTCCTCACTCAGTGGGTCAACGAGCCTACACGAGGCGAAAGCGTTCTAGACTTAGTATTCACGACCGAAGACAACCTCGTCACTGGCCTCACCGTTGACGAATCGTTGGGCGGGAGTGATCACGGTCTTATTAGGTTCCGTGTGTGCGTCCCTCGGGTGAAGCGTAGTAACTCGAGAGGCAGTAAGCTCGATCTCCGGCGGGCGAAATTTGTTAGCCTCAGAGATAGCGTAGGAGAGATGGGGTTAGAGGTTGGCGGCGATGTTGAGGGAGTGTGGAGTGCATTCCGGGATGAGTTTATGGTGCTGCAGTCTGCTGCCATACCCTCAAAACCGGTCACCCCTGCTTCAACGCAGCCTAAGTGGTTCAATCGTGGCATCGCTTCGGCTATCCGAAATAGGAAAGTAGCGTATAGGAGGGCGAAGGCCAATCGTTCCCACGAGAACACTGAAGCGTATGTCCGCCTGTGTAGGGAAGTGAAGGCGAAGGTTAGGCTAGCGAAACGTAACGAAGAACTGCGGGTGGCAAGCCTCTGCAAGGGGAACCCTAAGGAGTTCTTCAGTTATGTTAATAGTAGAAAGCCCATTAGAAGCATGATAGGTCCTTTAAAGGACGGAAGCGGCGTTCTGCGGACCTCCGACGCGGACATCGCTAATGTGCTTAATGAGTACTTTGCGGGAGTGTTCACCAGGGAGGATACCCGCGTCATCCCCGAGCCAGCTGTGAGGCACGAAGGTGCTGGCCTGGATAGTGTTAGATGTACCGCGACAGTCGTTGCTCATAGAATATACAAACTGAGCGCGTTTAAGGCTCCTGGGCGAGACCAGTTTCTCCCCAGTGTTTTGCGAGAAGTGCGCGACCAGGTGGCTCCCCACCTGGCTACAGTCTTCAACAAATCGTTGGAGATGGACCAGGTGCCTGGTGACTGGAGGGAGGCCAACGTGACCCCTATCTTTAAGAAAGGGGATCACGAAAGTCCAGGGAACTATCGTCCTATTAGTCTCACTTCAGTTGTACGTAAATTATTAGAAAGGATAATAGCTGATAGAATCGTTGACCATTTGGATTCCTACAAGCTGCTTGGGGACTCCCAACATGGGTTTAGACGGCATAGGTCGTGTCTCACCAACTTGCTCGAGTTTTTCCACGTCATGTTGAGTGAGTACGATAAGAGTAGGGCGATTGATATACTTTATCTCGACTTTCAGAAAGCCTTTGATAAGGTACCCCACCGCCGGCTAATGGCGAAAGTGCGCGCGCTGGGTATCGGTGGGGAAATAGGTAGGTGGATTGAAAACTGGCTGAGGAATAGGCGGCAGAGGGTGGTAATTAAAGGGCTAGTTCGGGTTGGGCCTCGGTCACTAGTGGGGTTCCTCAGGGTTCCGTTTTGGGGCCACTGTTGTTTACCATTTACATAAATGATATCGACGGTGGCATCGTTAGTCGGATCGCCAAATTCGCTGATGACACCAAGCTTGGGGCCAATGTTGGGACGCCCGAAGCGATCGAGGAACTGCGTGCGGACCTAGGTAGGATAGGAGAGTGGTCCGAAAAATGGCAAATGCCGTTTAACTTGGGTAAATGCAAAGTGATGCACATTGGCTACGCCAATCCCAAGTCGGACTACTCGATGTTGGGCAGTAATATCGAGGTGACTGATTTAGAAAAGGACTTGGGTGTGCTAATTAGCAGCGACCTTAAGTTTACGAAACAGTGTGTAGAGGTGGAAAAGAAAGCCCAGAAACTATTGGATTATATCAGGAGGCAATTTCAGTTTCGGAACAAGGAGATTGTGCTCTCACTGTACAATTCCCTTGTTCGGCCGACCTGGAGTATGCTGTGCAGTTCTGGTCGCCCACCCTCAGGAAAGATATTGAGAGGCTGGAGCGAGTGCAGGCGAGGGCCACAAAGTTAATCCCTTCCGTTAGGCATATGGGTTACAATCGACGGTTACGCGCCCTGAACTTGTTTTCGCTTGAAACGCGGTGCTGCGCGGTCAACTGATCGAAGTTTTTAAGCTCTTACGTGGGTTCAACGATGTCGATTTTAGAAGTATGTTTAGTTTAAATGATAACCCAACTCGCAACAATGGTTGGAAGTTGGATTTGAAACGGTTTAGGACTAGTGTGTGTGGGAATTACTTTACGTATAAGATCTGTGACACATGGAACGGGTTGCCTTCGGAAGTTGTGAACAGTTCCTCTGTGGATCAGTTCAAGAAAAGGTAGACGAAATCTTGCACACTATTTGAGTGTGTAAAGACATTTAGGACCTCAGTCTGCGGAAATTTCTTTTCCTATAAAATAGTTAATATCTGGAACCAACTTCCCTCAGAGGTTGTTTCCAGTCAAAGTGTAAATGTGTTTATAAATAGGCTAGACAAAGTACTGAACTCTCATAGTTTAAGACTAAAACATATGAAAACTCTGCAGGAGATCGCTTGCACGGTGTCTCTGTGAGCAAGCTAAATATAGAGCTATTTATATATTCTCCACTTTCCTGTAAAATTTCCTTGGCTACTTTCCAGGGTCAAGGTATTTTCTTCAACCTTTTTCCGTACCTGCCTCTGGCAGGGAGGGAGCGGAGGGTGGGGAGAGAGCCTTCTACTTTTCTATCCAGTTTTCTACTACTGCTAGGATAGTTGAAAGAAAAATAAACTTTTACAAAATTTTCCCTGGCACCCGTTGCCATTGGTACCTCCTCGGTATGGGCCGCAAGGCCTTTTGAGGTACTTCTTTTCCTTGTAACTCCTTGTAACTCTCTCTCTCCTCTCCTGTCCATTCCTAACGCGTAATGGCCTGACCAGCCCCCTGCGACCGTTCTTTGGTGACCAGTTGATGGTGCTTGTCTGCACTGCTCTTAGGTGAGAGCTTTACTGCCCTGCTGGCTGCTAGGCTAGCGGAAAGTCTCGGGCGTAGCCTCTGGGTCTGGTGAGATATCCCTTGAACACTGGATTCCAAGAGTCTTGCCGCTTGTGAGTGACTAGTAAGACTTAGTAAGGAGCTGCATCTCGCTGTCGCTCCTGGCGGAAAATCCGTGACGCCTGCGTCGCGAGTTTTTGTCACTTGGTAGCTGCGACACGTTTGGGACTGTCCGGCCCTGGTGAGACCTTTGGTCGGTGCGGCAGCAGCGAGAGGTGTCTTCTGGATGGGATGAACGTCACTTGCAAATAGGCGGATGCAGCTTGCACGGAAAGAATTCACCCCGCATCCTCCTTTTTTTTATATACTGGTCAACGTTTTTGATAGTTTTCATTGCTAGAACGCTTTATCTTATTCAGTGTATTCAGAGTTGGAAAAAAAAAAAGTTACAATGACTGGAGCGCAGAAACTGAAGGCTGAATACGCGAGGTGTGGAGTAAATCAGTGGGTGACGAACTTGAAAGAAGCTTGCTTCGAAAAGATCAACCACTTTAGCGAACTCATGCAGTTTTACAAGAAGCTAGAGGATAGGGTCCGGCGGCTCGAGTCATCCAGATCGGCTGTTGGAGGTGCGGCGGTCACTAACGCGGCTGCGCCCTCCACCCCGGAGATCATTGATAGGATAGCTGGCCTGGAAAGGCGGTCCAGCGATGGACTAGACAAAGCTCGGGACCGCGGAGAAGGGTAGAGGTGCAACCGGGGGCCAGGGTACAAAATCAGTGTCAGGAATCGCCAGCGACCCACGTGGAATGCACGGAACCGCGGCGCAAAGAAGGGGCTGATAGAGAAAAAGGTGAAAGGGGCCTACTGATGGCCCAAAGAAACCGAAGGATGTAGCTGTCGGGTCGGGTGGTGTAAATGCGGCTGAGTCTATGGGTGGCGACGGGTATCGAAAGGTCTCGGGAAAGAAGGCTGCGAAGCCGAAGCCTGAAACCCCGGTTGCCCCCGTCAGGACCTCCAACCGCTTTAGTCTCCTGTCCTCGGAGGAGGAAGAGACCGTTTTGATTGGAGACTCGCAGATCAGGGGCCAGGAGAAGTATTTTGCTTCTGCAAACCGAGACAGGAGGAAGGTAAAGTGCTTACCCGGTCGGGGAACGGCGCACATAAGGAAGGAATTAGATAAGGTGCGCGTGGCTAGTCGGAGGACTGCGATTGTTGTCCACGCTGGTGGCAACGACCTGTTCCTCAAAGGCGGTAGGGTAGGTTTTACAGAAGGGATCATCACCGAGATCATGTCTCTTGAGGATGATCTAAAACTGAAGACAGACAGGGGAATGTTGATGGGTATTTTACTGCGGATGAATGCAGTGACCACGCGCTCAGTAAGGTCATTGGCATCAACGAGAGGGTGCAAGACTTGTGCGTTCCGCTGGGCGAGAGGTTTGTTGACCCGTTCGACGCGTTTTCGGGTAGGTTGGACCTGTATCAGAGGGATGGTGTCCACCTCAATGTTAAGGGTAAAGGTGTGCTAGGCACGCTGCTTGACCAGCACCTATACCGTATGGTGAGGTCAAGCCCGGGGATTGATGATGGGCCCCTACCGGGGAGAAATGATGAGCCGGTGGCGGACGTACCTTCAACTGAAGGGTGCGTTCATGTACAGGTGGGTGACCCTCCTTCCCCGTTGGAGGGGGCTCAGCCTCCTGCGGAAGTTGCACCCTCGTTAGTGAGGGGCTCTTCAACTCCCGACATCCCTGGCTGTTCGGGAAACGGGTCGGGCAAGGGGGTGGTCAGAATAGGGAAGGCTCCCTCCATGCAGTGCTTTTTAATACTAGGTCGATTAGGAATAAGTTTTGCGAGCTACGGGCGCTCTTAGCATCAGAATACCAGGATATCGTTGCTATCACCGAGTCCTGGATTCATACTGATCGTAGGGACTATGTTGGGCAGTTCAAGATTCCTGGGTATAGAATGTCTCACAAAGACCGCACCCGTGGGGAGGGGGGAGGGATACTAATATACGGGAAGGACACGTTGCGTCCAGTTGACTGCCAGTTCCGATCTGAACAGGAGCTGCTTTGCGTCGATTTGAACGTGGGCGGGACGAACTATAGGTTAATTTCGGTGTACAGACCTCCGCATCTCCTCGAGGAGGATACAGCCCTGTACACCGAACTCCGTAGCCTGCTTGGGGACAGTGTGTGTGTGTGTAGTTTGAGGGGACTTCAACTGTCGCGGCATAAAGTGGGAAGACAGGACTGCTGATGCCGAAGGGAGTAGGCTAGTTGACTTTGCTGATGAAAACTTCCTGACTCAGTGGGTCAATGGGCCTACACGAGGCGAAAGCGTTCTAGACTTAGTATTCACGACCGAAGACAACCTCGTCACTGGCCTCACCGTTGACGAATCGTTGGGCGGGAGTGATCACGGTCTGATTAGGTTTTGTGTCTGTGTCCCTCGGGTGAAGCGTAGTGACTCTAGAGGCAGTAAGCTCGATCTACGGCGGGCGGACTTTGTTGGCCTCCGGGATAGCGTAGGTGAGATGGGGTTAGAGGTAGGTGGCGATGTTAAGGAAGTATGGAGTGCATTCCGGGACCAGTTTATGGTGCTCCAGTCTGCTGCCATACCCTCAAAACCGGTCACCCTTGTTTCAACGCAGCTTAAGTGGTTCAATCGTGACATCGCTTCGGCTATCCGAAATAGGAGAGCTGCGTATAGGAGGGCGAAGGCCAATCGTTCCCATGAGAACACTGAGTCGTATGTCCGCCTGTGCAGAGAAGTGAAGGCGAAAGTTAGACTAGCGAAACGTAACGAAGAATTCCGGGTGGCAAGCCTCTGCAAAGGGAACCGTAAGGAGTTCTTCAGTTATGTTAATAGTAGAAAGCCCATTAGAAGCATGATAGGTCCGTTAAAGGACCCCAGCGGCGTTCTGCGGACATCGCTAATATGCTTAATGAGTACTTTGCGGGAGTGTTCACCAGGGAGGACACCCGCGTCATCCCCGAGCCAGATTGGGAGCATAGTATTCCACTCTGCCGTACCTTAATACTCGAAAATTTTCAGTGTTAATTTCATATTGTTGCCTTCAGACAAATTGTATTTTGTTCATCCGTTTGTAGAAATCCTATATCTTCTGGGTTTATTTTTTTTCTACTAATTTTTGTATCATCAGCAAAGGACGTTACTTCGCTATCATTGGTAACTTTATAATCATGGTAACTGATATAATGATGAATAGTAGTGGAGCTAATACCTCGTGGTACTAAGCTATGGACCTCCTCTCACTGAAGATATTCCTCGAAATGTAACGACTTGCTGCCGCTAACTAACGAAATTATATATATCCATTTTCCTGTTATTCCCATATACAGTACTTCAGTATATGAGCTATGTATGATTCCATGGTCACAGTTGTTGAACGGCTTGGTTTTCATTGTTTTCGAGTGCATCAATATTATTATAGTGTTGCAATAGTTGTGATGGACACGATCATCCTGACGAGAATTGATGTTGATTATCATTGAATATTCTCTCTCCCCCCCCTCCCAAAGATTAAATTTTTCTGTAACTACCCTCCAAAAACAAAACCTGTATTATTTGAAAAAGGAAAGAGCAGAAACAAAGCAGGTTTATAATTTTAAAACACTGTTTACTTTCTTTATTGAACAATAATATAAATTTAAATATACAGAGTATATTTTAATACTGTATAAGTAATATATATTTACGTATACAGTACACATATATACAGTATATATTATTCGAAATATACAAAGCACATCTTAAAAACGATTCAATCTACAGCTACTAAAATGACGAAGATCAGAGTAACTTAAAATTTCTTTTCTAATTATTAACTAGAAACTCCAAATTTTCATTTCAAATTAATTTCTTCAGTAGTGACAATTTTTCCTTAGAAACATTCTAAGAAGTTAACATTTAACAGAATAAAAGTGTTCTTTTACTGCGGACGAGAAACTTATTACTCAACCAACCAATCAAATCAATCAATCGGTTTGCTCAAAGCTAGTATTTGTCATAGTTCAATATTTGAAGTTTTCTCTATGTCAAATTCCTTTCACAGAAAGCTTTTTAAACAGCCTAAACTAATCTATAAAATCCTCAATTCAGACCTGTAAAGTTATTAACAATCCATTCGGCTTTCAGGATGCACAAACATCTTAGAATTTTAGAACTTAATTCAAGTTTTACATTGAATAAAGACATCGGTTCTTCTACATGACGTTGAGGACACATGATCTTAGGGGTAAATATAGCATTGCCTGAGGTGAAGCAGTCTAAAGAAATTAAATATCTTTTGTTAATTAGCCTCTAATGAAGTAATCATGGTACATTAGTGTTTTAAAAACTTTTGCGAGTCTCACGGGTATGAGAAGGCATCATGATATGCCATTTACAAGTAGTACCGAGACTAGAATAGTGCCATTGCGTACACAATCCTTTGATATCAATGGCACAACCAGTCATGACAATAAGATGGCATACTAGAGGAGGAAAGGGAGGGAGGGAGCGAAAGTGTGTGTGTGTGTGTGTGTGTGTGTGTGTGTGTGTGTGTGTGTGTGTAAAAAAAGAAGGAATGCAAAGAGATTTCAAACTATTCTAAGTGTCCTTTTTCATCTCTTCACTTTCATCTTCATCCTGCGAAAATTAAATTTTTTTACTTTGTAAAAGAAAAGTTTCAATTACAAGCTAATCCATTATCAAACCAATGTTAAAATAAGTAAATAAGTGTGCTTCAATTAAGCACTTTGTCTGATCATTCATTATTTAGTATTATTTTAGTGTGCTAATAGGCACTCAAATTTGAAACCATTTTGCATCTAAATTACTTTAACAAGAGACTCAATTAACTCTCAATTTAAAGTTAGCCATCTACTTCAAATCAAGAGGGGAACGCGCAATAACTTGCCTGAAAATTGAGCCAACTTTGCTCTACAATAGCTGCTACTCTCTTTTCATACTCTCTACGGCTTTCTTGGTACAGCTGTGCAGCGAGACTATTAGCAGGTGAATTAGGATTTGGTTCATCCAGTAGAGACTTAAGTGAAAAGAAGAAGAAAAAAAAAAAATTTGGTAATCGAGAACTATCAATTCACACCAATCTTTCACACCAATCTTAAGAACTGATGATGCAATCTTTATTTACACAACAAAAAAATTTAAAAAGAAAGTTTGGTTCCTGAAACTTGCAATACAATTGCTTACAATGAACTAAACCATTAAGAAATCAATACAAAAAGCCTTTCCATAAAGGAATTTCTTTCCTCTCTTCAATGTAAGAATAAAAACAGTGTCCAATAACACTGGTCAACAACAATTTTGTCAAGGGTTTTGATGGGTGTTCTAAGTGTACTTTTTCATGCTGAATCTAAATATGAAATCAGATTTTTTCTATCAGGCTCAGTTTACTTGTGACGCTATGTTCATTTTTTCCTCATTTAGCATGATCACCAGATAAAAAAATAACATATTATACATAATTAAGTATATAACAACATTATAATATAAAACATTATAAAAATAATAAATATAATAATATATTATATTAATTAATATAACTATAATAAAATATATTAATATTAATATACATGTATTAATTTTTCTGTAAAATTAGTACAATTTATTCCTTTGGGGAGAAAGTTCTGATAATGCTGGCAGGATAAATTTGGTCGGAGCAGCAGACTGTGCAGTAGGGTGGAGCGAAAAATACTTTTTTTCTAGTATGAAGTTCTAATAGTGATTAAAAGTTGCATTTAGTGGACGAAATATGCCTGCCAAAATATGAGTTCATTTGTTTAAAATTTTCAGCTGCCACCAGGGTGCTAAAGCTAACACAATTTTGTGTAAAAAGGAAAAAAATGCTTCTATTTTAGGTTTGTCAAACTATTATAAAATTTTATGTTAGAATTATCTAATAGTTTGATTAAGATTCTTAAATGATAGGAATTCGTTTTGTCAAAAGGCCTTTTCATATGCTTAATATCTTCAGCTGCCACAAGAGAGCTGAAGTTAACACAATTTAGAGTAACTGAGTCATGTTGAGACTACACTGAATGCTGTGGGGGAGGGTTTGGGGAGGGTTGTGGGGGAGGGTTTTTGTGTGAAGGAATTTCTTTCTGTGAGTCATTAGAACAGTGTGTTAACACTTGTCTTCTTAGGTAGTAGGCCTAGTCGCTCAGTTGATCGGAGAGTTTTTTAATATGATCGGAATATTATAAAACTTTATTTTGAAGTGATTTATATAGAGATAATATTGATTTTATTATAAAATGCTTGTTATAATTATTATATAATTTTAGTTTATTTATATAATATTATATATACTTATAAAATATATTATATATATTAATTATATAATGTTTTGATGTTACAGGATATTTTGTGATTGTGAATTTTTCTTAAAAATATTATGGCATCAAATACTAAATATAAACATTTCACTAGAGAACATATGAAGTGTGCCATATTTGAAGTACCTTGTGAGATGAGTGATATGCAACTACCAACTTATAACTGCATTATGAAAGATTACTTGTTCACAAAACATTTAGTGAAGGAGCAGATGAATAACAAGGAGCCTTCATTTTCTGAAACAGCAGAGGCAGTTTCCAAAAAGGTAGAAAATATTTGGAAGAAGGCCTCTTTGCCAATAGTTTCACATACACGCGTTTTACAGATGATGTGAGTGTACCATGATAAATACAGGTCCTTATTAAAGTCATACAAGTCACGCAAGGATCAGTCTAAGTACAAAAATCAGCTTGAAGAATTTGAAAACTCTTCAAAATGCACTTTGTTTGACATCTGCACCTGCAAATGTAAGGAGTTTAGGAGATGCTCATGTGAAAAGAGTAAGAAAGTCCCTCCAAAAGAGCAGGATTTTTTAAATGACCAACGAACACGCAGAATAATGGTGATAGGAAGCATTGACATAGCACACACAAGACGATTACAAGCAAGAGAACATCGAAAGGAAATGGAAAAAGCACGTCTGGAATCCTCACAAACAACTAGTGCTGCTATAACCAATACGTCCAACTTACAAATCGAAACAGAGACAAGTGAACTTCAACAACTAGAAGAGATATCTGAAGATAATGAGGAAGATACAACCTCGACTCAATATGTAATATCAGAACAACAGATGCGTGAGCCACTGCCTTCATTAGCAATTACTTGTGATAGATTTAAAATGTCGGACAGAGCTGGGGCTGCTATTGCTTCTGCAGTATTGGCAGATCTTAAAATTGTTACTCCCGAAGACAAAGGGAATATTATAGACAGAAGTAAGCTAAGACGTGAAAGACAAAAACAGAGAAAGGAACTACAACAGATAGGAGAGCCAAAAATCATGCGGGGATTATACTTTGATGGCAGAAAGGATAAAACAATGATTCAAGTCCAGGAGAGTGATGGCTCTAACCACCAAAGAACCAAACGCGAAGAGCATATCAGCATAATATCTGAACCACACTCTCTGTACTTTGCACATGTGACACCTTCCAGTGGCAAAGCTAAATACATTTGCACAGCGCTAGTGAATTGCTTGAAAGAAAGGAATGTTGATATAGGGAACATCGTTGCAGTTGGCTGTGTTTCGACAGTGGTTAACACTGGTAGTATTGGAGGCACAATAAGATTACTGGAAGAAGCCTTTAATAAGCCATTGCAGTGGCTGATATGCCTTTTACACCTTAATGAACTTCCATTGCGCCATCTGTTTCATCACTTGGATGGTACCACTACTGGACCAAGAGCATTTTCAGGAGAAATTGGCCAAGCACTTTCAGACTGTGAAAAGCTTCCCATAGTTAACTTCAAACCCATTGAAATTCAAGAGGACATGTGTGAAGTTGATGTAGATGACATAAGTACTGACCAGAAATACCTTCTTGAAATTCACAAGGCTTAGTCATAAGAGTCCAGGCAATATATCACATTCAAGGTGGCTCACCACAGCAAACAGGACTCTGCGGTTATATGCAAGCACAGAGAATCCTTCAGGCAATTTACAAGAATTAGCTACTTTCATTGTTAGGGTATACGCACCAATGTGGTTTCAGATAAAGCGTAAACCATTATGCCAATATGGTGCTAAACATATGTGGCATATGATTGCAAGAAGCCGGTATCTCCGTGAAGAGCTTAGGAGAGTACATGACTCAGTCATTCAGCGAAATGCATATTACGCAAATCAAGAAAACATTCTCATTGCAATGATAGCTGATGAAAGGGAGCATGTGCGTCAGTTGGGATTTAGGCGTATCATAAAAGCAAGGGCATGCATTCAAGAAACAGATGTTATCAGGTATTTTAAGATGCCAGAAATAAATTTTTATGCCAAAGACTATACAGATCTCATTATGTGGCAAGATTTTCAGATAGCAGAACCACCGATAACCAAAGGAGTTTCTCTTGATGATATTGAATCATGCATCAAACATGGTACTACTCTTCATTCAGAATTATTTCAGTTTCCATGTCATACACAAGCCATAGAGAGATGCGTCAAGCTCGTTACAGACGCTGCTGGATCAGTCTGCGGACCTACAAACAGAGACGGTTGGATTCGTGCTACATTAGAATCAAGGAAAAAACAGCCAAAATTTGACACAAAAGCAAATTACTAAATAGTCTTCAGCAAGAACCCTTTCTAGAGGGAGGTTGGTTGGGGAAAGAGTGGTAACTCCGCTAAGGCACGAAATAAGGTTTCTTTTTTCAAGTAAATACAGAATCATACTTAATTGTCATTTTTAAGTTAACTTCAGCCCTCTTGTGGCAGCTGAAGATATTAAGCATATGAAAAGGCATTTTTACAAAATGAATTCTTATCATTTAAGAATCTTAATCAAACTATTAGATAATTCTAAGATAAAATTTTATAATAGTTTGATAAACCTAAAATAGAAGCATTTTTTCCTTTTTACCCAAAATTGTGTTAAATTTAGCCCCCTGGTGGCAGCTGAAAATATTAAACAAATGAACTCATATTTTGGCAGGTATATATCGTCCACTAAATGCAACTTTTAATCACTATTAGAACTTCATACTAGAAAAAAAGTATTTTTCGCTCCACCCTACTGTGCAGGTTGAAATATGTTTGTACCTGTTCAGACATGAGCCTAGTTTCTGTGTGTAGAGCAGCTCCAAGTCAGTCTGCTTGTAAATGTCACAGTGTTAACAGCTAGTGTCTGCTGCTTCTTGTTAATTTTACACCAGTGTTGTATTCATATAGATGTTTTGTAATGCCGCGGAACTGTCTGAATCATCCTAATTCCTTTTGTTATGTATGTGGTGATCTAACTTTAAAATCCCAGAAACGTAACTTTACACCATTAGTAAAAAAATGCTATGAACTTTATTTCGGATGTAAAGTAGGCGATCAGGACAAGAGTTGGGCCCCTCACATTTGTTGTGTGACATGTGTAAGACTACTTACAGGATGGCTAAATGGTTCACGTCACATGCCATTTGCTATTCCAATGATTTGGAGGGAACCCAAAGATCACACAACAGACTGCTATTTCTGCCTGGTAAATACAAAGGGGATCACTTCAAAAACAAAGAGCCTTATGAAATACCCTAATCTACCATCTGCAATGAGACCAGTTCCCCACAGTGCTCAACTTCCAGTACCAAATCCTCCTGAACATGTAAGTTTAAGTGATGAGGAATCAAACATAGCTGTAGCATATCACGAGGAAAAAGATGAAGACATTTCTGATCCAACATTCCAGGCTACCTGTTCCTCCAATGAACCACATTTACTGTCACAAGGAGATCTAAATGACCTAGTTTGTGATTTGAAATTATCTAAGAAGCAGGCTGAACTTTTAGGTTCAAGATTAAAGGGTTGGAATCTACTGCAACGTGACACTAAAGTTTGTTTTTTCCGTAGCCGCCATGATGAATTCAAAGAATGGTTCTCCCATGAAGATGGACTTGTGTTTGTAAAGATGTTAATTCAGTCATGGGGGCTCTTGGTCATGAACATAATATGGATGAGTGGCGATTGTTCATTGACTCCTCAAAAGTCAGCTTGAAAGCAGTCCTTCTTCACAATGGAAATAAATTTCCTTCTGTACCTATTGCACATGCTGCAAACATGAGAGTCATACGACAACATGAAGTTGCTTTTAGAAAAGTTTCAGTATCAGAAACTAAGTGGAATATCTGTGGAGATCTGAAGGTCATTGCACTTTTGCTAGGGTTGCAGCTAGGTTACACCAAGTACTGTTGTTTTTTATGAGAGTGGGACAGTAGGGACAAGCAAAACCACTACATTAAGAAGGATTGGCCAAAACGCACCTCACTTGTTCCAGGCAAGAAAAATGTTGTGAATAGTTCACTTGTTGACCCTGAGAAAGTGTACCTTCCTCCTTTGCATATCAAGCTTGGACTTATGAAAAACTTTGTTAAAGCGATGGATAAAGCGCAAACAGGATTCACATACTTGAGAAATAAGTTTCCCCGGATCAGTGATGCCAAGATTAAAGAAGGCATTTTTGTAGGCCCTCAGATCAGAGAATTGTTAAGAGATGAGAGATTTGAAGGAGAGTTGAATGAAGTTGAGAAAGCTGCGTGGCAAAGTTTCAAAAGTGTCTGCACAAATTTTTTGGAAATCACAAGGCCGAAAACTATCCTGAAATAGTAGGAGATCTTCTTAAGTCTTACCAAGCAATGGGGTGCAATATGTCATTAAAGGTTCATTTCTTGGACTCTCACTTGGACTTTTTTCCGGAAAACCTGGGTGCGGTAAGCGACGAACATGGTGAGCGTTTTCATCAGGATATTTCTGCCATGGAAAACTGTTACCAAGGCAAATGGAGCCCCAGTATGCTGGCTGACTATTGCTGGACTCTTAAGAGAGACATGCCTGAGGCAAAGCATAGCAGAAAATCAAAACAAGCTACTTTTTAAACTACAGGTATGTCTTTTCGATCATATTTTAATAAGTATGTAACTATCAGGGTTGTGGAGTCGGTCCAAAATTTTCCGACTCCAACTCCACACATTGTCAAAAATTCGACTCCGACTCCACACATTGTAAAAAATCTAAAAATCCAACTCCGACTCCTCACATTTTAAATATATGACTCCGACTCCTCTAGTGTTTCACTTTATAATTATCATAATAATAAGACATTTCATCACCACCACACTAAGTGTGAAATTTTATATTTTATATTTTATATTTAAATCAATATTAATTGTATATTCTGAAAATGTAAAAAAAAAATATTAAAAAAACTTAATCTAGGGGCTGGGCTATCAATGAATAAGGTTTATTGACCAAAAAAACTAAATAACCTAAATGTTAGTATTTAGGATTTAGAAATTAAGGGTGACACAGGACACAGAAATTGGAGTCGGAAGTTTTTTACCGACTCCGACTCCGCCCTGAAACGTGCGACTCCACGACTCCGACTCCACAACCCTGGTAACTATATGGGTTTTTAAAAATTAAATTGCATGTCACACAAAAACCAGACCTGATAGAGAAATTTTACAAACTTATTTGGATTCAGCACAGAAAATACTATAAGAATAAGGTATTTTCATTCTTGGGACACGGAAAATTTTTTTTTTGTTGCCCAGTGTAATTGGAGAGAGCAAATAGAAAGTACAAAATGAGAATATTACTATTATGAAAATTTTAGTAATATTGTTTTTACAGTAGTTTCCTCGCTATCATCATAATTATTGTTCTTACCTGAATGGAAGTGAGGATAGCGGCAACATCATACGTGGGAGACCACCTATTTTGTAAAATATCAAGACATATTCCTCCATCAGCATAAACATTTGGATGAAACATTTTTGAAACAAATTTCACTGTTGGAGGCTTATTTGGGTATTCTTCTGTGAACTCTAAGGTAAGTTTAAACGTTCCATCTTCAAAAGGTGTGTCATGAGGTCTGAGAGGAAAATAATTTTAAAACCGACTCAACTTAAGAGAATGTATACAGATTATAATTACTCAAAAAGTAATTTATACTATAAGGGATTTGCTCATCTTACCCAAATATAACAGCATTCCAAATCATGATATTGTTTTCTGTGGGGGCTGCACTTACACCTGCAGGAGGGTCTTCCTGAAGTCTAAAATTAAGAGAAAATTTTAAAATTTTGCAAAAATAAGAGAAACTGACAAGCAAGTCTATAGAGATATTGGATTATTATAAAGTTCTAATAGATGTTTCTAAATGCTGTATGATTTAAAAGGTAATTTTTTTTAGACTTCATAACACACACTAAGAGCATATCAGCTCTGTATGGAATGATATTAAATTTTGTTAATCATGGATTAATTGTAAACTTAGTATCAACTGTTTACTGATTAAATGAAAATGAAAAGGTTTATTGGCAGACTATAGTCCATATGACAAATATTATTAATACAATGACAGTTCATATACTAAGGATAGAAATATATACAATTGATTAGAATTAATACTGCACTGTCGAAGTTAAGTGGAGCTAGAGACAGACGTTTTTGTACCAAGAAGTCCATAGCTTAGACTGGGTTGAGCATGTCTTGTTACCCCCGGGAAGCTCGGGACATTGCGGGTAGCAAACATTTGCGAAGCTGAGCATCTCAGGGGTAATTTATGTAAGAGTCTAAATGACCTGTTGTACAGCAAATTCAGGGTTCTGCCAGAACCTTTTTTATAATTCATCCAGAGTTGCTGACTGTATATATTACTGCAGAAAGTACAAAAGTGTGTCTCTTTAGCTTCACTTGTACAGAAACAAAAGTTCCTTATGGTCATATTCGCTTTAGCACACAGGCTTCGAGATTGTTTTCTTATATCCGAGTCATCACTCAAGGAGCTGGTAATAGTTTAACCCAAATACTTAAACTCTTGTACTTCCTCAATTACTTCATTCATTTTAAACCTTATATCAGCTGGCTGATTACAGCTTTTAGGATGAAATTGCATAACCTTAGTTTTTGTAACATTAAAAAGAATATCATGTTTCTGCAAATACACTTTGCAGACATTTAGAAGCCGATCCAGACCTTTAACAGAGGGACTTATTAACACCATATCATCGGCATAAACTAAGTTATTTATCCTTGTGTTATCTATACAACATCCTACTGTTGCCTCATTAAGTGAAGCAATTAATCCGTCAATATACACATTAAGCAGCATAGGGGAGAGCAAGGAGCCTTGTCTCACCCCACAAGAGGAGCCAAAACACTCGGATAGTACATTGACCCATCTAACAGTGAAAGATTGGTGGGAATACCAAAATTTCAATAAATTTAATATGTACATGGGAACCTTCCTGTCTTCTAGTTTTGCAAATAAAATATTGTGGTTCACCCTATCATATGCCTTACTTATATCAAGGAAACAGCTATAAATGGTTGAATTACTGTCAATGTATTTAAATATTGTTTCTTTAAGTACATAGATACACAGGTCAGTTGAGTGGGACCTTTTAAAGCCAAACTGATTAGATGTCCATAGGAAATCATTTAATCGGAGTAACGAGTTTTTCTAGTAGTTTCGAGAAGTAGGAAGCGACAGCAATAGGCCTGTAATTATTGCGGGACAGAATGTCTCTGTACTTATTTTTGACCAGGGGCAAGATATATACCCTCATGAACTCTGCAGGGATGTAGCTATGAGCAAGCATGGCTGATAGGAGCAATGATATATGCAGACATACTACGTCATTTGCATATTTTAAGTGCTCATTCGATAAGTCATCTACCCCTGATGCAGAACCAGTCTTTAACTCTTTAATTATCTTTTGTAATCATCTTTTGTAATATTAAAATAATCACAGTTTGTATTGTACCAAAAAGCAATCGTATGGTACCAATAAAGCAACTGCCCAGCCCTGAGAGAGATATTTCACAAAAATCAAGAACCGATTATTTTTACTTGTGGAGGTACAAAATGAGAATATTACTATTCTGAAAATTGTAGTAACCACTGACCACTTTCAGCATTTTCCCTCTGCAAAAACACAAATGGATTAAAGATGTTTCTAGCAGGTGGAATAGCTCATATTACTAGGGGCACTCAATATATTTTGCCCCCACCCTTCTTTCTTAGCTAAATAATAGGCCATGGGGCTGAAATGTCTTTTGGGCTGTAAGTTTGAACTTTCTGCGCTTCACATAATTTTTTTTCAGTTTGAACCTCCCCTCCTTGTACAAAATTGCTTTTAAATGGCCTTATATAAAACCAATGGTTAATGCAGTTTCAAAAATGGCATCCGACAGTGGTATGCATCATAAACAAAGCCTTTATTGAGTTCTTAGCCGCAGAGGAGGAAACAGTTGGAAATATTCACAAACATCTACAAAACATTTACAGAGATCCTGTTGTTGATTGAAGTACAGTTGGATGCTGGTCTAAATGTGAGAGATCATTGGAGAGAGGGAGAGCCAGCCTCGATGATGAGCCACACAGCAGCTGTGACATCTCACACCATGCAACGTGCTAACAGCATCATTCGATCAAATCAGTGCATCACATACAAGGAGCTATCATGGAGCTAGGAATTAGTGATGGAAGTGTGAATACAATAATTCAGCAACTGGGATACTCAAAAGTGTGTTCACAGTTTGTTCCTTGTGAAATGACTGAAGATCACAAAGCCCAAAGAAATTGCTTCAGAGTCATTGGTTCAATATGAGACAGAAGGGGGAGACTTCCTTTCACAAATTATGACTGGGGATGAGACTTTGGTACACCACTTTGAACCTGAAGCAAAACACCAATCCATGCAGTGGCATCACACAGACTCCCCATGGAAGAAAGTTCAAAATGGCTCCCTCTGCAGGAAGGGTTATGGCCACCATCTTCTGGGACATGAAAAGGGTGATTCTGGTGGACATTATGAAGAAAGGACAAACAATCAACTTGGGGTATATTGCTACCCTATAGAGACTCCAGAGATATATAAAGCGAGTTTGACTAGAGAGAAAACTGGAAGATGTCCATGATAATGCAAGACCATACAACAGTTTGCAAACAAGAGAGGCCATCACAAAAATGTGCTTGACTGTGTTACCCTACCCTCCATACAGCCTGGATCTGGCACCTTCAGACTTCCATTTGTTTGGGCCAATGAAGGATGTTATTTGTGGAAGAAAGTTTGTGACAATGAGGTTGTTGAGGAGGTTAAGAGGTGGCTCTAGCAGAACCCAACAGACTTTTACCAGCAAGGAATAAAGGCCCTTGTTTCGAGGTGGAGGAAAGCCATAGAAAAGGATGGAGACTATGTGGACAAATAAAAACTTCTAAAAAAGGTGTGTAACTACTTGTGTACAAAATTTCTGGAACTTGCAAAGAAAGAAAAAAAAGTGGGGCAAAATATATTGAGTGGCCCTCGTGTATGTTTGTCCAACTCAAAGAACAGTGTAGAGCAATTGTTGCATATTCAGCTGATGCCAATATTGCTTTACCAAGCTTCTACGAATGGAATCTAATTAAAAAGCTTGTAACAATACTAGAACCCTTTGAAGAAATTAGTTGAATGTAGCAAACAAAACAGCATCTGCAATAATTTCAAATACTTTTCTTTTTAAATATACATTTTAAAACAGGCAATTTTTGGGAGAATATCAACTGCTATAGTTTGTGAAAGGAAAGATTTTTAAATGCCTCTCTTCTCACAATTATCTTTCAGATTATCAGTATGGGTTCTGCAAGGGACACTTTACTAGCAATCTTCTTGCATGTATCTGACTGTGGTTCATCCTTCTTTTAGGTTTTCAGTGAAGCCTTGCTACTGTGCTAGACATATCAAAAGCTTTTGATAGAATGTGGCACAAATCCCAAATTTCAAATTGCCCTCCTTTGGTTTCTATACTGTGAGGGTTGTGAAGTTTAGTTTTTCAACCAACTCCCACCCTGATTTTCAAGTCCTATCTGGTTCTTAAGTTTCATCTCTCCCCACAGGAGTCTAGTTAGTAAGCCTGTTAACTGTGTAAAAAAAAGATTTAAGTACTCTGGACCTTGTTTGATCCTGGAACGTTGAAGCCTATTAAAAGGTTATGGAACCAGAGTAGACAGGCAGAACTTAAGATAAATGTGTCTTATTGGAAGCCAAGAGAGTTTGGAAAGTCTTTAAAAGGTACAATGTTAAATGCTCTATCTATAATTCTTGGCCAGTATACAATAGAGATAAAGACTTCATAATTCTTGTTCCTAGTTATTGTGGTAGTGTCATTTGTATTTCACCATCATTATTAATTATTATTAGAAGTAGACATTATATATATATATATATATACTGTATATACACAGGGGTTGGACAAAATAATATGAACACCTTGATAAATGGCGTTTTTTATTCTTAATATGGAGTTGGTCCTGCTTTAGCGGCAATAACAGCTGCAATGCATCGGGGAATTGATTCATACAACTTTTGGACAGTGGCTAGAGGAATCCTGAGCCATTCTTAGAGCAAATCCTGCTCCAGGTCCTCCAAAGACACCGGCGGTGGGAATCAGCTTCTGACCTGATGCTCCGACACCACAGATGCTCAATAATGTTAAGATCCGGGGATTGTGGAGGCCAATCCAAGCATTCTACTTCACTAACATGCTCTTCAAAGCAGTTTTTAACAACCCCAGCGGTGTGGATTGGTGCATTATCATCCTGGAAGATGGCGCCGCCATTGGGAAACAGCATTTGGACCATGGGATGGACCTGGTTAACCCTACCATGCAGTACTACAGCTGGGCCAAGAGTATTCAACGATATTGCTGCCCAAACCATCACAGATCCGCCTCCATGCTTAACGGTTGGGGTCAGGCAGTCGGGGTCATAAGCATCTTTAGGCTGTTTCCAGACGTAAACTCGACCGGAACATGGAAATAGCGTAAAGGAGGATTCGTCCGAGTAGACTACATTCTTCCACCAGTCCATTGACCAATTCTTATTGTCATTACACCATTTTCTGCGCCGCTCAATGTTGATGTGCGAAAGGAAGGGTTTGGCAATTGCAGCCCTCCCATGGTATCCAGCTCCATGGAGCTCGTGACGTACAGTTCTGGTTAATACCAGGCTTGCAAGATGCTGGTTAAGCTCTGCAGTCACTTTTGGAGCTGTGGTCTTATGGTTCTTTGTCACAATGCGCTTTAGCACCCGGCGGTCTCGATCACACAGCTTCTTCTTGCGTCCACTATTGCATTTGTCGGTGCTTGTCTTTCCATGGTTTTGGTATGCAGACATGACCATAGACACAGTTCCTCTGGATACATTGAACATCTGAGCAGTTTTCGTCACCGATGCACCAGCCATCCGCGCTCCGACAATTTGCCCTCTTTGGAAGTCTGACAGGTCTTTCATAACTGCTAATTCATAATTCACTCTGATCTGTAAAAACAACGTGAGGGTTACAACATGACGTATTCACACTGTTACGCATTTAAATAGGTTTGCCAGTCATTTGACCATTTACTTTGTGTCTGAGCAGTCCGTAAAGATAACTGGTGAAATCAGTGGGTGTTCATATTTTGTCTAACCCCTGTATATATATATATATATATATATATATATATATATATATATATATATACATATACACATTCAACTGCAAAGAACACGCGTCGTTCTTTACGTTATTTATACTGCGTGTTCTTTGCAGTTGAATGTATATAATGTTACGGCATGTGGGAGGTGCCCCCTTGGGGCATTGGTTTCTGCGAGTATGTAGAAGAATTACGGCATTTGGAAGAGTGAGGTCCATGGTGTAATGGTATCGCGTCTGACCAGCAATTGGAAGATCCTGGGTTCGATTCCCGGGTGGTTACCTCATTTTTTCATTTGTTTCGTTCTCTCTCTCGTCTTGCGCGGAATATCTCCTATACAAGCGTCGTTCTTTACGATATATATATATATATATATATATATATGCAAATAACTGCAATGACCGCGCAGTATATAAATGAATAGAAACGACATAAGTATTAAGGAACGTTTCTGCCACGAGGAGGAGAGATAACGAAATAATGAAAAATGAGGCGAACCGCCTGGGAATCGAACCGGCAATTGGAAGGCCCTGGGTTCGATTCCCAGGCGGTTCGCCTCATTTTTCATTATTTCGTTATCTCTCCTCCTCGTGTGCAGAAACGTTCCTTAATACTTATGTCGTTTCTATTCATATATATATATATATATATATATATATATATATATAGGGTGTCCGAGAATTATCTGTACAATTTTTGGCTGTTATTAAAAGTCAACCATGAAGTGTAGAAATTCCAGTGTTGTCCCATTTTACAGAGAATCTCATTAAGTTTTTTCTGATACCAAGTTTTGACAAGTTTTTTAGAAATTCCAGTGTGTCCAAACATTATCTGTACAATTTCATCTTTTAATAAAATTCTTGATAACACACGTAAAATTCTTGAACAAGATTATTTAGAATCTGTATTTTCAAAAGTTTTTTATTAAAGTAACGTTGTTACAAACATTTGATATGTACACCATTAGTGATTCGCAAAACATCCAATCGATACTCCAAATGTTGCCATGTACGCTGCAGCATATCCACATCAATTCGCTCAATAGCAGCTGTGATTCTTGCTTTTAAATCATCAATGTCTGTCACCCGCGTACATTTCTAAAAAACTTGTCAAAACATGGTATCAGAAAAAACTTAATGAGATTCTCTGTAAAATGGGACAACACTGGAATTTCTACACTTCATGGTTGACTTTTAATAACAGCCAAAAATTGTACAGATAATTCTCGGACACCCGGTATATATATACATAATTGAAATTGTGACTGAGTATAGATAGGTGTAATAAATTCAGCCAGGTTAGAATCAGACACCAGACCTTTACTTATTGCCCAGTTTGCAATGCATGCTGGAGCCCTGGAGTTTCCTTTAGCCAACTCCAGTTTGTCCGTGATCCATTCATGTAACTAGCTACAGAACCTATTGTCATTATTATAGGACACCAGTCATGTTATTCCAGAGTTTGGGCTTTGCCCATGCTCGTTTGGCAGCAATTATAGGTCAATTAACTTACATGAGATAGGTTTGCCATAATTGTCAATGTTTGTTATTTATTATTTGTCTCTCTTAATTTCATGAGTAAATTATGTTTTCCAGTGATCTATTATGAAGTCGTGATTCCAGTTAATAATAATCTTGTTTTGTCAAGGCAACGAGTTGGGACTCAATTCACATGGTACAGACTCATCAGGCTTGGATTGTAGATCTAATCCAGTGGGAGCCACAAAGTCCATTGGGGTTGTGTCAACCACTGTTGGCCACTGGGATCTGCCCTGGAATCAGGCCTGTGACCCTAACTACTAACTAGATAGCTGCCTTGTATAAAAAAAAAAAAAAACTTGGGTCATAGGGGAGGTCAAGTTTGGAGGATAACTGGGCTGGGACAGGGGTTCACATTCTGTACAAGTCATTTCCAGTACGTCTCCCTCTTGCTTTCCATCATTTCTGCCAAATCTCACAGTGTGTTGTTTGGGTGAATTTGTAATTTTGACCAACCACTGAATCTTAGGAATTTTGTCTTTACAATAGGTAGTTTTGATAATTCTAAGACACTTTTCTTCTATGGCAAATTTATCACAAATGAATATTAAGAAAGTTACAGCTACTTAAATATTTCAGTACCTACCATTTTGCATCTGGTAGCGTTGCGTGGGTAGTTTTTAGTTCCAGTGTATTGTGAATTATGTCATGTGAAGGTTGTGAGATTGCACACACATTTGGAAAGAGGAGCTAAAACTACACTAGAAACAAAAAACAGAAGTGGGGGTCACTAGTTGGGTGCCAAATGACAATTTTACTGGTTTATTTGTTGCCTGCTTAGACCTAGTTTAGTTTGAATATTATTGTTGTAGTGTGAGCATGTGATAATGCAGTGCTGTGATCTATCTACTTGTGAGTTGACCCTGGTTAATTGAATGTCAGGTTAGGGCAACTGAATGTCCAGTTAAGTCAACTGTATGCCCTTGACAATTGGTTAAGTCAAGTCATGATATTTTCCTTAGTTTTAACAAAAATATCGGGTGAACTTTAAATAGCTGTAACTTTTTTAATATTCATTTCCGACAAATTTGCCATAGAAGAAAGTGTCTTAGAATTGTCAAAACTACCTATTCTAAAGACAAAATTCCTAAGATTCCATGGTTGATCAAAACTACAAATTGACCATTATTTGTTTTCCAGAGGTTTTGTTAACCCCTTCCCTACGATGACGCCACTGTTGGCATCATGGGAAGTCTTGATTATCCCTGTGATGACACCAGTGTTGGAGTCATCATGCTTAAGTTTATTTATTCGAAGAAAAATCTCGTAATGCTTATCAGAGCATTCCCGAGTGTCTCATAATGCTCTTTGATGAGTGACATCATTTTTATCAACCAATCAAATACTTTTCAATCAGTGACGTCATTTTTTTTTACCAATTACTGAAACAATTGATGGCAGGGTGTCAGTTATCATCGGGTTTTGATTGAGGAAGATAGTGATTAGCGATTATTTTTCATACATTTACAATTGATTTGTGTAAAATAATAGCAGTGATTACTCAGATGACACAGCCAATTTTGAATTTGAAGATCTGCCTGAACTGAATGTAATGGCTGGAGGGTGGAAACATTTACCTAATATGTTTGATGATGCTCGGCCTCAATCGGAGCCACCAACATATAGTAATTATGGCATAATAAAGAAGATTCTTCTAATTAGGTAAGTTTACTTCAATAAATTTATATATTGATATTTTCATATATTTTTAAAAACAGACATGTTATATCAGTAATATGTTTAGAAATATGATTAAAAAGACAAAACATATTAAAATTAATTACTGTATTGGGAGTAAAAAAAAAAAAAAAAAAAAAAAAAGTCATTTTGCACTATACGCGGCAATTTTCGTGATCCATATGGAAGGGGTTAATTGCAATTCATTGCCAGTTTTTTTCACGTGTTTGTTTATACTTTTATACCCAATAACTGTTTATTTCAGATATAATAAAGGAAAAAACTATATAGTAGTTTATTTCTATTAGGTTTACCTTTGAATTCCAGCCCTTTCTTGGACTCTGAGTGGTTGGTTCTCCCACTCAGTGGAGATGAGGATTTAGTAAACCAAACTTGGGGGAAGTCTTTTACAGTTAACACGCGAGCTGGACCTGAATAATTTCCCAGAAAGAAAGGGGGGAGGAGTTTGTGAATGGAGCTTGGGAAGTCCTTTGCAATTAATGTGCAAGTCAGACCCGAATAATCTCCTGGAAATAAACAACTGATGAGAGGCGCATTCCTGGATACCTGGATAAAACTATCCCCTTGCCTAGTCTCTCGATTATCATGAACCCAGAAACGTGAAAGGGTGCTGGGTGGCTCAACAATACACACACTTGAGGACTACGTCTTACGCAGCCACTGCAGCAATAGTTCTCTCCGTGCCTTCATCTCTTATTTCCTTTCTGGTCAATCTATAGAATTTTGCAGTTGTAGATGGCCAGTCGTTCTTCTAAAGCTATTAATAGTGGTGTTCTTCAGAGCTCTGTCTGTCACCCACTCTTTTCCTTTCATTTATCAATGATTTATTAAGTCACACTTCCCGTTCTATCCACTCCTATGTTGATGATTTCACCCTTCATTTCTCCACCCATTTCGCAAAGCATCCTTCTCAACAGTCACTCCACAATTTCCGTACCGTGTAGGGTGGCTATGGTGCACCTAACCTCCGATTTTTATACTCTCTCTGATTGAGGCAAAGAAAACCTCGTGGCTTCCAATGCCTCAAACACTCGATTCCTTCATCTGTCTACTCGTCACAATCTTCAACAATACTGTACGCGATACAATCCTCCGTCGTCCTCTCATGATCTTTTCTGGAGAGATCGCGTATACTTCTTTCTAAAACAGTTTCTAAGAGGTTAGGTGCGCTATACCAGTTCCACAGTTTCTTCACCCCCACTCAGTTCCTGTCTCTATACAGGAATCTTATCTACCCATGTATGGAGTACACTTCTCGTGTGTGGGGTGGCTCAACCCACACAGTTCTACTTCACTGGATGGACTCAAAGGCTTTTTCATCTCGTCAATTCCACTCTTTCTACCATAATGTTGCCTCTCTCTCTCTCTTTACTACTGCTATTAGCCTATAATGAACACTACTCTTCTGAACTCTAACTACATGCCTACTTCTTTAACCCTTCTGCTATGGGGGGAAAGGTTAAATGTACATTAATGCATGTTAATGTACACTTCCCATATCCAAAGGGTTAAGGAGAGCATGTAGTACCAGACTTTCAAGGAATTCTCACTCTTTTTCTGTCCAATTCTCTAATGCGAGTGTTAATTGGTATTCTCAATTTTTCATCTACTCGGGAACAATCTTCCTCAATCTATCTTTCCCCCTGTATGACCTCCAATCTTTCAAACACAGCATCCAGGTATCTCAAAATTTGGACCTTGATTTTGGCTCTTCCTCTATGGAGGAGTGATTTTGCGGGTGTTTACCCCTTGGCTCCTCCCCATCCTGCATAAAAAAAAAATTCACAATGTTTTTTGAAAACCACGCGTGTATAACCATTTTTGGACCCAGAATTCAAAACTAGAATTGCCAAGAAAAGAAAATCCATTAGAATGCTGATTAGGGTGTTCCACTTTTATCAAGTTGTGAATTTCACTACACTTTGCTCTTCCCCATACACCTTGATCTGTAAAGCATATGTATCAAATTTGAAGCAAATTGAACACCATTTAGAGGTTGCACACTTATGTCACCTCTGATACCTTAGCCCTTTGTGACCACATCTCGAGAATGTCCCAACTTCCAACATATTGTAATGTTTTCTTTTCTTTCACAGGTGCAAAAAGTGTCAAAAATGGAAAGAAGACCTGGCTGATTGAAAAGACTCCAGTCGAAGAGCTCTTAGGAGCAAGATTGCCATCCCAGGAGCGAGTCCTCCTCTACTTTATGTACCATCACCTGGAGCTGAAGGAAACAATCCCCCTTGCCATCGAGTCTACGAGTATAAAGCTTCAAGAAGTTTGGAAGAAGGCAAATATCCCCGTGAAGATGGAGGAGAACATTAGAGCTGCTATACTAAAGCTGTACAAAGAGTACCAAAACTTGAAGAAGAAGTAGAGAGAGACGGACAAAACCATTATGAAGAAGCAGGTGTAGAAGGGAGACCTTGCTGACCTCTTCAACATTGCTTGTCAAGGTGTGATGAACTTCAAAAATGAAAGCATGCTGAAGAAGCTGAAAAGATCTCCGAGAAAATGAAGCTGGATAGCACATCCTCTAGCTCAATAGATGATGATCTACAGATCTACAGAAGCTAAGGCTAACAAAGACCCTAAGATCCACTAAGGTTAGCCCGAGAGAAAGGAAAGAGTAGCGGGTTAAGAGAAGAGAAGAGAATAAGGGGTTAAGTAAGAGCAACACCTATCACTCATGGGTTAACATTCATTCAGAAAAAGAGGAAAAGTGTCTCACCATCATCATCCGCCGGCCACTGCCGACAAGTCAGAAAAATAGTCGGAGAGAATAGGAGAGGGGTGAAAGATGAAAAGAAGTAAAATAAGAACGCTTACAAACCATGCAAACACAGTCTTAACTCACTGTCATATCATGCAAGCTACAAACATGCAAGAAAAGAGTTAGAGACATGCAAAGTAAGGAGAGAGAAAAAAAAAAGGTAAAGTTAAACAAAAAGTGGGTTAGTTTACGCTATGAGCTACATCTACATTCGTGTTAGTCTAATTTTTTTTTTTTTTTTTTTTTAATAATTTTATTGCTGGCATCACACGCTGGCATGTCACAAGCTGGCATTCATCGTCAACAGACTCATCCTCGAGCACCACCACCAGAGCTTCTGTTGCTAACTTTGTTGTTTTTTAAATTAAACAACGTTAATACCTTTAAAATGTCTGTCAAGACGGTTCTTAAACATATTAACGCTGGTAGAATGAACGACTGACGCGGGAAGATTATTCCATTTATCAATTACTTTAAACGTAAAGAAGTTTTTAGCGATATTAGTAATGAAACGTCTGCCACGCAACTTGAATCCGTTATTGCGAGTATTACTATTATCGAAAGTGAACAATTTGTCAAAATTTACGTTATTGATGTTATTAACGATTTTGAAAACTTCAATAAGCTCCCCCCTTAATCTCCTAGTTTCGAGTGAATACAAGTCTAACACTTTAATCCTATCTTCATAAGGCTTGTTGCGCAATGACGGAATAAGTTTCGTGGCACGACGCTGAACCCTTTCTAACCTATCAATATCCTCACGCAAGTACGGGCACCAAAACTGAACGGCATATTCTAAATGAGGCCTGACTAGGGACTTGTAAAGGGGCAATATAATATCCTTCGATGATGATGATGATGATGATGATGATGATGATGATGGATGATTTTGCTGCTCCATTGGCCTCTAAGTCACCTCATTATCCCAAGAACATGCTGAAAGTCGTAAATGAGACAGCCAAGAGGGGAATTGCATTAATCAAGCAATTCAATGAATTAGTCAAGGACGAGAAGCAGAGAATTCTTGTTGCAGATTGTTGATCATCATCGAAAGGAGGTGCCAAAAAGAACCAAGGCAGGAATGTCCTTGTACCAATTCAAAAATTGATTCCGATTTTAATACTAGAGTTTTTTATTTTCTGTGCTTCCAAGGGAGAATTCTTTTGTAACACTGAAGAAAATTTTGTATTATTAAATTGTATTGTATAATGTTTACCGATTTGAATTTTCCAATTTTATTTAGTTTTTCATTTTCCATGGTTCCAAGGGAGAATTTTTTCGCAACACTGAAGAAAATTGTTTATTATAAAAGGTTCAAATGTGTGCAACCCCAAAATATCACTTAATCATTTTCAAAATTGGTGCACATCTTTCTTACATAAAAAGGAATAAAAGCACAAGCAAAGCCGAGAAAAATATTGACCTTTGATATTTTCCTCTGTATGAGTGAAACACCCTAATGCTGGTGAAAGAATGAAGATTCTTCAAAAAGTGGCCCAGCATTAAGATATTTCCCTGTAGCTACCACCTTTCTCATTTGAAGTGAAAGGTTAATCAGTATGGGTGGAAGTATATATGAAGCATCTTACCACCACAATGCAATTTTTTTTTTATGGCCAAAAAATGTAGCCAAAAGTGTCTTCAATGCAATTGTATATTACTGAAGATTAAGGAATTGTAATATCTTCAATTCCTTATAGGAAAAATAAGGAAATAAATACCATTCATTTTTATTATATTCACAATGTGTTTCCTCTGAACTTCCTCAGTGGCCACAAGATGCCTCATATACTTGTACACGAACCCACCAGGAATGGATTACATCCAGAAAATGAGGAAACAAAACTGATGTTCCCATATTACAACAAGAGATCACTTAATGTTGTGGGGGTATATATTCTTCACTTTGCACCAATATTCATTGGCGGGGGGGGGACCTTCTTGGAATGGGAAAGAAAATGCATCTGTGGAAAATACTGGGGAGGCAGTTAATGTTGCATAAAAGGGTGTGTGTTATGAACTGTATAAACCAAAAGGTAAATAATGTGGCACAACTGACCACCTCAACTTGAGCACAAAATATATTTTTCTAGTAGTTTTTGATGCGTTTTATTCAAATCTGATATTCATTTCTTACACAAATTAGGAAAATTTTTTTTTCCCGAAATTGCCATTGGGAAAATAATATACATTTTGGAAAAATAGGCCTATATAGGGTGTTATCAAATTATGTTTCATAAATTAGTATACATATTCAGTATGTGAAAGTGAATGCAAAAAAGTCTCCATGAACATAAATCTGCAATCGCTTCATTTCCGAGATACATCACTTTTTTGCCGAGGATGATGCTATTCTCTCTGTCCACCTATTGTATACTTTCTAGATATATCAGAAAAAATTATTTTTAGTATTATGACAGGATTTTTATCTTTATTATAACAAGCACAAGCACTTCATTCCGACACATTACATATGAGAAAAGATAGAAGCAATACTCTTAATAACTTGAAAAAATAAATAAATAATAATTTTATTGTTATCATATATCTAGAAAGCACGCAATAGGTGTATAGAGAATAGCATCATTGGCAAAAAAGCAATATAACTCAGAAATGAAGCGAGTGTAGATTTATGTTCATAGGAACTTTTTTGTTCACTTTGACAACCTGAATATGTATAATAATTTATGAAGTATAATTTGATAACACCCTGTATACCCCTGTAATATTGATTATTAGCTTTACAGCTAAAGTGCCATTTGCTTCTTTAAGACTTGAGGAAATTTTCAAAGACTTAAATTACATTTTTTTAAATAAACAAAAAAGGGTATATTATCATTTTAATATTTTTCATTAAATACAAGTTACCTAAATTTCAAACTAGAATGAAAGCAATGAATTAAGAAATAATTTCTTTAATTTTGTTTCACCTTATCAGTTTCTGTAAATTACTTATACTGTATACTGTACTGAAATTTTTTGTATTGGGGCGTTTACCGCCATTTCCCTCTAGACGTTAGCGGATATCATGGCGAGGCAGAATATAAGAGAGAGAAACGGAGATGGGGGAAAGGCACTAGAAGTGAGAGGACAGCGGACGATGGGTGAGAAGTCACCTAAAGCTCAGATAGGATGCGAGATTGGGAGAGGAAGAGAAAAAGACGGTCAAGCGAGAAGAGAGGGCTCTCAGCGAGCATAAGACGTAAACGATCGGGGGGAATCAGAAAGGAACGGGAAGGCGCGACGACGTACTGACGACAGGGTGGGGCATTCCACAAGGATGTGAGAGATGGTGAGGGGCGACTGGCAGGAGGCGCAACGAGGAGCCTCCTGCCAGAACATAAGGTAGCCGTGTGTGAGGCACGTATGGCCAATGCGAAGACGCGCAAGGCAACCTCTTTGCGTCGGGAGCGGTGGAAAGAGGACGCCCAATATGACAAGCAGGGGCGTATGGACCAGAGTTTATTTCCGGTGGCATCGTCCCAGGACTGTTGCCATACGCGGTCATAGAATGAATGAAAGACCTGCACATAGTCAGAGAAGGGGAGCGGGCGGGGGAGGGAGGCATCGAGGTGGCGGACCGGGCTGTGCGGTCAGCCGCCTCATTACCAGAAACACCAACATGGGCAGGAACCCAGCAGAAGGTGACCCGGATCCGGTGAACGGTGTGCAGGACATGGTACTCCTGTTGAATAAGGCGTACGAGGGGGTCCAGGGAATCATAGTGCTCGAGCGCTTGAAGGGCGCTCAGCAAGTCCGAGAAAATGGCACAGGAAGACCGCGAGAAACCCAACACCAGACGGAGGGCTTCCAGAAGGGCAAAGAGCTCCGCGGAAAAGATGGAGGCCTGAACCGGCAGGGGGATACCCCGGGGGTAGGTGACAGCGACAGAGAAGACGCGGCCGCGACACCTGCAGGGGAGCGCGAGCCGGTGGGGGAACATCGTCGAGTGTACGGGAATGGGCCAGAAAAGAAACCGGAGGACGGTAGGAGGAGACTCCTTACGCAGGCACGAGCGCCTGGCAGCGGCAGATAGGGGTGGTCAGCCAGGGGGGGACAGGTCGAAGGAGAACGGCAGAATAGAGGGTGGGGGATCCCCAGGACGAAAAGATCTCGGCCAGAGAGGCAGCGAAATGCCACGTCAGGCCGGGTAGCGCCTGGGAGATCGCGGAGAAGAGTAGGGACATCGGGAGGCGGCAGATGCGAAGGTAACACTTCGCCATGAGAAGGCCCCGGCGAAGGGGCAGGGGGGGGTGCCGCAGTCCACCTGAAGACTAGCGACAGGGGACGAGCGGAAGGCACCCGACGCCAGGCGAAGGCCACGGTGGAGAAGAGGATCCAGCATACGGAGTGCCGGAGAGGAGGCGGAGCTGTAGACCACACAGCCGTAGTCGATGCGGGATTGCACCAGGGAGGTGTACAGGCGCAGCAGAGTACGCCTGTCCGCCCCCCAGGTCATGTGGGACAGGTGACTCAAAAGGGAGAGGGTGCGGCGAGATGATTGCCGCAACCGCCTAAGGTGTGGAACCCAACCGAAAAATTCGTCGAGGGTCATACCCAGGAATCGAACGGATGGGACGAGGGGAAGAGGAGTGCCGGCAAGGGTAAGGGCGAAGGTATGCGACAGACGGAGGCGCCGAGGACGGAAAAGCATACTGGAAGACTTAGAGGGTGAGAAAGCATAGCCAACCGAGGACGCCCAGCGAACCACCGCGTTGATGGCTAGCTGGAGTCGACGTTCAGCCAAAGACGGGAGGCGGCCAGAGCAATAGATAGCCAGGTCATCGGCATAGAGGGAGCTACGAACGGAAGTAGGCAGGACCGTAGCGACTGTGTTCATCACTAGTGAGAAACACAGGACGCTAAGGACACTACCCTGAGGGACACCCTCCTCCAACGGAAAGCGGTCAGAGAGGGTAGAACCGATGCGGACAAGAAGTTATAAATAAAGGAGGGAGAAAGCCTACGAAACCCAGGGAGCGTAAGCAGTCAAAGACCGCGCTCCGCCGAGTAGTATCGTAGGCCTTCTGGAGGTCGAAAAAGACGGCGAGTACAAATGACGCCGGGAGAAAGCCTCCTGCACGTCGTGGCTAAGGAGGAGGAGGGGGTCGGTGGTAGACCGGAAGCGCCGGAAACCAGCCTGGGTAGCAGGGTATTGGTCACTCGCCTCCAGAGTAAGGGACAGCCGCGAGGCGACCATCGCCTCCATAACCTTGCAGGCGCAGCATGTCAGGGAAATGGGGCGATAGTTCGACGGGAGTGAGGGGTCTTTATCGGGCTTCGGGATGGGGACGACGATGGACTCACGCCACCGGTCCGGGAATGAACCCTCCAACCAAATCCGGTTATAGAGGTCCAGTAAAAGCTGAGAGCAGAGGGGTGGAGGTGCCGTAACAAGTCATAGGGGATATTATCGGGGCCGGGTGCGGAGGGCCTCCCGAAGCTCCGTCATGCGGAAGAGGTGATTATAGGGGTCATCCCTATGAGGTGGAAAATCCGGTGGGTCGCGGCGGGAATGGGGGGAATCGGAACTGGAGATGGCTGCGAAGTGCGCCGCGAGTGCGTTCGCGACGGCCTCCGGATCGGACGAACTCGTCGTCCCCGACCCGAAGCACCGGGGGTCGAGGGGGGACACGGGTCCCCTCAAAGCTACGCACCTTGCGCCAAACAGTCGAGGAGGAGATCCCGGACACGTAACTCCGCCAGGAGGTACACCCGGGCCACTGCCTTCAGGCGCTGAAACTCTTGTGCTCCAGCTGGCGGGTCCGGTAGAAGCGGCGGCCGGCACGGCGCCGCTCCTGAACGGCATGGGAGCACTCTGGGGTCCACCATGGGACGCTTCGCGGCCTGGGGGAGCCAGAGGTACGGGGGATGCAACTGGCGGCAGCCGAGAGGATCTTACTCTCGAGGAAGGCGAGGGCCTCACTGACGGAGGGAAAGGCAGGAATTGATGGCGAGATCGCCGTGCCCCTCGCGTATGAGGCCCAGTCTGCTCGGGCGAACAGCCAGCGCGGGCGGACAGAGGTGGGGGGAGGAGACGGGTCGGGGTAAGACACACTGGGAAATGGTCACTGCCGGAAGAATCCGGCAGGACCTCCCAGGTGAACTCCGTCACGATTTCGAGGGAAACCAGGGAAAGGTCGATACAGGTGAAACTGTCGTGGGCCGAGTGAAGGCAGGTTGGGGAGCCATCGTTCAGAAAGGTGAACTCGAGCTCGTCCATAAGGGAGAGAAGGGTCCCGGAGAGAAAGGTGGAGCAAACGTCCCCCCAGGCCGGGTCCCGACTGTTGAAGTCCCCGAGAATCAGGAAAGGGCGGGGAAGCTGAAGAATTAGGTCACGGAGAGAATCGGGTGGAGGGCGTACGTTAGGGGAGGTAAAGAGAGCAGACCGTGAGCTGGCGCCCCAAAGAAAGGCGCACGGCCACAGCTTGCAGGACTGTACGGAGCGGGAGGGGGGAAAGGGACGGAGCGGTGCACGAAGACCGCGGAGCCCCCCCTCCCCGCCCCATCGAGAGGCGGGGAAGGGAGCCCGCAGTAACCGGACACTCGAGGGAGGGAACGGGATCCCAGAATCGTCTCCTGAAGGCAGAAACACGCCGGACACCTGGAGGCCAGGAGAGAGGAGAGACTCTCGAGGCCTACCAGGAGCCCGCGGATGTTCCACTGCAGGAGCGAGGTATAGGGAGGGGTAGGAAAGTCAGCGTAAAGGATGGTTATGGGGTGGGTGGGCCGATCGGGCGGCCCGAGATTAAAGAGGGAATCGGAAAGCCCCGGAGTTCAACGAGGGACGCCGAACGAGGGCGAAGGCGAGGGTCACCCCGACGAGGGGGCGATGTGGAACCAGACGCCGGCAAGTCCTCCAGAAGAGGAGTCTCCCGGACGTCCGGGGGAGAGCGATGCAGAGAAGGGGATGTGAGGGTATCCAGAATGCCCCTCCCTTCACCGGAGGTGCGGGGAGGCAGGACTACGAGGGGGAGTGGAAAATAATACCTCACCCAGAGGCATTGGCAGGTCGAGGAGAGAGATGGGGCGGGTCAAGCGCGGGGGCGTGCACGTCCCACCCACGCCGACCAGGCGGGCGAGTTCCCCCTCCAGTGGGTCCATCGACCGGGCCGGAGGGGGTATCTCAGCCCCCACCACGAGGGCCGTCGGGGACCCCAGGGGGGAGCGTGCATAACGGTTGCGCAGTGGGGACGGTGAGGACACCGGGGCGGTAGGGCGAAGGGGCGTTTGTGTTTGGGAGAGGAAGGTGATGCGAGGCTTATGGCTTCGAACCTTTCGGGGTCACCACTGGCGCGGCGCTTGCGGCCCCTACCCCTCCGTCGTGCGGCCCGCATGGGTGACGGCGGGTCACGATCCGGAATGGGGGTGGCCGAAGGCGCCGGTGGAGAGGGCGTAGAAGGGGCAGGGGGGTTGCCGACGAAGCATCGGCGTTCGCGGAGGGAGCACGTGGGGACGCGCTGGTAGTACGGGGAGCCGCGGTAGGAGTCCGCTGGGCGGCAGAGGATGGACTGGGAGTAGCGGACACGGTGGGTGGAGGCGCGTTGGGAACCGCCGGTGAGGACGGGGTCCGGGGAACGGAGAGCCTCGGCGTACGAGGCACCACGCCGGGCCTCGCAGCCACGCAACCGGTCCCGCGCCTCCCGAGCGCTGAGAAACTCTGATGAACAGAGGGCCCGAACCTCCCTTCAAAGAGGAAGGACGGGCAAGAGCGGGATGAAGCAGGGTGTGGTCCATGGCAGTTGGTGCAGGAAGGCGGAGCAGTACAGGGCAAGGGGTGGGGAGGGCCGCCGCAGCGGACACACAACGGGGCCGGCTGACGGCAGGAGCTGCTCACGTGGCCAAACCTATTGCACTGAAAACAGCGCGTAGGATCTGGCACGTATGGTCGTACTGAGAATTCGCACGCTCGTCTCTCACCAAAGCCCCAGAATACCGAAACGGGGGGCACCAGTGAGTCGAAAGTGAGGAGCAGGCGAGGAGAAGGGGCGTTGGGGATCGCGATCTGTCGGGAAAGCGGTACACCCTCACAACACCCTGGGAGGCGAGGTCAATCTGGAGGTCTTCCACCGGGATGGTAGAAGACGAGCAGCGTAGATTGTGCCCTGGCACTGATTGAGGCGGGGGTGGGGCACCGTATCCCGCAGCCCAGGACATTGGGGATAGCGAGCAGAGAGGAGGTTTCGACAGAGGAACGCGACCTTATCAGAATGGAGCCATCCCTCTGAGGCCGAAGGTCAAAACGAGCCGTCCCCGTCACCCCATGGATCGCTCGAAAGAGGCGTTCATGGTTAGTGGGGAGGGGCTTGGAGGAGGAGGGGCGGAGGACGAGGAACTTGTCCACCGTCCTAAGGCCGAGCGAAGCCGTCGGGCCAAACACCACCGGTACTTCGAGGGGACGGGGACGAGAAAGGCGGACGGCGCGACGTCGGGTCCCACGTCCCCCAGGGGCCGGGGGCGATGAGGCCCAACCGGGGCCGCAGGCTTCCCACCTGAGGGCAAAAAAGCAGGTGGGTTCCTATTGGGATGTGGAATATGGGGGGATCCAGGGGTTGGGGGGTCCACTGCAGGTCCATCCACCACTGGTGGGGGTCGGGCAGCGGCGCCACGAGCCTGGGGAAGAGAGGGAGAGGTGTCGGCAAGAAGAGCAGACAGGGTGGGCGAGGGCTGCCGACTGCCCTTACCAGACCCAAGGTCCAGAGGTAGTCAGAGGGAGGTCAGATGCACAAGCCGGGTCGTCAACAAGGTCCATTAGATTTGTAAATGTTTCCATAAAGAAAATTTTTATTGTTGTTTCGCGCCCAGGGCCCAAGGGGACCAAGCGCATACCAGCGGGGGATGGGTGCCTCATCCCATGTAGGTACCCCCGTTTCAAAAGGGGCCCTTGTAGCGTCGAAAATTCTCCCCCGCCAGCAGCAAAGACCAAGGCCTCCCAGGGTCCCAGGCCCGGGCACCCTACCAGCCAACTTAGTCCGGCCCCGACCATGGGAGCGAGACCCCCAGCGACCAGCCCCGGCAGCCCACGGGGCGCGCGAAGAGAACAGAGAAAGCAGAAAAAACAGAGGGGGCAAGGAAGAGGGGAAAGAGGGGAAGGACAGGAAAGAGGGGGCTGTAGGATAGCAGGGTATGCTAAAAGTCCACTTCCCAACTGGGCGGGGGACCCGGCAGGGCCCCCAGCCGCGGCTGACCCCCCTCGCCACATGGAGGCAGGAGCCCACGGGTGATCCACCCCAGAAAGAAAGACCGCCCGCGGGGAGGGGGACTGTACTGAAATACAAAGACAAAACTCCATAAGGTGATCTTTATTGAAAGATGTACTGCTTTGAAGCAAAGTCTGTAGCAATTTCAATGACAAAATATTAGATAATCATTCGCAAACACAATTAGCAATCAACCAAAAAAAAAACATTCAATACAGTCAATGATTAAATTACCGACCATTCCTTCCATAGCAACAGCTTTCTTAAAACCTATACTGCCAACATATTTCTCGATAAATTTCAGTTCATTCACAACGATTAATATCATGCATTATCTACAGAGCGAAGGGGGGACTTTTGTGGCATTTGCCCATGGCCCCGCCTTCCTGCATAAGAAGAAAAAAGTTCTTGGTCACTGGAATTTATAGGTGACCTAAAACAATATACAGTACAGTCTAGTAGTGCAGTTATTTCCAGATACTCAGGATGGGCTCCCCTCTTGTTATCTTTACTCTTATACAAAGGCACCACAACCACTTTCATCCAGCTCTAAGTCTTTCCTTCACCCAACACCATTGTAAAATATTTGTCATCTTCACAACTGCTGCTGCTTTGCCACATTCCAACATATCCATCAACGTCAATTATTCATACGTCCATCATTTCCATTATCACATAAACACTCGTTCTATCATCATTCCACGATGTTCTTCTTCTAACTTTCTACCACATCACCTTTGCCATTGAAGTCGCATTTCTTAAAGTATTCCCACCTTTTATCCAAACCACAACCTTCTACATTTAACTTGCTCTTCACCTTTCTCTCATTTTGTCCCTATAGCTCTCTGTTTCAACCATTCTACTTTCAAATGCATTCCCCCCCCCCCCAGCTACACACACTCATTCTTTCTCCAATACCATAAATACAGCTTCAATGTGCACAGAACATGCATATAATCTAAAAGGTCATCACACAAACCTCTTACTGCTTTTATATCACATATTTTAACATTTTCTAAAATAGCATATACGGCAAAACCCTGATTAGCACGGTTAATTCGTTCTGTGAAAACGCCTTGCTATTCGAAACTGTGCTAATCAAACCTAGTAATACATAGGAAATGCGGTACAGTCGGCCCTCCGTATCCGCGGATTCAACCAACCGTGGATCGAAAATATTAAAAAAAATAAAAAGTTCGCTGAATCCACGCGAATGAAGTGATGTGTAGGCATACCCTGCTGTAGCCTCCCGCCATTTCACAGATCCTCAGTCTCTCTCCAGCACTCATTGTTTGAGCATTGTTCACCTCGCGTCTCATTCGTTCGCTACTTGTGTTGTGTATTTATAATTATATTTTCTATATGTACTTGTATTTTAAATATTCTGTGTTTTATTCTATGTATTTCTCTTTCAGGTCATTAAACGAAAGCAATCTGTAAGTGTTGAAAGAAAGAAAATGTTACGTTGTTGCTGACGTGTACTATGTAGTTAGGCCTACGATGGTTGTGTCTGTACTGAACATGTACAGACTTTTTTTCTTGTCATTATTCCCTAAACAATACAGTATAACAACTATTTACATAGCATTTACATTGTATTAGGTATCATAAGTAATCTAGAGATGATTTAAAGTATACGGGAGGATGTGCGTAGGTTATATGCAAATACTACACCATTTTATATAAGGGACTTGAGCATCCGCAGATTTTGGTATCAGCGGGGGGTCCTGGAACCAATCCCCCAACGGATACCGAGGGATGACTGTAATTGGTTCCAGGACTTTCAAAAAAGCATTTTTTTTTACCGTATTTCAACCTAATATAATAGTAAAGGATAGTCAAAATATGTTCACTAAACAGTTTATTTTATGTACAGTACCTACTATAATGTTTCGTTTCTAATAGTGAAAAATATTCTATACAGTACAAATCTACTTCCTTGAAAAATATTTATCTAGGGTCATTTGAACAGCCTTCTCTTCTTTTTCTTTCTTTCTTCTCTGCATGCATCTGCCTGTAGCAGCAAAGACTGTTTTCCAAGTTTCAGCGAACTTGCATGCTTCGCTCTGTTAGGGTCGATATCCATTATCAGTTACTTGAACTTTTCGAATTCATGAAACATCGTATCAAATTCTTTTACAGTCATTTCCTTCATCTGTTGTTCACACAAACAGAAGGCTTACAATGATACCACATTTAGCATGACGCAATATAGTATGTAATTTGACATTTAAAAACGTTTGAGAACGCAACAGAAGACCGACTTTGCGCACAACATTTGAAAATATTACCGTGCTAATCAAAGTTTGACCCTGTGTTATTTGGGATTTGGTGTCAATTTATAAACCGTGTTAATTTGAAAACCATGCTAATCAAAACTGTGCTAATCGGGGTTTTACTGTAATCACATTATCAAATGGTGGGCATTTGGTGGGTATATCCTGGCCAGTATCGCAACACTGCATCCCATTGATCAATGAAGTTAAGTGACATTGGGTCCAGGTTGTAATTGGATGGGAGATCATCCTCTACATCCAGATTATGTGGCAACCAATGTTTCAGATTTCACAGAAAGCTATAGGTCCCCTCCATCATGACCTTGGATGTTGCGAAGAAAGTTAAACAACCGCATAATTGTTCCACTCATTCCATAACAAAAGTTATACACAATGAACCATTTTCAACAGTTCTTTCAATGTTTCCCCATTCCTCTTCTGCCTAGATAGTTAATTTATTGACTATCAATATTTGTCCAGCTGATAATTACTTTATTTATATATGGTGGGCTTTTTGTCAACAGGAATAGAACACAATTTCAGAAAAAAGTTGCCTCGAAACAATTTCTAAAAATCGCAAAAAAAATTGCTGATTGGTAACTCTTTCCTTGGATATTTTATTCTTTTTGGTGACAAACTTGAAAAAATAGAAACCAATTAGTAATTTTTTATACTCGGAAATATTTGGTTTTTTGGCACTCTTTACTGAAACTGTAACAAAGTGATGCAGAGCAAAGTCAGGAAGCTACATTTTTGTATGCACATGAGCAAACATGTGCACACACACACACACACACACATATAACTTTAGTGAAGTTGTTGTTCTTGGGGAACTGTAACTTAGGAATAAGAGGACAGCAAGATGGTACATGTTTATTTACAGATGTTTATTTACAGATGTTTATTTACAGATGTTTATTTACAGATGTTTATTTACAGATGTTTATTTACAGATGTTTATTTACAGATGTTTATTTACAGATGTTTATTTACAGATGTTTATTTACAGATGTTTATTTACAGATGTTTATTTACAGATGTTTATTTACAGATGTTTATTTACAGATGTTTATTTACAGATGTTTATTTACAGATGTTTATTTACAGATGTTTATTTACAGATGTTTATTTACAGATGTTTATTTACAGATGTTTATTTACAGATGTTTATTTACAGATGTTTATTTACAGATGTTTATTTACAGATGTTTATTTACAGATGTTTATTTACAGATGTTTATTTACAGATGTTTATTTACAGATGTTTTGAAAATTTCAATTTCCATCATCAGTGCTAAAAATTAAAAAAAATAAATAAATAAATATAATTAACAGAAAAAATATATTTAAATAAATGTGATAATTAATACCGTAGTATAATTACAGTATATATTTAATTAATTAAAATTAAAAATAAAATATAAAATATAGGTGTGTGATCAATAGTCAAAATATAAAAAAGTTAAAAGGTGAATTGAAATTGAGAAGTGTCTTACCAGGTTATTATCGGGTGAGGGACTAATTGAACAGAAGGTTGGAAATGATTGGTTGTTGGAAGAATCCATATCAAAAAAGTTGGAGCCAGACAGAGTGACGGTGGATTTCTTTTTGGTGGTAAGATATGAGTGTTTATCTGGCTATATAAAGGCAGAACTATAGTCAGTGAGGGTTGGTTTAATACTGAGGATGTAAAGGGACTCTAGAATGCGGAGGTCAGTTAGTTGGTTGGTTGAAGTGATCCCTTATTGCTGAATTGGAAGGTTTATTTAAGGGCTGTGATGTTCTATTAGAAGCACTGTGATGCTTGTCCACTCTTGTTTCATATTGGTGAATGGTGCTGCCAATATAGTTTGCTTTGCAGCAAATAGTTGAAAATGTAGATAGGACAAAACAAGGGGCTGAGGTGTTTTTTTTTTTGTGGTTGAGGTATGATTTGATGCTGTTATTGTTGGTAAAAACGAATTTAAAGCTAATTTGAGGGTAAAGAGGGGTGAGTAGGAGGCAGAGTTCTGAGAGTATTTTGTGGCTGATATGGTTATAATAGGGAAAGGAAAAGTATTGTACATCTTTTTTAATGGTGGGGACTTTAACCCTTAAGGACTAGTCTGCAGTATATGTGGTCACTCTTGTTACCAGAATGTATAGGTTGTTATTGTTATTCAAAACTAAATATTTTAGTAACTAGTCACTGGAATGATACACATTTTGGGTTTCTTTCTCAACTAAATGACATCTATATATAAACGAGGCATCGTAGTACAATTTATATTATTTCTGGTGGACCTTAAGGTACCATCCATCATTAAAGGGTTAAAGGGGGTTGATAACTATTATTAAGAAAATTTCTGGTTAAAGATTGTAGTAGATGTTTTAGGAAGTTGTTGTTAATGACAAAATTATGAACAAGTTCCATTTCATTGTGGAAGGATAAGTACAAAGAGCAAAGTTGATAGGCATGGTGAATTAAGATTTTGATGCTGTTAATTTTATATAGCAAAGGGGCGTGGCTTAAGTAATTACTACCTAGGCCTGTGTATGTGGGTTTTTGATATATGGAGGTGCTGAACTTCTTGTTTTGTTTGGTTATTGTTATATCTAAGAAGGGTAGGGTGTTATTGGATTAATCTTCTTTGGTGAACTTAATGTTTTTGTGTTGGGAATTAAGATAGTCAAGAAAAAAAGGGGGGGGCATGGTTGGCATTGTGAAAAAGGAGAAAGGGGGTCATCAGTGTATTTTTTATATAGGTGTGGTTTGTAGTGGGTGGAGCAATGGAGTAGCCAGTTATTTTCATGGTGACAGAAAAATGTTGGCTAATGTGGCAATTAGGGGGGATCCCATAGCTAGTGAGTTGGTTTGTTGATAGAGTTGTTGATTTAAAAAGAAATAGGTGCCTGAAGCAGCAAGCATTAGCAGTTTGGTGAATTCCTGTTTTGTTAAATTAAGGACTGTGTTCCAATTATTGGCAAATAAGTTGATGATACCAATTAAAGAAGTCATTGACATCTGTATATCGGTGTAGAGCAGTAGTTCCCAACCTTTTCTGGTTGCAGCACCCCAGTGCTATCTACTTTCACAGCACCCCTGTGAATTAGCATTTACCCCTGTTCAATAGCCAGTTCCCCCCACCCTGCCAAGTGAGCACCACGTACCTTGAAACAGAGTCTATATCATTCCTTTATGGGAGTAATAAATTGTGAATTTTGTTTTATTTCAAAATGTCATACAAGCCCTCCTGGGAAGAAGTGGCTAAGCGTTGAATTATTGGATAAATTGAACCCGTAAGGACCAAGCCTGAGGAAAGTCTATATTTTCACAAGATACCTCATTCCAATTACAACTTCAATAAAAAATGTTGAAAAATCAATGATCTACAACAATCTTTGCTGTACCCCTGGGCAATGTCAGTGCCGCAGCACCCCAGTTGAAAACCACTGGTGTAGAGGGATACTATGTTAAAACTATGCATATGGAGGTTGAATTATTTATGGTCAGTATTTCTTTCACAAATTCATAGAAATTTTGGATGGAATATTCATTTTGGGTTAAGGGGGGCTAAGGTTGGAATTAGGAATTTTGCTAGTTTGTAATTGTGGGTGGTGTAGGCCAAAATGATGGGTCTAATGAGTATGTTGGGTTTGTGTATTTTGGGGAGGCTGTAAAGAGTACCTGGGGATGAGCCAGAAGAACGTACTTCATTGTAAATGTCTTCCAAAATTTTATTTTGATTGTATAGTTTCCCTGAGTAAACAGTTTATTTTGTATTCAAGTTTTAGGGAAAGTGTTAAAGGATCGTCATTAATCTTATTGAATTTGGTGGAATCATTGAGAACGTTGTTAACCTTATTAATATAATCTGGTTCATTAAGAAGGATGGTGCCTTGACCTTTGTCAGGACATGAGCTTATGATGGAGTCATCTTTAGATAATTCTTTAAGACAGGAGAGGTCTTTTCTATTGATTAGGGGGAAAAGAACTTTGAGAGGTTTAAAATTATAAAAAAGTGTTTATTTGTGATGTGGGTAATTGAAGGCAAGATAAGCATCTAATTTCTTTTTAAAGGATTCAATCAAATTACTTTTAACTACATTGGCTGGGAATCCATTCCACAAATTAACTATACAATTGAAGAAAAAATATTTAGCTTCATTAGAATTGAAATGTTTACCCACTAATTATGAACCATTACTGGGTAATTCCAGGACAGATCATACAGTGCTTTACACACCACCCTTTCCAATTTTCCTATAATTTGGTGCATAACATTCTCTATACCAAAAAAACCCAAAATTTCAAGATTCAGATTGATCGGACTTACAGTTCAGAAGTTATGGCCCTTCCAACTTTTGGGCATTCTCAGAGACTTCCAAATTTCAAATTACCATATCTTAGCCCCTAATTGAGATATCAAATTTTTTGATAATTGTCAAATATAAAATTATTTTACCCTTTTCTTATTCAACTATGCAGCATTGTATTTTACACATATGTCTATGTAAGTATATAAAGGATACAAAATATATAAGTAAGTAGAGATAGTTTATTCAAAAGCTATTTAAAAATAGCCACATTAATTAATAAAGATAGCCTGAATCAAAAGCTAACAACTAGTGTTAAATAGTATCGAGTAATCAAAAGAAGTGTGCTGAAAACTTAATTTATTACTCAGGATGCCCCTCAGAGTTTTCACTGGACAAATGATCAGCAACACTTCACCAATTTGTAGTCTATCATAAGAAGGCTGGGGAATTAAGCCACACTAGTTATTGCATTGTCAGCGACTGTCTTGAGCACTCAACTTCAGCAGTTTACACTTTTCAGCAATACCTATTTGATAAAATATATAAAAGCTAGATTCCCCAATGTACAAAAAGTTATTTACTTTTCTGATGGATGCGGTGGACAATATAAGAATAGATTCAATTTCATCAATCTCTGCTATCATGAACAGGATTTCAGTGTCAAAGTCTAGTGGAATTTCTTTGCTACAAGTCATGGTAAAAATGAGTGTGATGGTATTGGAGGAACAGTAAATAGAGGTGTAGCAAGGCTTGTCTACAATGAACTGATGCAGTCACATTCTGACACCAAGATCTTTAGATGATTTTAGTACTAAGCACTTCAAATCATTAACTTTTTTGTTACTAAGCAGGAGGACAAATCAAATAAATTACGTCTGTCTAATAGGTTTAATGAAGCTATATCAATCAAAGGCACAAGAGGCTTCCACAGAATTGTACCTAAGTCAAGGAACCAGATACAAGCTTATCAAACATGATTCAGAAAATCCTACTTTGTTTAGAATAAATTGCGTTGAACAAGGTGAGAGCAGTCTGCTAGTAAACAAAGATACCAAGTATCATATTGCACAATATGTTGCTTGTAAGTACGATAGTAAAATCTGGCTTAGAATAATCAAAGATGGTTCAAAAGAATAAACTTGCCAATTACCAAGTTAGCTTTTTAACATCTTCAGGAGGCCCTAATAAATACCATTTTCTAGAGAAGCAAGATATTTACTGGGTAAGACAAAGCAAAATGATTCAACCCATGTCCAATCCAAATATCCTGTGTGGTATTAAAATTGCACACACTTTTCATCCAAAAGAGATGAAATTAGTGGGGGCATAAAAGTTTTTAGTACATTACACTGGTATGCATATGAAATTTTTTTGTCTGCTGTGAGGGTTTTTTCAACTCGTATTATATAATTCGACCATGCTGAATTCGAAAATGACATTGGTTTTCCTCAATCAGGTCAGGTTTTTTCTCTATTGGCCATTTATTATAAGTCCAATTTTATCCCCAAATTTATTGATTTTTTTAGCTTAAACACTGTAGATACGAGTAATATTATAAGAACACTCGTGAAAAATGAAAATATTGTGTGAATAAATACTTTTATTCATACAATGAATATGGAAAAAAGTTTATTGAGGAAAGAATGAAGTTTTTTTGGCTTTCCATCTGTGTTTTTCTTTGGGCACGTCTCGCTTCAAACACCAGCAATAGTCCGCCAGCATATTGATATCCCAGTTTCCCTGGTACCTCTCTTCCATTATTTTGATATCTTGGTGAATCATTCACCCTTATTCCTCATTATAATCCCCACAATTTTCAGGAAAATAGTCCAAGTGGGACCACAAAAAGTGCATTTTTATGGACATGCGCGACCCATGAGCTTTGAAAGCTTCCATCAAGTTTTTGACAATGGACTCATATTCTGGACTTCTACGTTGCCAAGAAAATCAGTGACAACTGATTTGAATGCCTGCCAGGCATTCTTCTCAGTTGGAGTCATTGCATTTTCGAACTGAGTATCCTTGATCAAAGTTCAAATTTGAGGACCATCAAAAACCCCAGCATTTAGTTTAGCATCAGATATATGAGGAAATTTACTCTCGAGATATCGGAATGCTGAACCCTCCTTATTCATTGATTTGATGAAATTTTTCATCAAGCCCAGCTTAATATGAAGTGGTGGGAGCAAAATTTTTGTTGGTGGTACAAGGGGCACTGAAACGACGTTATGCGAACCAGGTTCAAAATTCTCTCTGGATGCCCATTCACGCTGTGCATAGTGCTTCTCATCTGCTTGGCTATCCCATTTGCAGAGGAAACATGGGTATTTCGTGTATCCCCCTTGCATTCCCAATACAAATGCCACAATCTGAAAAAAAATGAAAATATTTGAAGAATTTAGAGAATTTGTTCTATCAGATAAAAAAATCTATGCATTGGACTGTATCACTTCTGTGGGGAAGTTAAGTGTTCTTATACGCTCTCAAATAACCTTTGGAAAAACAACATAGTCAATAGCAATAGTTTACTTATATTAGTATTACCTTCAAATCTCCACAGATCCTCCAGTTATGTTGGTCGTATACGAGAGCATCCAGTAAAATTTTCATGTTATCGTAGCTCTCAGTAAGTTGTACGGAATGTGCTACAGGGACTGGTGCAACCCTATTCCCGATGTTGGGAAGTACTGCTTTCAAACTTCATTTAGACGAGTCTATAAATAGCCTCCATTCTGATGCGTTATATGGCAGGGCCAAGGATTCGATTAGCCCCTCAACATTGCAGCAGTACACTAAGGAAGAGGTATTTTCGTGCACTGCAAAAAACTTGCGGAATTCTTCCTCTCGTTTCCTATACCAGGAGAATGTTGTTCCCGGAGCCAGCAAGTTGTCCTCTCGAAGTCGTGAGCCCAAGATCTCAGCAGCTAATTTGGAAAGTCCTAAATCCCTGGTAAGATCATTAAGTTTGGCCTGGTTGAGAGGCCTCAGCTCATTTGAAGCGGTATTTTGAGGTATATACGACTGGGAGGTCATTAGCATTGGTCATTGATTCATCATCAGAATCATCGAAGTCCAGGGTTTGAGGTGGGTCGGGTATTGGAATTCCAGGACCATGGGGTACAGGTCTCATAGCAGAAGGAATGTCAGGGTATACAACAATGTGTTTATTCTTTTTGTTAACTCCTGAAAATAGAAACACAGAAACATAGATATAAAACTTGCATATGAAATAGAAGAAGCATTCAGACAGTGGCGGCTCGTGAGGGAAGGCTGCGGTCTGTAAGATATGAAATAGGTCGATGGAGTCTGTATATTTTCTTTCTTTTTCATTCATATTGTCCCTTCGGGGACAATATGAATAAAAAAGAAAGAAAATATACAATCATTGTATATGTAAATGTAACTTGTATAACAATATATATATGTAAATGTATGATTGCCATTATGGTGAATATTACATTATGGTGAATATTATGTCAAGTTTCATACGAGGATTTCAAAATATTTAAGAAAAATAAATTTATAAGCCCACCTTGGAGGTTTGTCATGCAGAAATAGCAATCTGTCACATGATCCTTTCCTTCTCTCCAAATCATGGGAATTCCAAAAGGCAAAGATTTCACTCTGCCTTTGCTCCATCTTCTCAAATTTTCAATGCACGTCTTGCAGCACATATGAGGGGCAAAATTTTTGTCCTGGTCCCCTAGCTTAATTCCAAAGTATGCTCAATACATTGTCTTCACAAATTTAGTGATTTGGGACTGGTTATTTGGCATGGTAACCGTCCCACATATGTAGCAGAATCTATTGGGATCATTTTTACACGTTCTATTCATTATGAAATAAGCACACTGGACAAAAAATTAGTCACCCCTAATAGCACCGATAGTAGGAAGTTCAAGGTCACACAGAGGGCACTGATGTAGCATTGGTAAGTGACAAGTAGTGGTGATGTAGCACACAGGATCAGATCTGTTTCGTGAGGTGGTGAAGAACAAAGTGTGTGTTGGATATAGTCTGCAAAATGGTCGTGAGGCAGACGTTACTCAGTGGCAAAAAGGAGCCATCGTGTTTGGCAGAGCCCATAGACACAAAATGTCTGAAGTAGCCCAATTTGTTGGTGTCAACGCGTACTGTCCAGCGAGTTTACAGAGTGGTGTAGTTCGCAATCAACTGACAATCAACGGCGTAACTGTTGCCGGAAAACAATTCTCGACAATAGGGGCCGCCGCCATGTTTCTCGTCTAGTAACTGCAAATCGTTTTCAAACCAGAGAACAATTGCTCCAAGAAACCAATGAGGTTCTCCAGCGACCAATTTCCAAACGGACATTGCGACGAGAACTGCATGCGATGGACATCTGGAGCAGGGTACCACGGAAGAGGCCGCTGTTAACAGCAAATCACAAATTGGCACGTTATAAATGGGCTCAGAGGCACAAAAACTGGACTGCGGCAGATTGGAAACGTGTAATTTGGTCCGATGAGTCCCATTTTTGTTTGTTCTCCAATGATGGGAGGCGACGAGTACATCGCAGGTCCAATGAAGTCTTTAATCCTGAATGCGTCGAAGGTGTTGTTCAGGCTGGAAACAGAAAGTGAAGCGCAGGAATAGACACCCACGGACTCTGGCGGAACTTCGGGACTGGCTGATGAACGAGTGGCAGCAAATCGATATTCAGTACATGCACAACCTCGTAGTCTCTCTGCCTCGCCAGATTCGTGCGGTTATCAAGGCCAGAGGCGCCGTCACACGTTATTAGGTACATTCTGAGAGGGGTGACTAATTTCACTGGCCAACAAAATGAAACTTTTTTTTCTCATCACAAACATGATCATACTTTTCTTAATGCATTTTTCGCGCTGATTCCGAATCTGGTTTTATTTTGTTTCTAGCACGTATAGTTATATAGATACACTGGTTTTGATATTTTTAAGTTTTTGATATTGCTATAAGAAAATTTATGGATGTATAGATCACACTTAGGAATGCTAAACAACAAATACATCATGTACCTTATTCAATGTACTTATAAATAAAGAATATATACATTATTTTATTAAAAGCGCTGTGAGTGTGATTTCCTTTTGTAAATTTGGCCTGGATTGTCACGATATAGCATCCAACAATGGTCCGCCATCATGCTTTCATTCCAATATCCTTGGTAGCGCTTCTCCATCATCTGAATATCTTGATGGAAGCGCTCTCCTTGCTCGTCACTCACTGCACCAAGGTTTTCAGGAAAGAAATCTAAGTGGGAAGTGAATTTTTAATGACATTCGACACTCCATTTCTTTGAAGGCATCAAGGAGGTTCTTGACTCCATCCTTATACGCAGGTGACTTGTTGCTTCCAAGAAAGTTTTCACATATCCATTTGAACGCCAGCCAAGCCTTCAATTCCAGCGGACTTAGGACTTTTTCAAATTCAGTGTCATTCAAAACCTCCCTTATTTGTGGCCCAACAAAAATTCCTTCCTTCAATTTTGCTGCAGTAACCTTCGGAAATTTCCTTGAAAGGTATTGGAACCCTTCAGAATTGACTTTACCCATTGCTTTAACAAAATTCTTCATTAAACCAAGTTTAATGTGAAGAGGTGGCAGATAGATCTTTTGGGGATCCACTAAAGGGACAGACTGGACATTGCTTATCCTTGGGACATATGTATACCTAAGTGGCCAGTCACTTTTGGTGTAATGTTCTATAGTGGCGCGACTGTACCACAGGCAAAGGAAACAACAAAATTTTGTGAATCCTGACTGCATACCCATAAGCATTCCTATAACTTTTAGATCTCCACAAACATTCCATTGATGACTGTCGTATTTGATTGCCTTAAGTAGTATATCCATATTGTCATATGTCTCTTTTAGATGGACGGAATGGGCAATGGGGATGGATGGCATTATATTACCATTATGCAAAAGAACTGCTTTCAGGCTTCTCTGCGACGAATCAATAAAGAGGCGCCACTCAGATGCCACATACGTCTGAGATATGGCTGTAAATAGTCCATTGATGTCATGGCAATAACAGAGAGGACCGTCTACTGAAAAGAATGCTGTTAATTCAAAATTCCGCTTTCGGTAGCAACTAATACAAACATTGTTCTCAAGTAAATTGTTCTCCTTTAGTCTTGAGGCGAGAAGCTCTGATTTCTCTTTAGACAGCGATAAGTCTCTAACAAGATCATTCAACTGTCCTTGGGTTAACTTTTTAGGCTCTAAATGTCTACCTTCAAAAGTGTACTCTGGTTCTGTAGATGGTCCGGAAACGCCAGTTGCACCTTCATCACTTTCCATGTCATCTATGATAGAATCTAGCCTATCACTTGGGGGAATTGGAATGGGCAATGTTTCATCATGATTTACTGGTCTACGTGCTGAATCCAAGTTTGGATATACAATCTGGTGTTTGTTCTTGGCAGAAAACCCCATTAAGTTCACACTACAAAAATAACAGTCTTCATGATGAACTCTCGGCTCCCTCCATATCATGGGTATGGCAAATGGCATTGAAGCTTTCTTTTTGTTAAGCCAATCACGTAATCCATTTGAGCAGCCAGAACAGATTTGATGTGGCACCCATGGTTTATCTTGGTCACCTAGATGGCAACCAAAGTATAGCTTGTATATTTTCTTAATGTCAGTTGTAATACTTCGTCGCTGTGTTTTAGTTGTCAACTGGCCGCATACGAAACAGAACTTCTCAGGGTCATTCTTACATTGTCGAGGCATGTTGACTGACCTGAGCAAACTATAAATTAAAAAAAAATGTACACCAACTTGACACAACAAGTTCTTGGACTGGACTGATCTTTTCACACACAAAGCACGGCGTTGTTGCCTGAATCACAATGCTGCTAGACGTAAAAGCTCACACCTGAAATACATAAGATGTATAATTAAGATAATTGAAATAAATAAGATGAATAAACTAAAAAAACACAATAAAATAAACATAATCAAATGTTGAAATATTAGTATTTTGCCTATTTAAAATGGTTAAATCTGTGTAGTTATATATATGCCTTCATCTTGAAAACTATACGTGCTAGAAAAAATCTGAATGCAGTTTTGGAATCAGCGTGAAAAATGCTATCCAGCCACCACAAATTTTACTCTGATGAAAAATCTTTGTTGACCAGTGTTTTTTGTCCGGTGTGCTTATTTTATCTATATGCCTGAAAAGTAAAAAAAGATATTATACAAGTGAAACAAGTGATGATAGATGTTACTGTTCCAATTCCGCTTTGACAAAATCACGAAAAATTCTATTTTACTTATGAGGCCATAGCCGGATAACCTGAGCTGATTGAGAAAAACGGATTGCAGATTCGAAATCAGCAGGAAAAACTCTATAAGAATCACTTACAAAACCCTTGACAGCAAAATTGATGCATACCAGTGTTATATTACACTCACCCAGTTGATGCTTGTACTTCTCAGTTACTGTCATACAAGTTTAAGTGTGTGTGTGTATTCTTTCTAGTACTTAGTCACAGTTGAGATATTTGTTAATTATTATATGGGGCATTCCAGGACAAATCAGCCAAAAATTTAAAAATGTCACCACTCTGACCCAGATTTTAATGAAAATTGACATAGGGTTCTTCCAGGTACTGATTTCACTGGTTCAAATAAAAAAGTTCTATGACCCATAGTTGTTGAGATATGGGCCCCCCAACTTCACCACCTAACTTTAATGGGCAATAACTCCCAAACATCTTACCGTAGACCTATAAAACTATACATTTTTAGAATCAGCATGAAGAGATCTATTAAATGATACCACATTCAAATGTGTAGAACAATAATGAAAATTTTTCCCCCTTTTTTATTTGACCCCGACCCCCACCCCCACTAGACAGTGAAATCCAAAAATTTTTTTTTATTTAAACTTCCATTAATTGTTAAAAGATACAAACAATAAAAAATGTGGGTATCAAGTTGCAAGATATTTTAAAAATTATTGAAAAAATATGTATATTGACATTTTGACATTTTTTACGCAGACTAAAATAGAGAACTACAAATGATATATTTACGTCCTATGTATAACCCATATTCACGCAGTCTCTCAAATGTTTGTTAATTATGCTTATTTTTATTACAAATGTGCTTATTTTGAGTCAAATATCTTATTTTTGAGATTTACAATTGTGTATTTTTAGTAATGAAAAATGGTTAGATACTGTGATGATCATTTACAAAAACATAAGAAAAAGATACAAGGATATAAGAACCATCAGCCAATCACTTTATGATCGATGTAAATGGAAACTACAAAGGAATACTGTACTATGTAGCAACTGTAAAAAATTATTGACCCAAAGACCAGAGTTGCTATCAACATCACAAAGTGAAGAGTCTGATCAGAATCAATCTTCTGAGAATGTTATTTCAGAAAGCGATGAATATGATCCAAGTATATCAAGTAATGCCAAAGAAGAGGTTTCTCAAGTTCTGGAAAGTCTTGCTGTGACTCCAGTGAAGAAGCGCAAGTACTTAATGATAGGTACTTTTTATATTTATAATTTTTTTATATTTATATTAACCCTTGGTATTTATTTATAATGCATTTACTTTCAAGATGGTTTTTCAGCAGTTGCTGAAAAACTTAATGAAATTAATATGTTGACGTATTAAATTTATTAAACTTAGGAAATTAATATGTTGACGTATTAATTATTATTGTCCATACGGTATATATCAAATGGAGTCAAATATTTATTAATTAAAAAATTTCAGATGGTTTGGGTTCCTCAAGAAAAGCAAAAGCTATTCAAACAATAGAAAAAGCACATCATTCTTTAAAACAAAAGCTAGAAACAAGTTTAGAAATTGAGATGATCCCAAGCCCTTCAAAAGCTACAAAGTTGGATCATGAAACTCAAAGGTATGAATTTTAAAATGATACGCTATTATTAAGTAAGAATATACCTAAATTAAAACTGAAGCATAAAAACAAAATGTAAGTATTCACCTTTGATAGTAGAAACTAGAAGCACAACTCCCTAAAGATATGGAGATCAATGGGCCCATTAAATCATTTGGAATTCATTTGGTCACAAAATAATTTTTCGTTTAATTTGACTATCTCAAAGAATACTCATTTTGTTACACTTGAAATCAATATTATAATCCAAAAAATTTAATATGCACATGTAATGTTTTGTTTATAGCTATTATACATTCATGAATTTGTTTCAGGTCAATGATTCATCTCATGAATGAACTGGTTAAAGCTTTCCATTCTACTGACAGTTATGAGAGGAAACTCAAAATATTGACATTATCTCCATTTACCATATCAAAAACTATGAATCTATTTCAGACAACTGAATATTTAGTTGAGAAAAGCAGAAATATAAAACAAAGACGTGGAATTATTCCTGAAATTGAACCCATCTCAAAAGGAAAAGTAATAACTAAAGGTACTAAAGATTCTGTTCAGAAATTTTTCAAATCAGATGAGTATCAGAAATGAAAGTGGGTATAAAGAATCTGTGCAGAAAAGACTGGTGTTAATGAATCTGAAAGAAGCTTTTAGTCTCTATAAAAATAATCCAGATAGTCCCCAAATTGGCTTCTCTAGTTTTGCCAGCCTTCACCCCCAGACATTGTGTTTTAGCTGGAGCTGCTGGTACCCATTCTGTGTGTATATGTACAATTTAGGGTTATGACTTTTTAATTTTTTGTCATAAATATTGTTTCCTGTATCATCAATCGATGAACTTTTGCTTGAAAACAATAAAAAAGTGCCTAATTCCTCAGAATTAAAAAAAAATGTCACCCCGAAAGCAAATATAGTAAAGGGTGTCAGGAAATGATTGCCCCCCCCTGTAGAGCAAAAACTAGAAGAGATAGATAAAAACCGGCGAGACCACTTGAAAGAGCGTTAAAATCTGAATAAAAACCATTATATTCTATTCCTGTGATTTTAATTCTTACCATTTTTTTCCCCACAGAAACCATGGCATCATCTATTTTGAACGATTCAGAGACACTTTGAGACACTTCTGGGATCATACCCCCGTTGATTAATGGCCGTCAGAGCTGCAAATGGGGGCAACACCCAATATTAAAACAAGTGTTTTTTATTCAAAATTAAACGCTCTTTCGCGTGGTTTTGTCTGTTTTTTTTCTATTCCTTTCAGTTTCTTCTGTACAGGGGGGGGGGGGGGCAATCATTTCCTGACACCCTTTACTATATTTGCTTTCGGGGTGACATTTTTTTTTAATTCTGAGGAATTAGGCCCTTTTTTATTGTTTTCAAGCAAAAGTTCATCGATTGATGATACAGGAAACAATATTTATGACAAAAAATTAAAAAGTCATAACCCTAAATTGTACATATCACCAGAATGCCTAAATACAATTCTCAGCTTTGGGTGTCAAAGGGTTGGAATACACAACTCTTATGGAGAAAGCAGTGTGTGATAACAGGAATTGCATGATGCAAATATGTAATCTCTGTCCAAAAGAACAAGGTATTAAGAATTTTTTGCTCACTTTTCAAAGTGTTAATGATCCTGAATGTGAGGAAATAAAATATAAATAATGGGTTACTGCAGGTCAATGCAATATGGTTGAAAAAACAATCTGTAGATGATTTTATAAATTCATTAAGCACAAAAATTGTCAAATTGACAAATCATCACTTTATAGCAAAGAATCAGAGTGCATTTCTAAAAAACTTGAAGAATAATTTAAATAGCCATACAGCTGTAGTTCTTGGTGACTTTTCAGAAAAATACTCATTTGTAGTACAGGATGCAGCCCAAGGTTTTCATTGGGAAAATACTCAATGCACAGTGCGCATCCCTTTGTGTTATAAGGAACTAGAAAGTAATGAAACAAAACATTCAAGTTATTGTTTTTTATCTCCAAATACAAAACATAACACTACAATGGTTTACACTTTTTTAAATACACTCATACCTATTATGAGAAAATCCCACCTTCATATCAAAAAATTACATTTTATTGACGGATGTGCAGGACAATATAAAAATCATTTCGACTTTAACATTTGTAAACGAAGATTTTGGGCTGGAATGTGAGTGACATTTCTTTGCCACAAGCCATGGTAAGAGCACTTGTGATGGGATTGTGGGTACAGTGAAAAGATATGTAGCCAGAGTGAGTATGCAGAAAACATTCGCAAATCAAATATTAACACCAGAAGACATGTTTGAATTTTGTTCAAACAATATAAGTGACAGCATAAATTTTTTAAAAATAAATTTTGGAGAAATTGAAGCTATGGAAAAATTTAAGTGACAGATATGAAAAAAGTATGCAGCTAACAGGAACACAAAAATTCCACAGATTTTTACCTATTAAAGCAAATAAAAACATTTGAATTATCTTCTGATGAAGTTGGTGAGGTGAGGATTATAATCAAAGCTTTTCTGGGTGAAGATAATGTTGAAGTTAATCCAAAAATAGAAGAGTACATAGTTTGTACTAACAATGATCAGAAATAGTTAGGATTTGTACATTCCTATAATGAGGAATTTGATGACTGAGGTTAGCTTTTTGCACCCATCAGGATATTGTGTTTACTATTACTTCCCACAAATAAGAGATGCATGCCACATAAAGAGAAAAAAATTTTAGGTTTATTAAGCACACCAACTTCAAAGCCAGGAACAATGCATATTCAATATGTTTTCCCAGAAAATGAGTTGAAAAAACTCGTGTAATTACGAATTAACTATGTAATGTGTGTTCAATTTGTATTTTTGCTATTTATATTTTCAGCCATGTGAATATATCATTTGTAGTTCTCTATTTTAGTCTGCAGGCGTAAAAATGTCAAAATTTCACGATGTACATATTTTTTTCAATAATTTTGAAAATATCTTGCAACTTGATACTCATGTTTTTTATTGTTTATCTTTTAACAATTAATGGAAGTTTAATAAATTAAATTTTTTTTTTTTAATTTCACTGCCTAGAGGGGGTGGAGGTCAAAAATAAAAATAAAAGGGGGGGATTTTCATTATTGTTCTACACATTTGAATGTGGTATCATTTAATAGATCTCTTCATGCTGATTCTAAAAATGTATATTTTTATAGGTCTATGGTAGGATGTTTGGGAGTTATTGCCCATTAAAGTTAGGTGGTAAAGTGGGGCCCATATCTCAAAAACTATAGGTCATAGAACTTTTTTTATTTTGAACAGTGAAATCAGCACCCAGAAGAACCCCATATATCAATTTTCATCAAAATCCGAGTTGGAGTGGTGACATGCCCCTTTAAATGTTATATTATGTCTAATGAGTTTGTTGAACCTGTGTGCTGTATGTACTCTGTATACATTTTAGAACAAAAATAAAATGCAGTTGTTAATAATTCAATTGTTTCATTCTTGAAACAAATTTACAATTAAATAAGAACGGGTAGTTACTGTACATGTAAGGCAGCATATGATACCATACTTTTCAGGGAAAAAATTAAATTAAACGCAGGTGACAAAATAATCAAAAATATAATTTTTTCAGTGAAGTTATCACTATTCAAATCTCAAAAAAACACAATTTACACTTACATACACAGCAATTTCTTAAATGCCACTTATACGGATAGAGTTTGGGCTTAATCCAATATGAAAATTTAAAAAACCCTTTAATAATACAAATTGTCAACTTTTTTACTCCTCAACTAAGCTGCTATCCATGTCTGTTCAGTGGGCCCTCATTGTTTGTGAGGCTCGCTATTCACGATTTTGCAAATTCGTGATGACCCACTTTACTATTATGTTTTGGTAAATTCGTGACTAACTTCACAAATTCGTGACTAACTTCACAAATTCGTGATTTTGTCACATGGCACCTGCAACACTGCCCATGCAGGTTGACGCAGGCTCAGTCATGCTGTGTCTTTCATTGAGTGACGTTGTGTCATTTCGTGCTCTTCAATGCCAGCATACCTACTATATTTAAGGTGTTATTTAGTTTATAAAATATTATTGCTTTACATTACATACAGTAAAAACTTTTATTTACATAAAATATCATTGTTTATGTAATATCACAGTAACATTATTGGTTTTTTAGTGTTTGATGCAAATCACTTTAGTAATATGTATTGCTTTAGTATATTCTGTGTTTATTTTATTAAAATAAAACTTTTTGGGCATTTTAAGGATGTTTTACACTGCCATCCTTGAGCTTCTGGAACCAATTAGCCATTTTACATTGAAAATGGATCTCGTTGTTCGTGATTTCGTAATGTTTTTCTCAGTCCCAATTAATCACGAACAATGAGGGCCCACTGTACTCATTTAATTTGACAAATTACCTTTAAAATGCAATTTGAATCACTATCTCAACTGGGGGCTAAAATATGGTAATTTGTAATTTGGGGGTCCCTGAGAACCCTCCAAAGTTTGAAGGGCAATAACTTTTGAACCGTAAGTCTGATCAATCTGAAATTTGAAATTTTGGGTTTTGGGTTTTTTGGTATAGGCAATGCTATAAAACAAATTATTGGAAAATTGGAAGGGGTGTGGTGTAAAATTATATTTTTTTTGGCATGATCTGTCCTGGAATTACCCTACTGCAAGTTCTGTCTGCATTCCTGAAGGTGAAATATTTTTTGGAGTCCACATTATTAAAACCTTTCATCATTCTAAACACCTGGACTAAATCTCCTTTAATTCACCTTTTTAAGAGAGAATAAATTTAACATTTCTAAATGGGGAATGTATAATTCATTTCTAAGTTAAGGAATCATCTTAGTAGCCCATTGCTGCACTCTCTCCATTCTATATGTCCTGTCATAAATATGGGGACCAGAATTGGACCCAGTATTCCAGGTGGGGCATACTAAGGAATTATATAATGCTAGCATTGTTTTCTCTGACAAACTCAAATGATCTACCAATAAATCCTAAGATTCTATTTGCTTTTCTGACAGCTTTGATACACTGCTTGCTCCATTTAAGAGTGTTGGCAACAATAATACCTAAATCTCTCTCTTCCATAACACTAGTTAGTCTTTCAGCAAGGTTTGACTCTACAGGATTTTGTTTCAGGGAGTCTGGGCAGAAGTTCTCACACATAGTGGAGATCGCATGAAGACTACAAATTATGGATTAGTGACGTATATATAATGCTCATATTTTACACATTAGATAAGTTACTCAATATTAAATTAGGTTAGGTCATTATTTTGAATGCTAAAAAAAAAAATTAATTATTGCAAATTATAAATTTTACCATTAGTTATTTCTTACATCAACTTTTAGCCAATTAAGGGTCCAAAAAACAGGTGTCCCTGAAACTTAATATTTACCAAATTTTCTAATCAAATTGAAAGCCTGTAAATAGCAGAAAAGTCAAGTTTTGCTTGCAGTGATAACTCAATGGATGGAAATGTAATCAAGATCAATTTATGATCGCAGAAAAAAGGAAATCTTTTAAATAGTTCAATTGGAATTCTTGCATGCATTTCAATGATACATTCTCATTGATCTAAGTGATCAGACATTTTTAAAGGAAAACCTATAAATAATTAGGGATCTTTGTAGTTAGCATATTAGCCTATATAGAGTCAAGCAATAAAACATGGCCCTATTTTAGGCGATTTGGTTCTCCTTCTGGACAGAGATATTTAGAAAATATGAACCCATTTAGGCTTTGGGCCACTCCATGGATAACCTAGAGAGGCCCTTGTGGCTTTGAGTTATCCTTATACTTCTTGGGTTGTGCCCTCTCTATGGTGTCTGCCAAATATTGCACATGGTAGTACAGCCTATGGCCTAGGATACAATGATTAAATGCTTCAACTCACTGGCTTATCAGCATACTTTATTACATTACATTTGGAAAACAAAGCCACTTGGGCCTATCGAGGTTATCCAAATCATAAGCTATATTTTATAATAATAAAATTGGGCAAAATGTTAATCTCAAGTTAATTAACATTCGACTATTTACTGAGCTACCAAAATAGCCTACACATCTTAAGCTAAGAATATACACTACTTACAATCTACAAACTGTCCCATTCTAAAAGTGCCCAAATGTTTCTTGACAAATAACTAAGGAGCTACTATTTACCAAATGATATGTGAAGTCAATCCAAAAATCTACTTCTCTATGACTAAAAAAGTATTTTCAAAGATACAGTCTACAAGACTTTTCTAATTTTTTATATCCTCAAGTTTTTCCATCAGACTTTAATACAAGAAAGTTACTTACATCTAAACTGTCCATACCTGAAAATATTTTGAACATCTGTATCATTCATATCTCCTCTCAAACAATCTCTCTCTCAGTGGTGGGCACCATTAACCAAAAAGTTAACTTCGATAACGATAATCCATTAACCCCAATTTTTAACTCCAATAACGATAATCCGATAATTTTACTACAAAGTTAACGATAATTCATTAACAATAACTATTTCTTTACTAACATTTAAAAAAAATCAAGGAAAAAAGCTTTGAAACCCATAGAAAATGTTTATTTATGCAAAATCCAGCAATAAATAGGTATTTAACTATTTTTATCAAGTTTTGCAACTTTTTTTTATTTTTAATAAAAAATGTACTGATTACATGTTTTGAAACCCTTGTAACCACTAACCATTAACAATTTTAATTTACCAGAGAATTATTATGGTGGGAACTGAAAGGTAAAATTAAATTTTAGGCACATTTATTAAAGACTGACACAATGTGTTGGTTGCCCTTCAGAAAGACCAACTTCTCAAAGTTAGGCCCAACTGCCAGTCTTGACCTCTTGGGCCTCAGGATGTCCTTGCCGAGAGAGAAGAGCCATTCCACTGCGGCAGAGGATGGAATTGGCAGACTGAAGTTATGGCGGTTTGAATTCATTCGCGGAGCGGTGATCTTCCGTGAATGACTCCTCGCAGTTAACATGTTAATGGACTTTAACAGACTAAATATTGAGTTATCGGAAGGTAACTGGTTCAATAACGATAAATGGAATTTAACTTCCGTTAATAGTCTGTTAAAAAAAAGTTAACTTCGTTAATTAACTGTTATCGGATTAACGCTTTAGTGCCCAACACTGCTCTCTCTCAATACCAAACATACCCAGTTCCTTTAATCTTTCCCTGTATTCCAATCTTCTTAGGTTAGGGATAAGCTTGGTTGCCCTACATTGCACACCTTCAAGTAGGGATGTACCGATATATTGGTATTGGTGATATCAGTAGATTTTTAAAAATATTGGCCGATATTTCAACAGTATGATTTTTCCAAAATTATGAATAAAAGACTATTTAGAGGAAGAAATTTCCAATATTTTATTGTTTTATCACTTCATATAACTAGTTATTTTTTCGCAAGGGTTAAGTTCTCATGTAAAAATAGCAGCTGCTCTGTATGTTCAGGAGAGAGCCAATTTCTAGCAGCAGTGGCAATGTTTCCTCCAATACTGAACATGCGTTTACTTGCAACTATTGTTGATGGTGCTCCCAAATATCTCTGAGCTAAGTTCCCCAAAAAACATATTTACTAAGCCCAACATAGGCCCACAGTCCCATTGTATAACAAACAAAATTATGACATCTAATGCAGTGTTGCCATCTTTAATGAAAAGGATTATTGCTTTGTTGCCAAATTTTCAACACAGAAAATAAATTATGAATGTTACAAAAATATGACAAACTAATAAACCCTAGCTGGATATTGGTATTGGTTGATAATATTTTTAATTATTGGTAGTGGTTATCAGCAAAAAAGCAACACTGGTACAGCCCTACCTTCAAGCATATCAATATCATGTCAAAGTGAGGGGACCAAGCCTGAATGCAGTATTCTAAGTGAGACCTAACAAAAATTATAGCTATACAGTAATTTACAGACAACTTCCTTACTCTCGTAACTAACATTCTTCTTAATAGCTAATACCTAGCACTTTATTTGCCTTATTTCTAGCCTCTAAGCACTGCTTATAAAATTGTACATTATTATTACAAATATATTTGTAAATGGGGCAACTACTTTTGTATCATCCACAAATTTAGAGATTTTACTACCTACTCCTTTCTCTAAATCCTTTAGATATAAAATAAAGAATAATAGACCTAAAACTGATCCCTGTGGTACCCAACTTTTCACTTTCTGACACCCAGATTCATGACCATTTAGAATTACTCTATTCTCAGTCTTCTAACCATTTTTCTACCTAATTTATAACTGACCCTGATATCCCACGAGCTTTTAATTTATATAGAAGTCTCCTACACGGAACCTTGTCAAATGCCTTACTAAAATCCAAATAAGTAACATCTACATTTCCATTATCTACCTGTTCAGTTACAAACTCTAAAAAGTCTAAGATTAGACAAACAAGACCTTCATGATCTAAATCCATATTGGGAAATTGAAATTTTCCCAACACAATCTTGATTGTTCTTCTTTATAATTCTTTCCAGTATCTTTCCTACCAAAGATGCTAAACTAATAGGCCTATAAATTTCTACTTCCTTTTTACTACTCTTATAAATGGGTACTACATTTGCTATTTTCCATTCATCTGGTACCTCTGTATAATTAATGGACCTAGTAAACAAAATAGTGTCTCAGATAAGCTATCCTCCCCTTTTCTGAGGATTCTAGCACATATATACATATGTGCTAGGGTGGTCCATAAAATTGAAGTTTTGATTTTTGTTATTGCCAGGCGGTAACTTGTGAGGATGAATGAGAAAACACCTCTGGCCAATTTTTTCCCAAATCAATCACTTTTTAGGGGTAGCACACAGTACTTCATTTTTGCACTTTTGCACTACCTAGTAGATTTACTTGTATATTATGTTCCAGTTCCAGTAATACATCTTTTCCTTGACAGATTATTGGTGTGGTGTTCATTGGTTGTGTTTAGTGGTTGGATATATGATGACTCAAGTTCGAAGCTCTTGCTTTTATCTCCTTGAAGGAGATAAAGTGAAGGACAAGCTTCTTGGAAGCAAATTACCATCACGTGGAGAAGTATTGTCATGCTTCCTTCATCACCACACTAATCTCAAGGAGGAGTTGAAGGAAAGTGCTCAAGTAGTGTGGGGTCAACTTGAAATATTTTGGAACAAAGCTTGAATCCCGACAAGGGAAAAATACAAAGGAATCCAAAAGATCTTGGACCTTCACCAAGATTGGATCAAAATAAAAAAAGGACGAATGAGGAGGAGCCAGAAGCAGGTGAGTTGGATGATCAATGATAAATAAAATAGTTTCTCGAGAGTATGACATATTATACTGTACAATAGTCAATACATTTATCATATATATATATAATTTATTATTTATATTTAGGTGTACAATGAAGAGGGATTCAAGGAGACACTTCGGAACCTATTTGATATGGCACATGCTGATGCCTGTCTCTAATCAAAAACCCAGAAGACAAGGCCTTCTTGCTGGCCCAGCGAGAGCCTGGAAGACGGGGATGCATGGTGGGAGTAGACAGAAAAACAGCAGAAAAAGAAAAACAAGCTGCCCACAGGAAGATGGAGGAGGAGATGCGAAAGAGAAAGGTGAGATTGTTCTTCAAATTCCTACTTTCATTTGATTGCAATGATTAGGTTGTTCGTTAACACTAATTGTCCATTTTCTTCGATTGTATTGCAGGCAGTCAATGAAGGTGCATCAACGTCGGGTACAGCAGTATTGGTGTCCTCAACAGAATCCTCAGTCACTGACGAGTCATCCTCCACCGAAGATGAATGGGCAAAAGGTGGAAAGTGACCTCCAAAACAGGTGAAAAGAGTCAAGAATGTGATAACATCAACTCTAGCTGCTGCCCTAGATCGGACACACACTACGGACAGGATGGCAACCTACATAATAGCAGAGACTGCATTGAGCCTTGGCCACAGCCCAATGAATTTTAACATCACCCGGACCTCCATCAAACGGCAGAGAGAACGACATCGGATCATGATCTGCAGTAGCCTAAAAGCTTCCTTTCAGTCCGGTCCTGCAATCATCCACTGGGATGAAAAACTTATTCCAGACCTCCTCAACACCAGAGACCATGCGCATGTGGATCGGCTGCCTATGCTCATTTCCTCCTTTTCGGGTCAATCTCAGCTCCTTGGAGTCCCCAAAATACCAACTGGATCAGGAGAACACCAAGCCAGCGCAGTTTTTGAATTATTGACTGATTGGGGCCTCGAAGAATCTGTCGTGGGGATGTGTTTCAACACCACTGCCTCCAAATGCTGGTCGTTTGAATGGAGCGTGTGTGTTGTTGGAGCAGAAGTTGAAGAAAGACCTTCTCCATTTTGCCTGCCATCATCACATCATGGAAGTGATGATGGGTGGAGTTTTCACTGCTTGCTATGGCCCAACGATTGGACCTGATGTTCCATTGTTCAGCAGGTTTCAGAGCAAATGGACCTTCATCGACACAGGAACATATGGCACCGGATGGGATGATGAAGAGGTGCATCGACTCTTGGCCCCCATTAGAGATTGGATTCTCCGCTTTGCTGAGGAAAAACACTCCTCAAAATCCTTTCGAGATGACTATCAGGAATTCCTCGATCTGTCCATCATTTTCTTGGGAGGGAACATTGACAACTACACCTTCAAGCGACCTGGCCCCATGCACCAAGCCAGATGGTTATCTAAGGTGATCTATTCATTGAAGATGTGGCTGTTCAGGGGACAAATCCCAGCCCTCACTCCACGAGAGCAAAAGTGTCTTAAGGATGTCAGTGTCTTCACTGTTTCCATCTACCTGCAGGCATGGATGACAGCACCTCGCAGCGACCTCAGTCTTTTACAGAGTCTTCGGGAATACCATGACCCCAAAATTTCGGAAGTGGCATTAAAAAAACTCAGTGGTCATCTTTGGTATCTTTCGGAGGAGATGGTGGGCCTCGCGATTTTCGATCCTGAGGTGTCTGAAGAGACTAAAACAGCAATGGTGAAGGCGATGGAGGAAGTTGAAGGAAAGCCTGATTGCCAGAAGAGAAGGAAAGGTGTTGCTGAGGGGGCTTCAATCGAGTCACTAGCAACAGCAAACTCAAAAAGACTGCTGTTGTCTCTGGGGTCAGGTGTGGGATACCTGAGGAAGGAGGTGCGGGATTGGGACAGTGATCCTGATTACCAAATAGCTAAGAAATCAGTGGCAAACCTCTCTGTCGTGAATGATCATGCAGAGAGGGGGGTTGCTCTCATTAATGAATACAACGGCTGCCACACCAGGAATGAGGAACAACTGCAGTATTTCCTGCAAGTTGTTGCTAACTACAAGAAGCAGTTTCCTCAACCACTGAAGTCAGCCTGGCAACTGGGCGAGAAAACAAAGATCAAATGAGGTGCAGAGGGAATTGTTAGTCAATTCATTTTGGAATTGTTAGTTACCCTAATAGTCATGTACTGTCACCAAGATTAACTTTGCTGTGATTTTCAGATTATGCCAAAACTTCAAGTGTCATGTGCTACCCCTACAAATTAACTGATTCAAATAAAACTTTCCCAGAGATGTTTTCTCATCCATCCTCATAAGTTACAACCCAGCAATAAAAACAAATCACAAAAAAAAATTCCACCCCTATAAGAGTGGACCACCCTAATATATTATATATATATATATTAGTGATGTAGGTCACATCCGCATCCACATCAGTGGAACATCCGCACATTTTCTCGCATCCGCGTCCGCATCCGCACTTTGGACTGCGGATGTCGTGCGGATGTGGACTGTTGAGATAAAACGTCATTAATAAGTGGAAATTATCAAATTCTACTATATTAATAGAACTAGTTCATTGTGCGCAAAAGTGATGCAAGCGACAAGACGAGAGGCTGTTCTTGTATGAACTTACTCTCTTGCAACCTACTTAGATCTACGTTACAAAGCTGTTATTTTCACCTAGTCCATTAGAACGAGTTAAATCATCACTTGACAAAGCAGTTGAAGAGCTTCAATCTCTTTAATCTGTCGCTTCGCCACCCACCAAAAGAATAAAAGTTTCAGTGACAGAACCAACACCTTCAACGAGCAAATCACAGAATCTCTCTCTCAGTTTCTTGAGTCAAGCAGCAATGATGAGACCTACGCGATGTCAAAAGATGTAGTAAAAATGATCGAGAGCTATCACCAAGAAAAAACGCCTGGCTGCATGTGACAATCCTATTAGTTGGTGGAAAAATACGCAGAATATCTATCCATACTTGAGTAAACTTGCAAGGAAACATTTAGCCTATCCTCCAACAAACGTACCAAGCGAGAGATTATTTAGCAGTGCTGGATTAATATATGATGAAAAGAGAAACAGACTGGCAGCAAAGGCAGAAAAATTAATGTTCCTTAAGCATAACCTTCCTATAATTAAGTTTGAACATTAAACGATGAACATCTTAGTTTACTTTATTTTAATTACTCATTTATAAATATGCCTAATAAAACTTTAAACTTAATATAAATAGTTATCAAGCTAATTAAAGATCTCTTTCTATAAGGGAGGAGGTTGGGGAAAGAGGTCAGTGGGGTGCATTTGAGTTGGGTTCACGTCCCGCATCCTGGTAACACAATTATGGTTTCTAATTGTGGCTGAAACAACAAAATATTACGAGTTTATTTGCAGACGAATTCACTAATTGATTTCTATATTAGTTAGATGCTTGATATTATTTTATATGTTCAGAGAAAAGTACAGCAATTATTGTACAATTAATCAATTATACTACATTATAGCTACAGCCCTCTCTATATAATAACTTATTATGTACATTAAACACAACAAATCTCGAATATATTCTAAAAAATAACGAAAATGTAGACATCCGCATCCGCAGATATTGAAATCAAACATCCGCATCCACGGATGTGAAAAAAATGACATCCGCTACATCACTAATATATATATATATACAGGGTGGGCCGTAAGTTTCCATACATAGGAAAAATTAAACGTTTGTTTTTATGTTTCAGATACCCTAAGAATATGCCTTTGACGTAAGATCTTGTTTACTGATGAAGCAAATTTTTACGTCAATGGAGAGGTTAATCGGCAAAACATACGTTATTGGAGTAATGCTAACCCTAACTGGCTGAGTCCGACGAAGATGCAAGGTGCTGGTAAAGTGATGGTGTGGGCCATGATATGGGGTGACAGAATTATTGGACCAATTTTTGTCAGTGGAAATCTTAATGCCGAAAGGTATCTTAACATGTTGCAAGAAGAGATTTTCCCATCCCTGCTAAACGAGGAAGGTAACTTCCCAGTTTACTTCCAGCAAGATGGAGCTCCACCTCATTATGGTCTTCACGTGCGTCGGTATTTGGATCAGCAGTTTCCGGATGCTTGGATTGGTCGGTGTGGTCCTGTGGAGTGGCCTCCCAGATCCCCAGATCTCACCCCCCTTGATTTCTATCTTTGGGGGCACTTGAAGGCCATGGTGTATCAGGAAAAGATACGAGACATAAATCATCTAAAGGAACGTATCACCAACGCCATTACAAGCATAACGTCAACTGTGCTAATGCGTGTTCATCAACAGTGGGGAACACGTATTGAAATGTGTTTTCAAAACAATGGCAACCATGTAGAGCATATTATATAAATAAAAATGGTTATCCATAAAAAAATGTTTATTTTTCCTATGTATGGAAACTTACGGCCCACCCTGTATATTATATATATATATATATATATATATATATATATATATATATATATACACACACACACAGTAGACTCACAACTTAGCAGATTTTTCTTATGCAGTTTCAACTATACAGGTTATAATTTTACAAATTCCAATTTCAGAAAATGTAAATCCAAATTTCAAAAAATATAAAAAAAAATAAATAAAATTTTTAATACTATAATAAATATATACAGTAATTAAAAATGTAAAAAATAGGTGGTGCCATCCCACCATCCTACTTCTGTCTGTCTCAGTTCCCGCGCGTGTATCATCAGAGTAACGGGTGCCTCGTGTGTGTGTCTCAATTTAGTGCGCTTAAACCTCTTTCACACTCGTTCACAATGCCCAAACACAAGCCAACCTCTGCCTCTGGTCCTCCAGTGAAGAAACAACGCTCTGTGATGACCCTGGAAGAAAAAGGTGGGCATGTTAGACTTATTAAAAGGCAGTATGTTGATTGCCACTGTGGCACAGAGGTACGGGCGAAACAAATCAAGCGTGAGATCCATCAAGATTTGAGAGAGGGAAATTTGTGAAATCGCGTCTACAAGTGCTTCATTTACTGCTGCTAAGGTGACTAGCCAGGTTAGACACATAACTCTAGTGAAGGTAAGGTGAAGGCATTAAACATCTGGGTGGAGGATATGAACCAGAAACATGTCCCCATCAACAGCAACGTGCTCAGGGAGAAGGCACAGAGTCTTTATGCACAGTTTAAATCTGAGGTTCCTGAGGGTGAAGCATCCACCAGTTCTGAAAAGAATTTTAAAGCCAGTGCAGGTTGGCTCAACAGTTTCAGGAAGCATTTCAACTTGAAAAATATTAAAATCACTGGCGAATCAGCATCGGCAGATGAGGCAGCTACATGTGTGTTCCCAGAAGAATTCAGGAAATTGGTTGAGGAAAATGGATATCTTCCAGAGCAGGTCTTCAACGCTGACAAAACAGGTTTGTTTTGGAAGAAAATGCCAACCAGAACCTACATTTCCAAGTCTGAGAAGCAGGCCCCTGGATTCAAGGCTGTGAAGGACCGCATCACCCTCCTGCTGTGTGGCAACACAGGGCATATGATAAAGCCAGGCTTGATTTATAGGTTTGCCAACCCTCGTGCTCTGAAGGGAAAAAATAAGAATCTCTTCCCCATCTTCTGGCAGTCAAACAAGAAAGCCTGGGTGACAGCAATGGTTTTCCTCGAGTGGTTCCACAAATGTTTTATCCACGAGGTAAAGAGCTACCTAGAGAAGCTGGGCCTGCCTTTCAAAGTGTTGCTGGTCATTGATAATGCACCAGACCACCCGGATGCCATAAAACTCACACAATGACGTAGAGGTAGTATTCTTTCCACCCAACTCTACCTCCATCCTCTCAACCAGGGCGTGATTTGGTGCTTTAAGGCAGTGTACACATGTCTCACCTTCGTCCGCATTCGCAATGCCATGGAGGATGGCACTAACAAGTGTTATGGCATGCTGGAAGGAATTCAACATTGCCAATTGCATCATTTTTGTGAAGGAGGCCATGGATGTACTGAAACCAGAGTCGGTTAATTCTTGTTAGCAGGAACTGTGGAGTGACTGTATACGTGATTTCAAAGGATTCCCTACGATCAACTCTGAAGTAAAGGACATCGTGAAGGTGGCCAGGGCTGTAGATGGTGATGGGTTTGAAGACATGGTTGAGCAGGAAATTGAGGAGTTCATTGAAGGGCACAGGGAAACTCTGATTGATGCCGAGTTGGAGGAAATAGTGAGAGCGGACAAAGAAGGCAGCAATGGCAGTGATGGTGATGATGATGAACAAGAAGAGTCAGCATGTTGGAATATACACAAGTTTAGTGAATTGTTTCAGGTGGCCGAGCACTTTAAAAACTTAGTGTCTGAGTATGACCCCTCTATGGAGCGCAGCATCAACTTCTCACGAGGTCTTACAAGTCTTATGGCTCAATATAATATGTTCCAGCAGCTTAAACAGAAATGACAGCTTCCCATCACCATGTTCTTGAAGAAAACCTCACCATCAACATCGTCAGTAGATCAGCCAATGCCCTCAACTTCTCGCAGTGACCTTGAGCTGCCCACATACTCCCCTGCATCATTATCCGAGCTTGACGATCCCCCCACAGTGACATGGGAAGGGGATGAATAAGCTCAAAACAACACCACCTAGAAACACCAGTTTCCATAAGCTCATCATTCATAATTGTACAGGTATGTTATAGTGTATATGTACGTATAACAGAGTTAGAATATATAGTGATTTAAGGGAGATTTAGGAGATTTTTTTTGGTTTCTGACTTTACGCAGGGTCCCAGGAATGTAACCCCGCGTAAGTTGCAAGTCTACTGTGTATGTATATATATATTTTATCAGGCCCAGCAGCCTTATTTGACTTCATTGTATGAATCACTTGCCTATCATCATCCTTCCTTATGTGAATCTTATCAAGAATGATTTTAATTCTTTAGATTCAGTAAATTCAGGCAAAGTTATTTAAATTGTCTTCAGTAAAAACAGAGCTAAAATAATCCTTAAAAATACCAACAATATCCTGATCTTTTTCAAATATCCTATCATGTTCTATTGGGCCAATCCTATCATGCCTATTATTATTATATTTATAAAAACTAAAGAATTTCTTTGGATCTTTATCGCTATTTTTAGCTCAAATTTTTTCACTATGCCTTTTGCCCTTCCTAATCAAACTATTTAGTTTATTTCTTAAATGCCTATAATTATCCAAGTTGAAAATGCTATCACAGCCTTTAAATTCCCTGAATGTCCCTTTTTTATTTTTAATCATTTTAGCTATTTCCTTATTCCACCACAAAAGTTTCCTAATCTTTTATTCCTAATACACCTACATTGTACATTAGGGTGGCCCACTTTTCAAATTTTTTTGAAAAGTATAGGTGATCGTGGTTTTTCCCATTATTTGGCACTATACTAGCACATTGGTACCATTTTTACAAAAATTGATCAATATTTAGGGGTCTTGCATCAACCTTGAAATTACTAGTTTTTTTTTTAAATACGTACTTTTTAACTTTTTACTGAATCAAGATAAATCATTAAGTAGGGATGTTTTCTGAATCATCTTAATGAGAGAAGTCGTTTGGTGTGCCTGCCAATGTCATACGACTAACGGTTTAAAGGTTGTGCCTGTATACAGGTAATACCAATGTGCTAGTATAGTGCCAAATAATGGAAAAAACCACGATCACCTATACTTTTCAAAAAAATGAGTCACCATACCCGGGCAGAATGTATAATGTATATAGGTAATTAGAAAATGCACTATGCCTGTGCCAGGTACCTAACCTATTTCTTTTTTTGCAGATCATAACATTTTGAAATTCTGTCAGTTCCTCATCCTTTGTCATGGACAAATCGATGGCAACCATAACTGGAAGAACTCTTGAAGCTACAAATAGAGAGTCATCAAAAGGAAAGGCGAAAATAACATCGCTACCTTCTCTAAGATCAGCCTCGGAAATTTTTTTAGTTGGCCAACCGTTGTCCTCCATCAGTGGTAGCAAATTGCCAACAACACGGCAGGTTTTGCAATACTTCTTCAGTGTTATCCAGTACACTGCTAACAGGAAAAACGCATTCAAAGAAACCATAAACAACGTCTTAAAGTTTTGGAACATGGCCCGCATTAAAACAATCACAAAGCTCAACTGCGAACGGAAGCTAGAGGCATTGTGGAAAGAGTGGCACTTACTCCAAAAGAGCAGAAAATGAGAAACTGATGCAGGGGGAAAATGGCAGAAGTTTTTGGACAGTGTGGACAAGCTGTGGGATATTGGAGCATCTGACACTGTCGAAGATATAAAGAAGAATCGACTGCTGTCCGACAAGGACAAGAAAGAAGACTGACTTCTACCTCGATCAATGTGGTCCTCGGGTGGCAACGATGAGCAGGAATGATAAAGTTTTTGCTGTAAAAAGAAAGCTACAGGAAGGAAGAAAACATCCTCACCAGGAGCCGCAAACCTCAAAGTGTGCATACGAAACTGGAGACGAGGCCATGGAGAATGATGATACTGGCATGTCAGGAGTCAGAGACAGAACTAGCGTTCCCCCTGTCGAAAGAGCCAAGTGTGTCTGTCAATCTTCCTCGCCACATCCTTAATGCACCTGCTGTCATGGAAGTGGCTGATTGTTTCCACATGTCCAATAATCAGGTGTGTATTGTGTATAGTATTCATCGATAGCGTCAGTTTTAAAGTGTTCCGTAACCCACATGTATTCTTGACAGTTTCCTTTCCACTTTCCATTCTCTACATAGGTAGTAAGCATTGTGGCTGCTATCACACATTTGGCAGATCCACCAGCAGACCTCAATCAGTTCAGCATCTCGAAAGAAAAGGCTCGCCGGGGAAGTGTGTCACATCGCCGTGAAGTGGCGACGGCTGTGAAGGACTCCTTCATGCCACCGAGGCACACTGTTGTCCACTGGGATGGCAAAATGGTCAAGGTCAGTTGATTAAGTTTTCATAGCTATCAATTTAGTAATGAGATTCATGAAGCATAATGTCAATTAAAAAGAGAACTGAATGTGAACAAAAATAGGTTACTTTACAACCATGAAATTGAAATATATAGCATGTGCTTCAGAACTTCCTTGGAATGGTGGAGCACTGCCAAGCAATTCTCATCTCTGGGGCTCCTCATTGCACAGAAGGAAAGTTGCTGTCAGTCCCAGCTGTTGCTGACAGCACCGGACTGTCCCAGGCGTGGGCAACCATACATGCTCTCGAAGATTGGGGATGTGAGGAGAGCGTCATCGGACTCTGCTTCGACACCACTTCCACCAACATGGGGAGGGTGCAGGGTGCAGTTGTCCAGCTGGCTGGAAAACATGCTCGGGCGACCGCTACTCTAGCTGGGATGCCATCATCACGTCGTAGAGCTTATCGTGGGGGCAGTAGCCATCACCCTGCTCGGAAGGACTACGGCACCAACTGATCCTTTGTTTCAGCAGTTAGAGAAGAGAAGGTTAGTTCATTTTTTGTGCAAGGTAAAGTTACGACACACATGATATTCCACTAGTTTATAAAACAGCAAGCCAAACCGGAACTTCAGAGTTTCCTCACACAATTTTCTTGTTTATTATTTTTGAAGATGGGACGAGCTCGATCTCTCAACCTACTGCAAGCTGCAGGTCGAGAATCTGGTGGAGAGTACATGGCTAATAGAACTCCGGGATGCGGCGGTCAGTTTCCTGAGCACAGCTTCTGGTTTCATCAGAGACGATTACCGGGACATGACTCCAGATTTGAAAAAATTTACTGGAGCACAGCTCTGAATTTACTTTTTTTCCCCTTACACCACTAGATAGGTTAATGATAGTAAACTCTTGAATTGACGACATACCAATTACAAATTGTTTTAGCTAAACATAATAATACAATAATGTACAGTTTATAACTCACCTTAAGTTTATTTATTCATTGCAGCAGCAACAGTGGACGATGTTAGACCTTGCATGTAGGCATTTGTTGTGAATTTACTGCCATGTATGCTTGGCCACTGATCAATGGCTTTCTGTGTGATTATTACAGCAGATCTAGTGCCTGGAGCTGGACCCTCCTTCACAATTCTGCACAGCTTAGTCAAATGAGATGGCTTAATGGATCCTTTGTGTTCAACAATGTAACCAAGAATGGAGAATGTCCCTTCAGCTGGTGCTTCACTCCAGGCAGTTGATCCATCTTTATCAAAATGCTTTAATCTCTCTGTGATTCCTTTCCATAGCTGTTCTATATATTCTGTCAGCCAATTTATCACTGAGTCTTTTGTAAAACTACTTTCAGATCTGGTTCTGGATGGTCTAGCAACTTCAGCAACCTGGTAGTAATCAGAACGTTTCTTGATGTATTTGTAAACTTCATTTAGGATGTAATCCTCAGCTGTTAGTTCCTTTTGCTGCCCTGTGGTATCGTGCTTAAATTCAGAAACTACATCATTTGCATTTCCTCCATTAGCTAATTTGGAAATTGTTTCCATCACTCTTAACATAACAGTTTTCCCTCCTCCTTTATAAAATATATTTTCTACAAATTCTGCACTAACTGTGTTTTTTGAGCTACTTGCAACATAATCTTTGTTACATAGGAAATCAATACATAGAACTTGGCACTAATTTCTTTCTCTTGTGGATGATAAAAAAAAAAACAATTTTCCACAAATCTGTCAAATTGATCAAATTCGTAATTAACCATGCGAGTATCAGATTTGAGTTTTGGTCTCTTAAAACCAATGATATTGTCAAGAACCATATTGGTATAGTCAAGGCCTGATCTCAGATTTGAAGAGTGATTCTGAATAAAGTCTAAAAGCTCACTTAGTTTACAAATTTTCTTCAATGCATCAACATGGGCTCTGTTCACAAGATGCATAAGTCCCATCGAAATTTGAAATTTTCTCCAAACAACTTTTTCATTTCGTTTTTAAATGGCTCGTTGTCCTTACAAAAAGCCCCATCTCCAACCATTCCAGATACCTTGGATTTAATTGCTTCTTCAGATAGTTTCAAGTGATTAGGAGACCAACACATCAAAAATTTCATTGGCCAAATAAACTCCTGATTTGCTGTGTACTAAATTTATCCCAGCAAGTTTTACAGTCTTATCTTCTTCACTCATAACTAATACAACTAGCATGCTTAATCCCAAAATTGTTCCAATGTCAGCTGTTATTGTTACTGAAGTTTGTTCTAAGAACCACTTTACAGTTTGTTCTTTAAGTTGATTATCTAATAGCTCACAAATTGTCTCGCACGCATGTGTGCTATGATTCAAATTTCCAACCTCACAACCTGACCTATGTAATACAGCTAGAAGTACTGGATATAGAGCCCATGCAGTGTTTGTTTTCATTATGTAGTATAAGATGTTGCCACATAAGTCTTCTATGCGTTTAGTAGTGTTCCGAGAAGATGTTTTCATCACTTCATAAACAGCAGCTCTTTGATGATGCTGAAGTTTAATTAAATGTCTCTTCAGGTGGGTTTTCAGATTTCTAAACCATCTCTCTTGATTTTCTCCTTGTTTGCATACATAGGTTAAATCTTTAACATTGAAGTAACCTTTTATGTTAGAATGTTTGTCTGAAGCACATGCTTTGGGGTCTGTGCAAGCTATGCAATATAATTAATGTAAACATTTTATCATCAGAAGCATCATCAATATCTTCTTGATTATCATCATCTTCATCCTCAACAGCTATATCTACATCAGGCATATTAGTGTCACTATTTGCAGTGTTTCCATTATATCACTTGGTACTGAAAATGAATCATCAGCATGCCCTAGATCCTTCTTTTCCACCAATTTGAATGTAGATTTGATCAAATCATTGTTCAGGATTTCTTGTATTGATTTACACTTGCTTAAATGGGCTATGGAAATGTCAAATTTATTGCTTTTTGCTTTATTAGATTTGGATGCAACACTTGAACTTGAAGGCATATTTTGACTCTTCTCTTTATTAACCACAACAGCTTGGTGAGTTTCTTTTGTTAAGCGCAAAATTGCATTCAATGTCTTCTGGATTTGGGAATTTTCAAATTCCTCTAAAGCAGTTTTGTTAGTCTGATGCGCAGATTCCTCACTTACCTTTTGTTTCTTAGGTGGAGGAGAAGCACTTTCTTCAGTCTGTGAAACATCTAGTGAAAAAGTTTCATTTTCTAGATTAGTAGTTGATGAAGTTGGTTCATTTTTCTGAGGTCTAGCACTAGCACATTTTGTGAACAAACTAAATGACTGCTTTGCCATATCTCTTTGCTGCACTTCATCCTGGTATTTCTTTACTGCAATATCTAAGCTGTGGGCCCAAACTCTGGGACCTCTTGTATTGTAACAAATTTTTTTTGGAATTAAAATGTTCCTCCCAGTTTTGCTTCTTTGAATATTTGTTCTTGCATTGACCACAAAAGTAACCCCTTTTAACACCCTCACTTTTCTCTCCAACTTCATCAATATTAGGATCCATTATTGATTATTGACTACTGAAAAATACAAAATAAGTAAAAGTTAGTAAAAGTAAGTAAATATAGTACAATGAAAGTAAGTAAAAGTAAGTGCTTTAAACTTAGTAAAAGTAAGGAAGAGTAAGTAAAAGTAGGTAAGTTAAAGTAAGTAAAAGTAAGTTTAAACTTAACTAAACTTTTCAATTCTAGAGTCATGGTGGATTACTTAAAACCGCACAAGTAATTATCTGGCAATTTATCAAACCTGGCCGAGATCAATGGAACATAGTCCAATCCTGATAATTTTATATTAAAAAAATATACGTTTTAATAAAATTTTAATTATCAAAACATTGAAGCTTAACAAAAAATAAAAATAATTGTTAAATATGGAATTACCAACTAAACTAAAATAACTAAATTTGTAATTTAAAAAAATTGGTTTGTACAAGAACGTATACGCAAAAAAATTGCATAACATCTAGCGGATGAACAAAACCCAAACCCAAATTTACTTTTTCTCATGGTCAAATTTACTGGAGCAATGCTCCCAAGATCCCAGGAATCTGGAGTCATGTACCGGGAAGTGGCAGAGATCACGCTCCTGGTACTCGGGACACAACCACGCCGTGGCATTCACCTCATGCGCCCAGGAGCCTACCACCACGCAAGATGGATGGCTAAAGTTAGTATTTTCAAACAAAAATAATCTAGAGATAAGTTTAAATGTTATTCAAAGATAAACATTTCATTATAATGCAAACAAAGTAATTGGTAACAATAAACCTGTCTTACTTACAATGGTGCCTATTCTGTTTCAGGTCATCTACTACACAAAACTGCTGATGTTCAGTAGGCAGCTGGAGCTCAACGCCGAGCTGGTCGACAAACTGCACAGGATCGTGGTGTTCATCGCTCTTCTGTATGTACCAGCTTGGTTGGCGGCCCCTGTAGCAGCTGATGCGCCATTGAATGACCTGGTACTATACCAGCGTTTTCTGAGGTATAGGGCAGTGGACCGCAAGGTGGTAGAAGCATCACTGGCAGTGATGAGGCAGCACTTCTGGTATCTGAGGCCTCAGACCATCATCTTCGCTCTATGCAGCAACAAAGTGGATGGCACTGTGAAGCAACAGATGGCAGAGAAGCTGTCCCACCTCCCTGTACCCAAAGACTTCACATACGAGAACGTCTCAGTCGACGAGATGATGCTACTCCCCGACCTGATCAACGAGTCCTCCTGGTTCTTATTTGCAGGTCTGAAGATGTATGGGTCTTCGACTCTTCGTGGCTCACCCTGCCAACTGATAAGTGGGATGAGAATGAGGACTTTTGTTGTCTGAAGGATGTGATCTCTAATCTCCAGGTCACCAATGACGTTGCTGAAAGAGGAGTCCAACTGATACAAGACTATGCGAACACAGTCACAAAGGAAGAGGCACAGCTGCAGGATCTTCTGCAAGTGGTGGAAAAGAACTGGAAAGAGCTCGGCAACTTCAAGAAGTCATCACTCGCCATGATGACATAGCACAGAAGGACAATGTTGCAGCCAGTGACGTGTGATAGTGGTCAATACAATGCAAAAGTGATTGTTTAAGTTATTGTTTCTTTCTTCCTTATTTGTCTGCTATTTGCCAATTTTTTTGAAAAGTGTAGGTGATTGTGGTTTTTCCCATTATTTGGCACTATACTAGCACATTGGTATTACCTGTATACAGGCACCACTTTTAAACCATTAGTCGTATGACATTGGAAGGCACACCAAATGACTTCTCTCATCAAGAGGTTTCAGAAAACATCCCTACTTAATGATTTATCTTGATTCAGTAAAAAGTTAAAAGTACGCATTTTTAAAAAAAAAACTCGTAATTTCAAGGTCGATGCGAGACCCCTAAATATTGATCAATTTTTGTAAAAATGGTACCAATGTGCTAGTATAGTGCCAAATAATGGGAAAAAATATGATAACCTATACTTTTTAAAAAAAATTGAAAAGTGGGCCACCCTATTGTACATCCTCTAAAATTTCTTTGAATCTAGATCACACCTCAATAGCATTTTTATTGGCAAATTCATTATCCTACTTTACTGAATATAACTGCCTAAATTTATTATAGTCACCCTTTAAGAAGCAAGGAAGTATCAGGTCATCCCATAAGTAATGTCATTTTTTAGATCGGAATTTGAAGGGGGGAGAAAAAAAAAAAAAAAAAAAAAAAACTCTACAAACTTTTTAATTTAGTATACCTTATATTTTCCATCAGAATCAATGACACACTGCCAACATCCTACAAGCTTTTCAATGCCATGTTTATAAAATTCATGTAGTTTTGAGGCAAAAAACGTACAAAGACTGGTGTGCAGGTCATCTAAAGAAGTATACCACTTCTCATCAAGATAGTTTTGCAGACTCCTGAAGAGATGATAATCTGAAGGCGGCGCAAAGTCTGGAGAATATGGATGAGGAAGTTTTTCCCACCCAAGCTCCTCAATTTTTGCAGAAGTGATCCAAGCGGTATGAGGACATGCATTGTCGTGGTGGAACAAGATTCCTTTTCAATTAACCAAAAGGTCTCTCTTCTTTTAGTGCAATGTTCAATTGATCCAGTTGTTGACAAGAGACTTGAGCAGTGATTGTTTGGTTGTGTGGTAAGGTTTCAAAGTGTATTACACCACTTTTATCCCACCAAACACTAAGCAATGCCTTCCGAGGGTGAAGATTTAGTTTTGGTTGTGGTGTCGCTGGTTCTCCGGCACAAACCCACTGTCGACGTCGTTTAACATTCTGGTACAGTATCCACTTTTCATTACCAGTCACTAAACGGTGCAAAAATAGATCTTGGGAGTTCACAGGAATGAAGAGCTGTGCTAATGTTTACCCCCACCCTCAGATTGTCAACTGACAATTCATGTGGCACCCATTTTCCTAACTTAGGCACTTTCCCGAGTTGTTGCAAATGTTGATGGATGGGGATGAATTGAGTTTCTGGGCCAATTCTTCGACAGTTGTTGAACAGTCTTCTTCAAGTGTGGCTAACAGCAGGTCATCATCAAACTCAGCACCTGGGGCATCCAGAGCGTGCTGCATCTGTCAAACAGCAGTCACCATTCCTAAACTTTTGAAACTATCTTTGACATTTCCTCACATGCAGAATATCATTGCCATAAACATCCTGAATGTTTTGCGTTGCTTCAGTAGCACCATTCCCTTTTTTGAACTCGTAAAGCATTATATGCCCGATATGCTCTTCAGATACCACCATGTTTATGAGGGGTTCACATAAAGCAAAACACACATCTTCACTGGTCAAGGTCTGTAAAGTATGTAGTGAAACACGATAGATCTCCTCTTAGATATAACCTTCGGAAAATTTATGCTTAAACCGAGTAGGACTGGTTTAAACTTAATCTAATCGTAAAAAATGACATTACTTATGGGATGACCCGATAGATCACTGGTTCCCAATCAGTGGGCCATGGCCTACTTGCTTGTCTTTCAGCATCATGTTAATATATATATATTTGCTTATTAAACCTTATGTAAACATAATACCAGCTTAGCAATGTGGGAGGTGGACCATGAGTTGGGAACCAATGAACTAGATGGTCATTGTTGACTAGATCCCCATTTAATTCTATCTTGAAATGTATGATAAAATGGTCACTCTTCCCTAATGACTCTCCAACTGCAATTTCCCTAATAACCTCAATCATTAAATAGAACCAAATCAAAATTGCTTGATCCCTAGTTGGTTTGTCTACAAATTGCATTAAAAAGCTATCATTACAGCACCCAATAAAGAAGTTACCATCCCTATTATTTCCTTCTAAAAGGCTTCAGTCTATACAAGGCAGGTTGAAATCTCCCAAAATTAATGTTCCAGCATTACAACCTTCATATATTTCCTAAACCATACTATCATCAACTTCATGTTTGGTTTGGAGTCTGTAAAATGCACCTATCCAAATATACTTTTTATTCAATACACAAATATCAAGTTTATCAACCCATATTGATTCAATACTATCATTCTGAACTGATTAAATCATTCTTAGTGTACAAGACCAAACCACCCCTTTGCCTGTTCATTCTCTAGTAAATATATATCATGCAACTATTTAATTCATACTCTGCTCCTGTCATTGAATACTGCATCACTAATCCAAGCCTCACTAATACAGACTATATCCAGATTTTCACTAATCATAACACTAAATAATTCATTTTTCTTATCCCAAAGACTCTGTGCATTTGTATAAAAACATGCAATAGCATGCAATGTTATTGTGGACTCCATTGGCAACTTTGCTGCTCCTTTCAAAGTTAGGATCCTCTCTTTCCAGGATCATTAGTCATTACTCAGAGTTTAAAGGCCTCAGATTATAGATTTTCATAAAGTGATCATTGGTGTAAATTGGGGTTTTTCATAATTATAGATTTTTGTAAAGCAAACATATGTAAAGTGGTCATAGCTAGTATTTAACTGGTTCACTACTTTTGGATAGATAGTTGATATGCCTATTCCTGACAATCTATATTTAAGACCCTAACAGGATTAACTTTACCTATCCCCTGATGCTTTATGCCCAGTGTTGATCTAAAGTGATCTTCCAAAACCCCAAAGAACTTGCACTGTCTTCCAGTCAGGGCTGGGAACCATTACCAGTATCAAATACCACTAATGTTATGTAATAGATAATTTTTGGTGAACTTTACCCACTATTTATATTAGGCTATCAAAAAAAAGTGTGCTAGGAACCAAACTGAATTTTTCCCATATAAAAATAGCAAATTTGGTCCTGCTTAATGACTTTTCACATAATGAAGGCTTTTTAGGAATGTAACCCCTTTGTTAAGCAAGGGATGGCTGTAGTTAATTTTGGCAATATTAAAGATGGATTCTACAGTGATCAGAAGGTTAAAATTTTTCTTTAGTTATGCATATATAAAAATACTCATTTTTATAATATTAAAACCAGATTCTAGATATATAAAGTGTTTGTAGGCCCCATAACTATTAGCCAATACCACAACTAGTACCAGTACAGTACCATTTTGGAAAACTGGCAATATCAGTACCACTTAGTCACAAATACCAGTACTAATCAAGTTAAAAATTATCATACCAATATCATTCATATTGCTGGTACCCAGCCCTGCTTCCAACACACTCCCATATAAAGCAGTTCCCTTTCTACTAAGATGTAGCTAATCCATACTTACTGTACTGTACAGCTCCCTCCTTTCATTAAAATTATCCCACAAATCTATTAACTCAACCCCTTCATTACACAACATCTTAACTTCATCATTTAAGGATAAAATTCTACTTTTAAATTCCATGCTTACCCCAACACTTGGTAAAATGCCCACTACATAACACTTGCTCTATATTTTTTTTAAAGTTTATAAATTCTCTGCATCTATGTTTAACTACTACTGAATTTCTGTTCAAATTAAATATACCATCTTTAGGAATATGATTTAGGTTATTCTACCCCAAATGCTTTTATTTCTTGAGAAATGTACTTCTCATATGACTAAAAGGGCATCTATATTTCCAATTATGGTTGGTTTGCTACGAGTTTCATATGTATAAGCATCTAATTTTATTTCAAAATTGAAACATTTTCTTTATTTCAGATTTGGATTAAATATACCAAGAGTTTGTAATAATATACCTAATTCATTTTGTTATATATGCGGATGATTTACTACTTCTAAACAAAGGTAAGAAATCACCATACAAGTACGAAAGCATTACCACACCTACTTTGGCTGTCAGATTGGTGGCCAGGATAAGGTTTGGGCTCCACATTATATTTGTAAATCATACGTGGAATGTTTGCATCAGTGGGCTTGTGGGAAGAAGGAAATACCTTTTGGCATCCCCATGATTTGGAGAGAACCAAGAAATCACTATGATGATTGCTACTTCTGCATGACAAACATGGCTGAATATAATAAAAATAAGAAGCATATCACATTTATGAGTATTCAATCAACCATCCTCCCTGTGCCACATTCAAGTGAAATTCCTGTGCCAAAGCCACCTCTTCATTTTGAAAATTTTTATTCAGATTTAGACAACATCTCAATAACAGCAGAGTCACATTCAAATGAACATGACTAAGAGTATACTCTGGCCAAAAATCAGTCACCAAAATTGATGTCAGTGATCTCAATGGCCTAGTTAGAGATTTAGCATTACCAAAAGGCTGGTTTCACAAAATACCCATGCTTTTCAGGTCTGTGGAATAGCAGACAGGGAGGAACACTATGTTAGGAAAGAATGGCCTCAGAGAAGAGATTAATCCAGACAAGCAAACATCACTGCTAATCCACTGGTAGATTGTAACAAGATAGGGTACTGTTACCTCCACTCCACAAAGTTTGGATTAATGAAAAATTTCATCAAATATCTCAAAGAAGTATCTAGATACCAATTTTTGTCAAACATTCTCTCAAATTAGTCATGCTAAGCTGAAGGAAGAAGTGTTCGTCAGTCCTCAAATAAAGCAACTCGTAAGCAATCCAGCATTTGAAGATGCATTGACAGGTCATGAAAAAGATCCTTGGCAGCTTTTAAGGCTGCTGTGAACAACTTCTTTGGTAACAAAATCTGATGACTACAAAGAAATAATTAGACATGATCCAAAAATATCATTTGCTGGGATGTAATACGAGTGTTAGGAGACACTTCCTAGACCAGGGGTTCTCAATCCACTTGCTTCTATTACCCACCTGAAGCATTGGTGCTCACCCCATTACACCTAATGATGTGCAAATTAACCAAAAGTTAAAATAGTTTATAACTATACAATTGTCTTTAAACACCACTCAAATAAAATATGTATGGCTTCCGTTACCCACCTGGATATCCCAAATTACCCCTTTGGGGGTAATTACCCACCAGCTGAGAACCCCTGTCTTAGACTCATCTTTATTTTTTTTCCTGAAAACTTAGGCATGGTAAGTGAGGAACAGAAGAAAGATTCCACCAGGATATTTCAGAAATGGAATGGAGTCTAAAGAGACGTACCAAAATCAGTACACAAGAGAAAATCAATGACAAGGAAATTTCTTTAGCTACTAACTGCTCTAATAAATTCAATGCATTACTGTTGATCAATGGGTGGTTCAGTCATTCACAATTTTTATATATAAATATACTGTATCTTACTTAAATCTGTATCTACATGTATTATATATATTAGTGAGTATATGTGTCTACGTGTATCAGACATGGGGCTAAGGCCTGGCCTCAGGCATATTTTGCAGGCCTCAGCCTCGGCTTTGGACCTCAAAAGTAGCCTTAGCCTCAGCCTCAAGGCCAGCTAAAAAGTGGAAAGGCCTTGTGACTTTTGCGAGTCCTTAGGGAATCCCAATTTGTTTTGTTCTATAATTTTCAACCCCCAGTAGCATTGGGGTGAAGATTCTTCAGGTTAGGACCATAACCTGACAGGTGACCATATGTGGCAACATACTTTGATAAATATTATTCAGACAGGTGACTAGTCAGGTGGCAGTCTTTGATAAGTACTATTCAGTTGTAATTATTCTTTTGACAACAATTAAAACTAATGAAAATATCACAACTTACCCAATCATCAAGTTAGGTTAATTGAATGCCCAGTCCAAAAGACGTTAGAATAAATAGTTTCATTCACCAAATACATATTACTCATAATTGTAGGTTTGTATTAAATATGTGCTAGGACCCAGAAAGATTATTTAGTTGGAATATACAATGGGACCCAGAAAGGTAAGTAGTACCTAAATAATACCTGGGTTAGGTCAACAAATGCCCAAATGGTTAAGTTCTTTTTCCACCTTACAATATTCATAAATAATTTATTTCCAATCCAATGGTGTAACTTTTATGCATGTGCAATAAATATTTGAAAGATGCTTCTAAACTAAGAATTTACCTAAAATGTTTTCAGTCAATTTTTTCTCTCTTTCTCTCTCTCTCTTTTAATCCTTTATCCCAATTTATTTCTACCAACTAAATTTCTTTCATATAACAATTAGTGATGGGACAATTAATCGGAATCAGAATCGAGAATCGGAAGAATCAAGCATTTTTCAGGAATTGGAATCGAGAGAATTGTACCATGATTTCCGATTCTTAAAACGATTCTTTAACTTTTAATTGAACCAGTTTTGCGATGTAAACTTTAAAATTTAAGTGAAAGAGGATAACAAATTTTATTTTTATTGTATTGTAACTATACATTAAAACATGTATATCCATGATATGTAATCAAGAAGATTAAAATGAATTGTTACAACTTACAGTTGATTTTTATTTTTAAACCAATCTATTATAATTTATATTACCATACTCAATGTAAATAGTTAATCTTACCAGAGTAAAATATGACAATTTCCAGAAAAACAAGTATAGAATTATATTTAAAAATATTGAGAATCGGAATCGAGACTTTTTAGTAGTATCGGAATCGGAATCATAATCGTTAAAAATTTTGGTATCGTCCCATCACTAATAACAATGTTACTAAGATACACAACTATTTGCACCTCTGATTCTTATCTCAAGTTATGTAGGCTACTTTGGTAGCCCTGTAAATAGTTGTACATTAATTAGCTGACTTGAGATTGACATTTTGCAATTTTTATTATAAATTAGGTAAATTTATAGTATTATACCCATCTCCCTTTGGAGGTGAAATTTATGTTTTTCCTATGGTTTTTGAGGTGTTTTGAACGAATCTGACCTTCAAAACGGTCGGAAATGACTCATTTTTGAGATAACCCTCCCTCCCCCCAGCCAGCAATCAAAAATGAGTCATTTCCAATGGTTTTGAAGGTCAGATTCGTTCAAAACATCAAAAACCATAGGAAAAACAAATTTCACCTTCAAAATTAACATAACCTATCCTAAAAGAAAAACAGGAATTACCTTATTCACATGCAGGGGCAGGCTGAGGCTCTTCCTGGAGTAGATTTCACTCGTCTTTAACTGAAGAAATGAATAAATACCTTGCCAGGTATTGGTATAGATATTTTGACCAAATACCTAGCCTCTTAACCCATTCCTTTAAATCCCGCCAAAATCTTTCGATATTATGTATGAATTTCGATATTCTCGTTATCCACAAAATTTTTAGAATGATTAATAATAAAATGCTTATAACCTAAATCACTTAGTCTTATAGGCAATCCAAGAATCACTATAAATCACAGAGCCAGGCCTAATGTACTTCTGAATGAGTAGAATGAGTGTTCCATTCCGCTATCAAAGTAATTCAAATTTGAAATGGATGGAGCACAGTGATTGGACAAACATGTAACGGTCACACACAAATGAACACACAAACAAATGTACGAACACACACTAGATAAACACCAAAAAAATATTTATATCTCGAAAATGAAGCATTTGCGACGGAAATGCTACAGAAGGAAAGTGTCTTAGAATTAAAAAATCTACTTAATGAACATATAATAATTACTGGACGTTAGACATGTGTAATACTATAATAATACCATAAATCATAGCTCATGATTTGGATATAACCTCAATAGGCCTGAATGATTCCAGGTTTTCCAAATGTAATTTAATATAGTTAAAAGCTTTATGGGCCAAGTTAGCCTATCTCTTGGATGGAATGAGCTAATGGGGTCTTAAGTTAATCAGGCCAAAAAACTGGACTTGCACTGAATGAACCCCTGGATCTCTCTAAGTACTAAATTAGATTAAGTTTAAACTTCAGAATAGAGTTATTTATAACTTAATAATAATCCCAATAAAATAAAATCCAGAATTAATACTATAATCCTTTAATAATTTGTGAAAAAAAATTGGACCAGAACCAATATAAACATATTTAACAGTTACTATTGACTGAAGACATTTTTACTCCCTTAATCTAATCCAGTAAACTTACACGCCCTACTATTTATAGACTGACCTAACTTCGCTTTAGCCTAGATCCAAAAATCTAACCAAAGCCAGCTTTACCTCACCTTTTAAAATCTCTCATTAAGCGTCTTCTTGCTGGCGTAGACATACTTAAATAATAATTTTCTTTAATATGTTATACCACTAAATAATAAGAGTTTACTAAATAATTCTAGTTTATTCTTGGGAATTTTTCATTTAACCTTAAGAAAATGCAGAATCACAATTGTACTTCCTGATGATTAATATAAGCTTTCTCTTCTTCTTGTTTCAAATTTGGTTATCAGTAATGACATCACAAAACTACGTACGAACTGTAAAGAAAAATTATTAGTAAATTCTAGTTAAATTAATAGCACTGAGCATAGCAATTTGAGAATATTTAGTGATGAATTAATAAATTAGAGCTTCGCATTATCTCTTTTTATTATTAATTTAGATATAACTACAATTTTGCCTGAACTCTCATGCTGTCAAACGTTTTTCGGGGTATGATCATACATACTATATCATACATCATTACTATATGAAAATATGCATGTTACCGCACGAGTCATGGTTGTTAAGAAAAGAATTTGTGAATTTAGTGTGCAACTTATGTTTTGCAATCACAATAACTTTACAAATAATCTCAGCTATTTACAAGGTTTCCCCTCAAAGTGTACCACATAATGATTATATAGAAAAATTGGATCACCTGAAGATCTTACCCCCCAGAGTCCCCACCTGAGGATCTCCCCCCCCCAGCCCGATCCACCTGAAGATACTCCACCCCAGTCCGCTCCACTTGGAGATACTCCCCCGGTTTTACAGTAAACTAACGAAAATATCACGACAGGGCAGACCTATAATTGAATGCCTGGTTAGGTTAACTAAATGGCCGGTTAGGTCAACTGAATGCCCGGTTAGGTTAATTGAATACCCGGTTAGATCAGCTGTATACCCTTGACGATTGGTTAGGTTAAGTCATATTTTCGTTTAAACTAATGAAAATATCATGACTTAACCTAACCTATCTCTTAATCTTCTATGGACCTCTTGTATAATGTTTGTACCTGTTGAGTCTGAAATAAAGTGTTTTGTTTGTTTGTTTGTAACCAATCATCAAGGGCTTACAGTTGACCTAACCTGGCATTCAGTTAACCTAACCGGGCATTCAGATGACCTAACCGGGCATTCAATTAACCTAACCTGGCATATATATATATATATATATATATATATATCACACACATTCAACTGCAAAGAACACGCAGTATAAATAACGTAAAGAACGACGCTTGTATAGGAGATATTCCGCGCAAGACGAGAGAGAGAGAACGAAACAAATGAAAAAATGAGGTAACCACCAGGGAATCGAACCCGGGATCTTCCGATTGCCGGTCAGATGCGATACCATTACACCATGGGCCTCACTCTTCCAAATGCCGTAATTCTTCTACATACTCGCAGAAACCAATGCCCCAAGGGGGCACCTCCCGCATGCAGTAACATTATATACATTCAACTGCAAAGAACACGCAGTATAAATAACGTAAAGAACGACGCTTGTATAGGAGATATTCCGCGCAAGACGAGAGAGAGTTGAATGTATATAATGTTACGGCATGCGGGAGGTGCCCCCTTGGGGCATTGGTTTCTGCGAGTATGTAGAAGAATTACGGCATTTGGAAGAGTGAGGCCCATGGTGTAATGGTATCGCATCTGACCGGCAATCGGAAGATCCCGGGTTCGATTCCCGGGTGGTTACCTCATTTTTTCATGTTTCGTTCTCTCTCTCTCGTCTTGCGCGGAATATCTCCTATAGAAGCGTCGTTCTTTACGATATATATATTATATATATATATATATAATCACCTGAAGATCTTCCCCTCCAGCCCGATCCACCTGAAGATCTTCCCCCCCCAGCTCTATTTGGGGGGGGGGGAGATCTTCAGGTAATCCGAAAAATTACATGTTACATAATGTTATGTGTTTTGATTTTGATGTTATATATTTTGATTTTGCAAAAGCCTTTGATAAGGTTGACCATGGAATCTTGCTGCACAAGTTGAGAGCATTGAGCATCACTGGGAAAATAGGAAAATGGATACACAGCTTCCTACATGAAAGATCGCAAAGGGTGACAGTCCAAAGACAGCTTTCAAGTGCAAGCAGTATAGTCAGTGGGGTGCCTCAAGGAACAGTGCTGCGCCCACTTCTTTTCCTAATAATAATTGGAGACATAGACAAGGGCCTACAACATTCAACGCCTACATCATTTGCTGATGATACAAGGTTAACAAAGAAAATAAACTCAGTAGAAGATGTCTACTATTTACAACAAGACCTAGACCGAGTACTGAAATGGGCAAATGACAACAACATGGTCCTGAATGGGGACAAATTTGAGCTACTGAGATATGGCAAGATGAAAGATATCAAAAGAACAACAAATTACAACTGCCGCCAACAGACAGTTATAGTAACAGACCATGTCAAAGATCTAGGAATCTCTCAAGCTGAATCCTGAGGGCCTTTAAAACAAGGGAAGAAAAATGCATATTGACATTCTGGAAGTCACTAGTGCTCCCAAAACTAGAGTGTTGTTCCCAACTTTGGCCTCCCCACAAACTGGCAGGCATAATTATGGGTGAGGCCCCTCAGAGTACATTTACCAACAAGATAAATGGAGCAGAACACCTAACCTACTGGGAGAGGCTGAGAAAATTAAACCTATATTTACTTCAACGAAGAGAACGATTCATTATAATATATGTATGGAAAATATTAGAAAATCTGGTTCCCAATGTCAGCATTCAGGAAACAGCATATAAGGCGAGGAAGGCTCTGCTTTGTCAGAAGTACCCAGGGCTCAACCACTCGAATGCAGACTCCGGTGCACAACAGCTTCACTTATAACGGGACTCGTCTCTTTAACTGTGTACCATTGAGAATCAGGAACCTGACAGGTGTAACATCAAACACCTTCAAGAACCATCTAAACAAGTGGCTGGTCAATATTCTAGATCAACCACCAACACCAAGATATTAAGGATCCAGTTCCAACTCTATCGTCTATGTCACACGAGAGATAAGGCAACTGGAGCTGCTTGGAGGCAGCGGAGGTCCACCTTAGCTGCGACACTACTGGACAGAATACAACTAAGGTTATTAAGGTAAGGTATAACATACAGAAGACACACTTCATACAAACTATACCCCAGACAGCATGCTAACGTTACATTAATGTTTACTGTAACGTTGATTCAACGTAAATGTAACGTTTGCATGAAAGCGGTTATGCAGGGAGGAACCAAGAGCGAATGCCCGCAAAAACGCTCCCCTATAGAAGAGGAGGAGAACCAAAATCAAGATCCAGGGTTTTCGAGATGCCGAAACACTCTGGAGGTCATAGGGGGAAAGATAGATTGAGGAAGATTGTTCCAGAGTTGATCGGTTGAGATGAAAAATTAAAAACCTACTAACCCTTGCGTTAAAGAGTTGGACAGAAAAGGAATGAGAAAGTATGTTACCTCCAAGAGGCTCAACTTAACAAATGTGTGCTAATTACAATGTAGTTTAACAAATAGGTAAAAAGGTAACAGCCAGGAAACTCATCTCCTCACTATGCGGTGTTTAGTGTGCCCCAAGCTGGGGGTCAAGTTTTTCCTATAATTTGACTATACTCTCAGGCCCTTCAAAGGATCATTTCTATAATATGATTGCAAAGTTTCTGGCCTGAAACTCGGAGCGTTTCTAGCCATGATGATGAGGTAAAATGTGTCATCTTGAGCAAGAAGCGGTCCAACTTCCAGATTGGATTTGGGCAATGAAGACCATTGCTTGGCAATTTGTTCGTCCTGGAGGAAGATCACAAGTTGAGCGGCTGGAAACAATCAATTATAGTTGATAGAAGAGGGGGTCACCCTAATAAGGTGACAACAGACCCCAACATTGTAAATGGTTAACATTTCCTCGCTGGATTGAAAAGAAATACCATCTCGAGATACCAAACGCTATTATCCAACTACTCTCATTTTCACGTTTGGTAATGGTGGTAATAGTATTTAGCTGTGTATACCCTTGACCAGGGGGTCACCAATTTATTTTCTCTGCAGTTTGTGTTTCTGTAATTCTACAACAAAGGTCCGGTACTCAAACTCCCGTCTTTTTCTATATAGTGACCATTTTATCAAAATCAACTTAAAATTAGCATTTTCAATCCCACAAATGAAAATTAAACTTAAATCACACGCACATGCACATGCATATGCATACGTACACACACACACACAAAAATCGATTCTTCCGAAATGCCAGTTTGCCTCTATTTCAAAGTAAATCCTATAACCAGTGTATGGGTTTTTTCCGGAGGGCCGCCTATTGGTGACTCCCGTATCAGACTGACGACGAGATTGACCAAGGGACTACGACAAACCCACTTTCGTCACAATGTCGCCATACTACAGGTAAAATATGTGAAGCGTTTTAAGTTTCCCCCAAAACAATCTCATTTAAGGTTAAATCACCAAATAAGTGCCAGTGTTAAACAGGGCAAACCAGGTTAGTTTCGGTCGAATGAAGTACGTATGGTTACTTGGATACAACTCCCGTTAATATTTCTGTCCGACCTCGCCACCACTAAAATGGGGCTTTCATTCAGCCTGTCCCAAAGAAGGGTGACCGCTCTCAACACTCGAACTATCGTCAAATTGCTTTGATTTCTTGCCTTTCTGGAGTTCTTCAATTTATCCTTAAGATTTTTAAGCACATCTCTTCTTGCAATCTTCTTTCAGATTGTCAGTATGAGTTCCACAAGGGAAGCTATAGGCCTACTGGCGATCTTTATGCATCTCTCTCCGACTCTAGGTCCTCCTCCTTTCGGGATTTCGGTGAAACTTGCGCTATTGCGCTAGACATATCAAAAGCTTTTGCGAGAGTATGATAAATCTTTAATCCACAAACTGCGTTCGTTCGGTTTCTATCCTTCTATCCGTGCTTTCCTCTCTAATTTAATATCTGGACGATCTATAGCTGCGGTTGTAAATGGCCAGTTCTTCTCTTAAAGCTATTAACAGGTGTTCCTCAGGGTTCTGCTCTGCCCTGTCACTCACTCTTTCCCTTTCATTTATTAATGATCTATCGAGTCGCACTTCCTATCCTATCCACTCCGATGCTGATGATTCCACTAGTCACTTCACCCGCTTCACAAAGCGTCCCTCTCAACAGTCACTCCATGATTCACGAAGAACGGCTATGGTACACCTGACCTCTGATCTTTCTGCTGTATCTGATTGGGGCAGAGAAAACCTTGTGGCTTTCAATACCTCAAAAACTCGGTTCCTCCATCTATCTACTAGTCACAATCTTCCACACGACTATCCCTTTACCTTCAACAACACAACTCGCTCCTTCTCAACATTCTTGGCGTTTCTGTTCCTAATGATCTTTTTCTAAAACAGCCTCTGTGAGGTTAGGCGTGTTGTACTGGCTCCGCAGTTTCTTCAGCCCCACTCAGTTGCCGTTCCTGTAGAGGGGGCTTGTTCGACCCTATATGCAGTACGCTTCTTATATGTGGGGTAGCTCAATTCACACAGCTTATTTGACTGGGTGGAATGAAAGGTTTTTCGTCTCGTCAATTTCCCGCCTCTTACTATCTTCAATCCCTAGCTTTTCGCTGCAATGTTGCCTCTCTCTCTCTCTTTAGTATTATAACGAACACTGCTCTTCTGAACTCTCTAACTGAACGCCTTGTCATTTAAGGAGAGTACGCATTACCAGACTCAGCCCTTTTCTGTCCAACTCTGTAACGCAAACATTAATCGATATTTTCAATCTTTCATCTACTCAACCAGTCAACTCTGGAACAATCTTCCTCAACCCATCTTTCCCCCTATCTTTCAAGTGCAGAGTATCCAGCTATCTCAAAAACCAATGACCTTTACTTTGGCGCTCTTCTTTTTCTCTCGTGGTGAACATTTTTCTGAGCATTCGCCCTTGAACCCCGACCCCTGACACACAAACAAACCCAAGTATACTGAGCAGTTTATATCTGATCATAACTTGGTAACAGAATTACCTTCAAGACGTCACAAAACTGTCCAATGATTCTTTACAGTAATAATGTTCGAGACTGCTTAGCCGTCTCCGTAACGGCAAAAAGGTCGGGCGACGTAGTGAACCTATAGACAGCTTTACGTGGGATACGAACCACGGGTCACTACATCATCCAACTGATTAATTAAAAGGCAATTTAAAAGTGAATTGTGAAATACATTTAATAATAATTCCTTGCTTTTTTTATATACAATTATACAATGTTTACAAATTTACAAAATTTTTAAAAATTAATAGCGATTATTTTCAAAAAATAAATTAAAAAAGTATGTATACAAACGCCTTCAATAGTAACTCCTTACAATTAAAACAATATCATACATTCACTAAAATATATTAAGAAATATAGTTACAAACGTAAGTTTAAGTGATGAGATACATATATATATATGAAAATAACCACGAAGGAAAGTAAAACACGAAACAGTGCTCAAGCACTTTCATCCAATAACATCTCAAACATTGAAATTAATCACAAGATTGAGACTATATGTATATACACACACACACACACAGCAGATTACAAAAGAAAAAATAAATATGATTGGTGCAGAAAATATTTGTGAGCAACATACAATTCAGGTGGAACAGCTACCAGAGTTTTACCTTGAAGGTAAGGCGTAAAAACTGGTAGCTATTCCACCCGAATTGCATGCTCCTCCAAAATTTTCTGCACCAACCATATTATTTATTTATTTTTTCTTTGTGATTTACTGTATATGTAGCCTCATTCTTGCGATTAATTTCAATACTTCTGAGGATGTCCTTGGTTGCAAGTGGTTGAGCACTATTTCGGGTTCTATTTTCTTTCGTGGTTATTTTCATCAAATATTATTCACGCGCTACTTTCGTGAAATAATAAAAATATATATACACACATAATTTTTTTTAAACTACAAAAATGCCGAAAAATAAAATATTAAAAGATTACTTATTGATCAGGTAGTATTTTTGGTTCACCGACTTCGAACCTACCAATCAAACTACCATCATTAGTTACTGAATGGTACCTAGAAGTTACAGTTAATAAATGGTGACTCGGCTGAACTTTAAGTTTGGGGGTGGATAGTTTTTTTTTTTTTACAGTAAATACATGAATTGCCACGTTTCTCCCTCAAGCTGCCAGGGAACTCTTAACGAGCTGAAAGTAACCTTATCTTTGTCAGTATGCCCTTTCCACGCTGTAAGGAGAACTCAACGAACAACTAAATTAAACCAATATGAATGGCTGAGATCACCAATGCTCTACATTCTTACGTGTGTGACCCGAGATCCGCCTAACCCCTCCTCCTTCAGGATACAATATATTCCTTCACGGAAAACAGTTAGCGACTAAACTCTCTCTTAGTTTAGAGTTTTCGCGCGCCAATCTCGATTCGACATTCGGCCTAATGATTGTACCTTACAGAGTTCGGAATTGTCGAAGGACAGAAGGGGATAAGTTCGTAGGAGCAGTTATAACAGTAATAATCTAATAACAGTCCGCGAGAAAGAATTCCCTGACACCCATTAATAAGACAAAATTACAAAGAACAAAATACCATAATTATCCATCAGATCTAACTTACCAAAAATGTTAAAAAACTCGATATTATTATTATTATTATTGACATTTATACAAGGCCCTTCATGGAATATCTCTATCAATCCAATAACAATAATTAGAGAAATATCCTAACCTACAGAAGTAGTAACCAACATCTATCAAATAAATAAAAATTTCTAACAAATTAGTTTAGACTAGAGATGGCAAGGCGAATTTGAAACGTAAAATAACTATGACATTATCAAATAATACATTATACATATCCTCAATCAACTCGCAAAATAATATAATAATAATAATAATAATAATAATAATAATAATAATAATAATAATAATAATTTAAAAAAATAAAATAAGAAAAGTTTTTGGTTTAGGTTTAAAATAAAATTACTAAATATTCTCTATGGAGGTTGAGCAATACTATGTAAAACACAATCTCTTCTCAGTGA